>JAJPUD010002449.1:235545-294733 GCA_023553655.1 Myrmecobius fasciatus
TCTCTCTCTCTCTCTCTCTCTCTCTCTCTCTCTCTCTCTCTCTCTCTTTTTACTTATAAGAAATGGCTCCCTGGGTAGGAGAGGAAGGAACTAAAGTTGATACAAAAGCATTAAAAGTAAAAATGATGTCAGTATTTATAATGGTAAAAGCTAAATGGCAGACTGGATAGAGCAATGGCCTCGGAATAAGGAAAACTCAACTTCATAAGTTCAAATCTGGCCTCAGATACTAGTTGTGGGATTTAAACCTGTTTGCTTCAGTTCCTCATCTGTAAAATGAGGTAGAGAAAGAAATGACAAAGCATTACAGTACCTTTGTCAAGAAAAACCCCAAAAAGGTGTCACAAAGAGTTAACACAGCTGAAATGACTCAATAGCAATATGAACTTGCCTTCAACTTCTACCTTCCCAATACCAATGCTGCCCTGAGGTATTTGGAGATCACCTGAGCCTCAATGGAATCTCCCACTGATTTACAAGTGGGAAAGGAAATTTGAAACATCAATTTAATTACAAAATTCTAATGCCTAGAATCTTCTTCTGATCCAACATATGAGAGAAAAAAAGGAAGAATTTGCTACAGTCAGCATCCCCCAATACTCCCAGGTTTCCTGTCACCAGCTGGTTGATATATCAAGTTGTAAGTCTGACAGCACAATATAATCAATTAAAAACTCTCACTTCCCGAACTAATACTATTTGATGATTTAGCCATCCAGTAATACTGGTGGAAAGAAGGTGAAAGAATGGTTTTCCTGACCCTCTTATATTTTTCTGTTTCACCTAAGTTTTTGTTGTGGTTGTTGCTGTTGTCTCCTTCAGTATGAAATTCCTGAACCTTATTCCCGCTATACTTCAAAATGTTTTCAAACTTTCACTTCCTTCTCTCCTCTCTCAGAGGAAGACATATAGCTTCTCACCAAAGTTCTCCACCCTCATCCCTATCATGTTCCACCTATTTACTCCGTCAGTCATCTCTGGTTTCACTTGCGTCTTCATTCTTTCTTTTCATACATATCATCCTATTCTTAAAAGCTCAGGTTTTCCCCTCAGTATCTGACCACTATGTCTAAGACTAAAACTGACATGGAGTGCCTGGGGCTTTTCCCCTGTCAACATTTGAACCAGACACTTTCCCTGACTCCCAATCCCCTGGCCTAGTAAGAGCACCGACTGTGCAACTGTTTTATTGTCCCTCCTTGGGCTGCTTACTTATATATATTAGTTCCCACAGTTATTATGCCCTTCTAGTGCTGGCTTCCCAACTCAACTGAATTTGTCCTAGGTTCCAGTCACCCTAGCTATAACTTTGATGCTACCCACTTGATTTGTTATTTCATCTCTTTCCTCCTTCAATGACAAACTTTTAGAAAAAGCAAATCTACACCTACTGTCTTGTGTTCCTTATGACCCAAGCATTCCTCAACACTTTTTAAGTAATTTCCATTCATCAGTGAAACTAGGCTCCTAAATATTATTAATAACTTCCTAATCCTTCATCCAGTGTCATTTTTTTCACTTCTCAATTTCCTTTAACCTTCAGAAGCTTTTAACACTACATGGATTTTCCCTTTCTTGACATGTCTCCTCAGCTTATGTGATATCTACTAATTTGTTTCTGGTAACTTTTGCAGTCTCCTCAATTGATTTCTCTTTCTTCATCTACCTTATATATTTAGAGATCTCCTAAAGCTTGGTCTTCATGTTCCTTTCTTTCCTCTATGAAAAAAATTGTTCCTTCCTCTTTCCTTTGGTTTCATCTCCCTTTTCTCTATCTCCATAATTTCAATTATCATCTTTCTGCATAAAAATCCTAACTCTAAATCACCAATCCTGCCTGATATGAGTTCCAGCACTGTATTACCAAATACCTATAGAACATCTCCATCCAAATGACTGACTAGTTCCTCCAATTCAAGATGTTCAAAATAAATCACACCATCATCCCCAAGCTTGGTCTTCCTCCTATCTTCCTTCTTCCACTTTATAGAAAAAGCAATCTCATGATCATCCAGATTTGATATTCTGAAGTGACCTTTGACTAATCCTTTTCTGCCTTTCCATCAATTGTCAAATCCTGTAGAATCCACCTTAAAACATGAATCTTGCATTAGCCACTTACTAGCTGTGAATCCAGGACAAGTCACTTAATTTTTTGCCTCAGTTTCCTCATCTGTAAAATTGTAATAAAAATAATAGTGCCTATCTCCCAAGGTTTTGGGGATATTGTGCTGCATCTCTCAGGTAATCTTTTTTTACTATGTATCTCTGGTAACTAGTTCTCATCTAAAAAACTTCTAATGGTACCTCTTTGCCTACTGAAAAAAAAATCCAAATCCTTTGGCACTATAAAGTTTGAATGCATAATTCTAGTTCCACATGCTCCGTTTGATACAGATGATTACATTTAACATGGTGGATCTTTTCATTTCAATTTAAGCCCATTGACATTTTTCTCACAGTTTAACCCAGTTTTTTCCACTCATATGCCGTTTTCTGGTTCTGCCCATTTCCATCCTGACAATCTGAATCCCAGTGGGGAGATCCAGCTGCTGGCAAGCAAGTCTTAGAACAGTTTTATACCTCTGTTTCTTTGTTTCTTTTGTTTATTCCCTCTGTCTGTCTCTCTCTGTCTCTGTCTCTCTCTCTGTCTGTCTGTCTCCCTCCCTCACTCTCCCTTTCTCTTTCTTCCTCCCTTTCATTAATGAAAGAAAAATCAATTGTTTTTCCATTTCTCTCCAGTTTGTGAATATTTTCAGCTACATTAGAATGTTGGGTCCATTTAAGTAAGATAGGGAGAGAAAGAAGGGCAGAGAATTTCCCCTAACTTAATTAATTTTTCACTTCCATGACTCCAATATGTGGCCCCTGATACTTTTTGGACCTAGGCATCTAGAATGATGGAGTAACTCTTTGCATCAACAGATTAAATTCTGAAACACTGGGTTAGATGATGTTCAACTACTTCAGAGCTTCATCCCAATTATCAGCCAAAGAGAGCACCTGCAAAGTCCCTTCCCTGATGAGAAGAAAATCAATTCAAAGAATTGATCACCTTCTTCATCCCCACCTAAGCAAATATCCTTAAGTTACTCCTACTTTTCAGACAATTGGCACATTCTCACATCATTCTCCCCATTACCAAATCATGCCCATGAATGATGATTCAAGAGAGGAACAGGAAGGATCTTTAAAAGATCTTATTTGATCTTGGCCAACTGGTCCCTGAGTATTTCTCCAGTCATTGGTGTTAAGTCATATTATGCAGCTTTGGGGTTTTCCTTCTCTAAGGTTCTAGTTATAAATGTCATCATGAGAATGGATGACTCATCACCAGTAGTAAAAGGTACTTGGAATCAATTGACCTTTGTATGGCATGTGCTTGCCCACGTAGAGTTGTCTCTGTATTGCTGTCTGTCTCTCCCCTCCTTCCTCATCCTACTCAACTAGAATGTGCATCTATACATATAAGAACAAGATGAGATCTTTCAAAATGCTAAGAACAATAAAAACATTTTTAAAAATTATTTTCAAGAATAAGCAAGTGATTTTTTTGCTTGAGACAGAAAAGGACAAAGAGGGACAAGCTCCCATCCTATTTTGTTTCCTTTGATCAAGCAGAGTGATTTTCAAATAGTACTGGATTGAAAAAATATCATAAAGAGAAACCTAAAAATAAGAACTGAATGAAGAGTTGGTAAGAGAACCTCTGAGTTGCTTCGGGTAGCCAAGAAGCCAAGAAGTTAATTACTTAACTTCAGTCAGTAATTTTGGGAGAACTATGGATAAGTGAAAGGTAACAGAAGGCTGGAGAAAGGCAATCATGTTGATTTAAAAAGGAATGGTTTGAAAAATTACCTCTTAGTTTGACATTGAACTGAACAAAATTCTACAGCAGAATATGAAACAGATTTCATCTTTCTCTCTTCCTTTGTCCCTTCTCCTTCCGTCCTCTTCCTATAAATTGCAGAGATACATTTAGATGTGCCTACTAGATAAAGGAAAAACTTCCTAACCTTTAAAGCTATTCAAAAGTCCCTCCAGAGAAATCAGCCCTTTCCCTAATACTCTTCAAACAAAGGCTGGGTGTCTCCATGTTGCATATGTTGTATATGAACTTTTATTTGGCTATCAGGTAGACTACATGTTACTCTGACATTCTGTGATTTGCGAGAACATATAAAGGAGCTAGCATGAATTAGTCAAGGACATATTACAGCAAGCTCACACAAGTTCCTTTTTCTCAGATTACTAGTCTAGGCAGTATAAAATTTAAACTGCCTCAGAACTAGGAAGGAGAGCCAATGTGTTGGCAAATATTGCAGATTTAGGATCCAAAAAATTATCACAGGATAGAATGATAAAGTGGAACTAACCTGTTTCTCCTTCTGTAAAATAAGGGCCAGAATTCACTGGCCCCTAAACTTTCAATCCACAGCTCCCAATCTGCAATGATCCTATGTAAGATAACAGTGATCAATCTGTATAGTTGTTTCAGTCATATCTAACTCTTTATGACTTCATTTTGGGGTTTTCTTGGCAGCAATAATAGTGTGGTTTGCCATTTTCTTTTTCAGCTCATTTTACAGATAAGGAAATTGAGGCAAAGAGGATTAAGTGACTCGTCCAGGGTCACACAGCTAGTAAGTTTTTTGAGAACAGATTTGAACTCAAGTCTTCCTGATTCCAGGTCTGATGGTCTTTGCCCTGTACCACCTAGCTGCCCAGATTCCTGTCAACTAAAGTTCAAACAAATCAACTATACAAGAGAATCATGGCTCAGCAATCTTTCCTATAGAAAAGGCTTTGAAATTGTAGGAAACTGAAAGCAAAATAAGAAGCAATGGTCCCATGGCAATCAAAAAAATTCTGGGGACTCAAGCCGCCCTGACTTTCTCCCACTGTACTCTTTAATTGGACTAACTATTCATGTGCCTTACCTGTTCTTTTAGGTCACAGCTGGAGGTCTGTGCTCAAATTTGAATATCACATGTCATGAGTCATATCAGCAAACTGGAACTCATCCAAAGGAAGGTAGCCAGAATAACAAGGAGATTTAAAACCCTGTTCTATGAAGAATGATTGAAAGAACTATCGTTCATTCTGGAATAATCTCCCTGAGATCTTTTCAGGTGTACACAAAGGCAAAACTTTTTTCATAGTAATACTAAAACATCATTTATCAATTAAATTTAGAGTCAACTGGGCGGCACAGTGAATAGTATGTTGAGTCTGGAATTGAGAAATCTGAGTTCAAATCCAGCTTCACACATTTATTAGCTTTGTGACTCTGGACAAGTGGCTCAACCTCTTTTTACTTCAGTTTCCTCAGCTGTAAATGGGGATCATAATAGCTCCTAACTCACAGGGTTGTTGTGAGGATCATATGAGATAATATTTGTAAAACATTTAGCACAGGGACTGGCACATGGCAAGTGCTTAATAGCTCATTTCCCCACAACTTTCTCCTCTACCTGAGCTGAAAGGGACCTCAGAAACCATTTAAAATCTTCCTTTCAACTACCTATTTGAGGCCATATTTTCTTCATATACTTCAACCATTCACAACAGACTAAATGCAGAAGGAGATATAAGAAACTAGGTATCCTGTATTAAGCCAAATATTAAAGATATTTGCAAAAATATGTAAAACAATTGCAGTCTTTTTTTTAATTTTGGAAAATATTTATTTTTTATAAAAAATATTTTATTTATTCTAACATGCAATTATTTTATTTTAAATATTATTTTAATTTTATTTTAAATATTTTAAAATGAATTAATGAATATTTTTGCAATTTATCAGTTGCAATTTCTAATACAGTAAAAACTGATAAAAATAATAAGAAATAATAATGTTAATTTATATTATACTTGAGAGTTTGCAAAATGCTTTCTTTATTAAACTATGTGAAATAGACCACACAAATATTATTATCCCCATGTAATAGATAAGAAAAGTGAGGCTCTAAGGAGTTCAGTGACTTGTCCAGATTCACACAAGTAAAAAGTGGGTAAAACAGGATTTGAAGCCAGATTATACTTTAGAGGAAAGTTTAGGGACTGGATCTATGATTCCATTGTCACAGAGAACTCCCAGGTGAGGAAACTCACACTACCTGTACAGATCATCACTATCTCTGCAATTTAAAGAGTCATCCAGGAACAACCCTGCCCAGGATCACATATCCAGTATGTGCCAAGAAGTGAGCACTGACTTCAAAGCAGGTTTCTATCCTTCTTTCTGTTCAGTCATTTCAGTCTTGTTTGATTCCTCCTGATCCCATTTGAAGTAGTTTGCCATTTCCTTCTCCAACTCATTTCATAGATGAGGAAATTGAGACAAATAGGTTTGAATGATTTGCTGTGGCTCACACAGCTAATAAGTGTGAGGCTAGATTCACTCTCAGGTCTTCCTGACCACTCTATCCACTATGCCACCTTGCTGCCCCTTCTATCCTTTTATACAATGCTACTTCTCGGCATGCATATTTAAGAAGCAAATTCAAGCTCTGCCAGTCATTCAGTTCCTTTTGTTTGACCTTGCCTTTTATTATTAAGGCATAAGACTCTGTTATGTAGGCAAGTCTAAGGTGGAATCATCTGGTTACTTTCCATCCTTGTCAACAATAGGTCACTCTGACCGGATATATATTAAAAGACCAAATAAGTGAAGTCAGTGGTCCAGAAGTGAATGATTGGCTTGGAATATACTCATCACCTATCTATATGATTAAACATAGTGTTCCTATAATGATCATCCCACTCTTTCTGACATCCTGCTTCCTGCTGACCTGGCTGACATTCAGTTTGAATTAAAGGGGAATCTAGAGAGGCTGTTTTTCCATTAACACATGGGACATTTTATTGTGTCCAATCTGGTTGGTTGCTCATATGCACGTCTTCCCAGCCATAACATAAAGCCACATGTGGCACATCTGTCCTTGCTAAATACCAATGTACATGCCAATTTTGGTGAAGTTCACTTCATCAATTCAAATGGTGAAAGGGATAAAAACAATAAATTTCACAGTTCAGCAGTGAAATAATAATACCCTGTTATTTAACTGACATGGGCAACAATCTTGTCTTGAAAATATGCATCTGACGATTTTCCTTACACCCAAGGACTTTCCACCTTCCAGGGACGCAACCAATAATTTTGCTCATCCAGAGACATAGCTGACAATTTTGTCTTCTCAGATGAGATTGACAATTCATTCTTTGAAAGATACAGCTGACAGTTTTGTCTCCATTAGTTACCACCAAGACAATCTCCAACTGAGTTGATGTCAATTTAAAAAAAAAAAAAAAAAAAAAAAAAAAGCTCTCAACTTTTGAAGGGTTGGAATCTACCCTACAACTTTAATCTTTATCTTCACATATAAAAGCAGAGATGCCTACTATTGGTTGAACCAAATAATGCAATATACTTTACTTGCATACGCCATGTTTTTTCATTAATATTGACTTTTAAGACTTTTTATTCCAAGTCTTCTGTTGCAATTTGGCTGATGGTTTAGTTTAATTTAAAAGACCTGTGCTGATCTAATTTCAAATAGGCTGTTTCCTAAACACCAAGGAAGTATGAAATATTTTGTGTTGAACAAAACATTCAGATTTCAGTGAGGAGGTATTTTGTATGCCATAAAAGCTTGATGCTAAGTAAAAATTTCCCATCCATTTGAAAGGATAACAACTCGATAGTGCATTTTATTGGATTTTCGTCTATTGCTTTTCTACTGAATTCTAAAATATTACAGATCTAGAACTGAAAAAGGATTTTTCATTTTACAAGTGGGGAGCCCAAAGAGGTTTCATAAAGTCATCTAGCTCATCAGTACTAGACAAGATTCAAAGTTACCCTCTCATACCAGAGTTGGAGCTCTAGCCACTGAACCAGGATGTTGCCGTTCAGATAATTCTAGTTGTTAAGTTACTGAACTATTCTTGCCAAGCAATAGGTTTTCCATGCAGATGGAAGCCTAGAACAAATTTGGACCTGGTATGACTATTACTCTGATCAGGTTACCCAGCCCTTGTAGTTGACTTAATCTATATTTGACCTTATCTCCTATCTTCTCTTTCTTATAATTTGTTACTGTTGTTTTTTTACATACAAAATAAGAAAGTGAGAAATCATTAAATCAGATTTTGACAAATGAAAACACTATGCTTCTTTCTATCTTTCTCCCTCTCCATCTTCTGCTTAAGAATTGTATCTTCCTGCCTGTCTCTGTCTGTCTTCTGTCTGCCTGTCTCTCTGTCTTTTTCTTCAAGTCTCCTGTCTGAATTCTCTCAGTGTGTCTGCTGTATTTTCTACTTGTGTGTCTGTCTGTGAGTTTTCTGTCTCTGTCTCTCTGTTTCTGTCTCTGTCTCTCTCTTCCTATCTCTCTCTCTCATATCTCTCTCCTGTCTATTTCCTCTTCCCCTTCTCTCCTCCTCTCTTTTTCCATTCTCTCTCCCTTGTTCTCTTTCTTCTTCCTCTCTCTCCACTGTTCTCCCTCTCTTTTTCTCATTCCCTTCTCCCACCTTTTTCTACAGTTCTATTATTCAAATATTCACATGGAAAATTTGAAGCCAGAAAGATATTCATTTTAACACTGTAATTGGCTGTTGGCAAAACATATTTAAAACTATTCTACTAATCACTGTCATTGAGTCAAAAATAGCACACCACCATAAGTATATGTCCTGTACTGGAAAAGGAAGATGATTGGAATTCCATTTGAAAAAAACATCTCTGACCCTCTTTGATCCCAAGAAGCTTGCTAGTCATTTCCAATAGCACAAGATGTTTACAGGGGAACCAGAGTTCCCTTCTAGCCAGAGAATACATCCATTCTCCCAAAGATTTACTGAGCAGCTTCCCCTTTCCTGTCCTCTACTCCCCTTTTGAATGCCTTTTTACCTTCCCCCCAACTCCCTTTTGCCCCAAAAGATCTTTGTTTCTAATGAATAAGGAGGCTTATTAAGAAGCAAAGAAAATAAGAGTTCCTAGGCCTCATTTCCCTTATTCAAAGCTTCTTCTGACAAAAATAGCTGCTCAGCATCTGTGGGAAATGATTTTGTTAAAAGGGAGGTGGGGGAGGGGGAGCCCTGATTCAATCTAGCAGACATGAAAAGTCAAAATTGCACTGAACTGCCTTTAGTCCTCTGGCAGCCATGGAGAGTGAAAAGAGGAGAGAGAGTACTGCTCATCCAGAGGCCAGCATAAAGGCAATGAAGGAAGTCACAATTACTTTCCCGAAGCTTCTCTCCAGGGCTGTAATTGGGCACCCTATGGTAGTCTGTTCTCAGCCACAATGATGAACAGCCAAGCTGTCACTGCACAGACAGAAGACATCCTGGAGCTGAAGGCGCAGGCAACTTATGAATTGATTTCACATAATGTGATCAATAAAATGCTTCATTATGATCCACAAAAAAATCCTACAAATGAACATTACTAGAAGATAAGAACAGTGCTGTGCATTAGGCTGTCACATCCACATAACAGCAGATAGAATTCCATGGTCCTGCTGCTAATGAAAATGGGTAAGGGAAAAGAGAGATTTAGCTCCTTTCCCTCTCCTCCCGACCCATTTCCAAATATTAACTTAATCTCATTTTTAGTAGGCTTTTAAATACCCATTCAAAACCCATTCACCACAAAAACAAATATTTTATTAAATACCTACTATGTATTGGGCATTTTGGTATGTACAAGGGATACAGAGATAAAAATGAAACAGCACTGCCCTCTGAGAACTTATGGTCTCTTGGATGAAGAGGAAGGGAAAATGGGTAGAATATATTATGCTATTGTTCCTCCTTTGTTTTTGAAAAGGATCCATGGCATGATGTGGGAGGTGATATTTTGACTATTTGTGATTGAATTTAAGTGAGAAATAGTTGTGTAAATAGCCTTACTTTGTCTTCCAGTGTCATCAAAGTCCAGTAGCAGGGTAAAAGTCAAGATGACTAACAATGGCCCAGGATGGATGGATGAATTTAGCATCTTCCTAATCTGACCAACTCTAAGTTGTTTCAGCTGCCTTCCTGCCCCTGGGAACAAATTGTTCTCATTCATTCACTGCACCAGAGGAGGTCTTCACATGCTTGGGGTAGACATCTATCTCATTATCTCATTGACATGTTTGAGATTGGTCCGTTACCTCAACCTGAGAAGGTTTTACCAAGGTGTGGCCCCTGTACATGGGATGGGATGCTCAGGGAGAACTAGCACCTCTAATAAAAGGCTTGCTGAGCCATTTTCTAGGCTACTCATCCACCTTCGGGGTCCACCTATCACTCAACTCTCACCTGTGGCTCCAATATATTATGTATACATTTATTCAACTGCCAAATAATAATTTCATGAGGGAGAGAACAGAAAAGTAGTGAGTGGCATGTGATTTGAACCCTGAAGGAATATATGAACTTTAAGAGACAGTTTTAAGGAGTATATTCCAGACATGAAGTCTACTATGTCTTCTTCACCTTTCCCTTTATCTATCACATTACTTGAGTCCCCACTTTGCATGGTAGGAAATTGGTTGGACAAGGAATTAGAAAATTGGATCTTTCATCCCATCCTATGTGATGTTGGTCTTTTTCACATATAAAATAAGCAAATTGGACCAAATGTCTTTGACGTTTGGTCTAGCCCTGGATTATCATATTGTTATGATTCTTTAAATTTAAAATTCTTGCAGAAATAAGAAATTAGAGGAAAGTAAGTTTCTAGTCCTTGACTTGTGGGCTAACACATTGCCTTACTTCTCCACATTTTTGCCATCTATAAAATGAGACAACAAAATATTTCTAGGCTGCTATGAAGTTAAATCTAAGATTATTAGAACTGTGTCAGAATAATGGAATTCAAATTTTTTCTGATTAAGGTTGTGAATGTTTCCACTTCAGTAGGTTTGTGATTTCATTGATATGGGTTGCCTTCAACAATACTAATGATAACACATCCATAACTTTTCCTCACAATGGACAGGGGGAGGGATACTTGGATATCAATGGAACATATAGGCTGCTTTGGGCTGTTCCTTGCTATTAACACATGGCTAACACATAATCTGGCCATATATCTCTCTGATGACATCCTTTATGACATTTTTCTCACATAATTTTTTCAAACGAGTTGCAGCCCATTCACACCCAATATAAAAATTTCAGTAACCTACAACTTTAATTCTTTGATGACCTTTATATTCCAGTAACCATGTCTCACAGTCATACAGCATTACAGGAAGAATATTTCATGTTTGGCCATTTTCAGTCGTCTGATTCTTCATGACCCCATAACCCTGAACACTGGATCCATGAAAACATTGAAATGGTTTGCCATTTCTTTCTCCAGTTTACTTTTCAGATGAGGAAACTGAGGCAAACAGGGTTAAGTGACTTGCCCAAGGTCACACCTTATCTACTCTATCACTTAACTGCCCATAGGAAGAATAAAAATGTTAAAAATGGTGATCCATTAAAGGAGGGAAAGGGACCCACATGTGCAAAAATATTTGTGACAACCCTTTTTGTAGTGGCAAGAAATTGGAAACTGAATGGATGCCCATCAATTGGAGAATGGCTGAATAAATTATGGTATATGAATGTTATGGAATGTTATTGTTCTATAAGAAACGACCAGCAGGACGATTTCAGAGAGGCCTGGAGAGACTTGCATGAACTGATGCTGAGTGAAATGAGCAGAACCAGGAGATCATTGTACACGGCAACAAGAAGACTATACAATGATCAATTCTGATGGACATGGCTCCCTACAACAATAAGATTCAAACCAATTCCAATTGTTCAGTAATGAAGAGAGCCATCTACACCCAGAGAGAGGACTGTGGGAACTGAGTATGGACCACAACATAGCATTTTCACTCTCTCTGTTGTTGTTTGCTTGCATTTTGTTTTTTCTCTGTTTTTTTCCTTCTTGATCCGATTTTTCTTGTGCAGCAAGATAACTGTATAAATATGTACACATATATTGCTTTTAACATTTTTTAGCATATTTAACCTGTATTGTATTACCTGCCATCTATGGGAAGGGTAGGGGGAAGGAGGGAATAATTTGAAACAGAAGGCTTTGCAAGGGTCAATGACGAAAAATTATTCATGCATATGTTTTGTAAATAAAAAGTTTTAATTTAAAAATAAATAAAAATTAAAAAATTAAATGGTGATCCAATGTTCCAAGGAAAAGTATGATGATATTAATTCCCCAAAGGCCTGCTCTCTTCTTCCTCTTTAATTCTGAGTTTAGCTTATTATCTATCTGCAGTGTCTGTCCAAATTTGATGTCCAAGTTTTATGTACTGATGGAACATTTCTATGGGTTATACATCCAATTGCAAGTCATAGTCCAAATAGGAATTCTTCATCCACTTAGTTTTTCCAGTGTGTGTGGTTAGTTTGAATACTTCTGAGGGATTATGGGTCTCTTAAAAGAGGCTCTGTAACATCCTTAGGTCTAATTCAACTTACTCATCTGTAAAATGTAACATCATCATAAAGAAATCCTCTTCTTTTAAAAAAGTTTTATCAATGCCTTTTCTTTTAATAATCAGTCATTTACAAATTTATCTAACCCACCTTAAATCCTCCTTTTTAATGAATCAGTTCAGCAAGAGCAACTGAGAGTAACTGAGAACTGAAAATGTATAGAACATTTTATATTCATAGCTCTCCACTTCTCTTCTAAGTGAAGTAAGATATGGTTCACCATCTGTTCTCTGAGACCAAGAATGGTTATAAAAATTACTAAGTACTTGGTTTCCTTTTAGATATTCTTTTTTGTTTACATTTTTGTAGTCATTTGTGCATATTTTCCTCCTAATTGTTCTTTTATCACCCTGTATCTGCTTATATCAGTTTGCCCATGTTTTTCTCAAGAGAAACTTTCTTCCATTTGGATTTTGTGCTGAACATCATCCAGTATAGATGCCATCAGCTTCAGTGAGCATAAACTTTTCTGTTTTGAGTCTTGATTTTAGAGGTTCTAACATATTTTTCTGTTATATATTTCAAGGAATCTCATATGATTGTGAAGTATTCATGAGAAAAACTTGGTTGGAAGAAAGTCAAAGGCTTTTTTTAATAGTCAATATACAAGCACAGTGGAATGGCACATTTTCTACACCTCTCAGTCATTTATATCACTTTAAAACCATGGACTTCTTTTGAATATTTGCAAAATCTGACTGTATCCCTCTCAAATCTCTATTAAGGATGTCAGTTATATGTATATAGATTATAAGCACATTGTAGAAATGGGAAAGTAGAAATAGAAGGCAATCATTTTTAACATTATCTTAGTCAACTTTTTTGGGAGGGGGGATTAATAATAAAGATTTTTTTCCAAGGCTGATATCTTTCACTCTTTCATTGATATCCAAGAACTATTCCCTCAAATCCCTCAGAACTGTATCATTTACAGCATTCATGAAGCAGATAGGTGGCACAGTGGATAGAAAGCTGGGCTTAGAGTCAGGCAGATCTGATGTCAAATCCAGCATCAAGTGCTTAGTAGCTATGTGACCTGGGCAAGTCACTTAACCCTGCTTGCCTCAATTTTCCCATCTATAAAATGAGCTAGAGAAGAAAATGACAAATTATTTTATTGTCTTTGCCAAGAAAACTCCCAAAATGGGGTCACAAAGAATCATACATGACTGAAATGACTGAACAACAACATCACCAACCAACATATCTCTCTTCTGCTCATAGAGCATCCTTGATGGAATTATAAAAACACAATTAGACCTAATCCAACTGTTCTTCCTATTTTTTAACTGTCATTTCTAGCATGACAGAGATAGTCCAACCATAGTGACTCCATTGTCATTGATGGAGGAGAAAAGGTTTCATATAAAAAAATTTCACACTTTTCATTTTTTGTCTCTTTGTACTTATAAGGTATGAGCCCCTAGAAAATTATTCCAGATTCATATACTTTGGGTAAAAGCATCTAGTCAAAATTCTACCAATGTATTCCTTCCACTATGACCAAAAACAAAACAAAATATCAAGTCAAAGCAAAGAATATTTAATCAAACCACATAGTAATAAGGTGTTAAGTAACAAGAAAAAGAATTTATTCACACATGGAATGCCCTTTTCCACAAATAACCAGGAAAAAAATGCCACAAGTACTCATGTCCCAGGGACATACTTAGAAGGGAAGACACATGTCACAGGTATAGCCAGATTTGTGTATGGAAGGAATCTACATGGCTGGGACAATCCACATCTCTGACAGTGTGTTTGGTGTACTAATGATGTGCAATATCGCTCAGTAATGCCTCTCTCTATTGTACTCTGCTAAGGGAGAGGGGAACCACATTGAACCTCTACTGTGCTTCACTTCTATTATTTCTGCATATCTTTTATTCCATACAATTCTAGATATCTCTACTAGTTTTTAACTAGGGTATTCGCTTGCACTTTTTTTTTTTGCCACCACACGCTGTTTATCAGCCATACAACCTTTCTGGGTGTCTTTAGTTTTCTGCTACCTCTTCCTAGGGGTAAATCTGCTAGTAAACTTATTGTTTTAAAGAAAAGGGCCAAGGTCTTTTTAATACACAAAGGTTACCATACTACAATCAGAAAAGCAAGCAAAAGTCAGAAAAATATACAGGCTAAGATGAAAAATCTTATTTTTACTGATTTCTATTGCTCTCACTCAAGATCCCTCACCCAGGACAACTTGCAAATTCCTTTGAACCCTTGTCGAATCCCTGATTATCAAACTGCTTCTCCATAATCTATTTCATGGATTCCATCTAACAAAACCTCACAAAGACCATATGGAACAGAGCTGATGAGGATCCTTTTATTTCCCAATAAGCAAATAAACCTGGGTCAAGAGCAAAAAAGCGATAAGCAAATAAACCTGGGTCAAGAGCAAAAAAAGCTTAAGAGGATGGCTGGAATAACAGTTCTTTGTCTTTTGTTTTTTTAATGTAAACATCCCTTTTTTTCCATACTCACCAAATAAAATCTTTGGTCTTTGTCTAACACAAAATTTAGGAATCTCAATAAGGTTTCTGTAAACTTGTTTTTTTTTTCCTCCCATTGCTTCTTGTGTTTCATGAGACAGTATTCATAATCTACCATCTTCTTCTGTAAGATATTTTTGCTGAATTGATGTACTAAACCTTTGTCCTTGTCTGTTACATCTCTGCTTGGGAAAGAGATAAAGTGCTTGCTGACTTAAATGGTTTCTGGCCATGTTAGGTTTTCTTGATATGGGAATTTGATTTACATTTTTTAAACAATCTTAAGGAATGGTGTTTATTTCTCTCTCTCTCTCTCTCTCTCTCTCTCTCTCTCTCTCTCTCTCTCTTTCTGTGTGTGTGAATAGTTTATTTAAATGGGTAAGTTGAAAATTTTGATGAAGTAGACCTCATATCTTTTAATTTTGTTAATTTTATTCTACTTTGATGATGATTTTTACCTTTGTTCTAGTAAGTTCATTGTCTGACTGTATACAGAAAGCTGATTCAAAATGACTTACTACATTGGCAATCAAATTATAACAGAAATAAAAATGACCTCATGAAGCTCATGAAATGTATCTGTGTATATAAACAGACTGACCTTAATATGATGAATGAGATAGTCTGCTTTCCCACTCACACTTATGTACTCCTATACTTCAATATATAACCCACATCTTTCAAGTGACAAATTATACTTGAGCTTCTGCCTTAAGAAAATAAAATTCACTGTACTCAATAATAACTTTTTTTAAACAAAGTTTCCAGTGAAAGGCCTCCCATTTCTAAAAATTGTTAAGAACAGCCATTGTTATTTTGAGGAGCAAGGCGATTGAATCACTAGAAACTCATCCATCTAATTACTGGTCATTTTCAGACCTGTTCAGCCTTCACAGTCAAATGAGATCAAGCACATTCTGTCTGGTATACTCATCAGCTCCCAAACCGATAGCCTCACTTCTTTCCATAACTGCTTACTGTGACACATATGATTTATTCATCCTATACTGCACTTGATTTATCAGTCGAGCCATTACTTGAAGGATTATAATTAACCTTAAAACTGTAGAAAGTACTATGAGGCAACAAGCCCTAAAGTTAAGGAGAGGTTGTCATAGCAGGAGTAATTCCTAAGCAGTATCCATCAGACATACATATAATACTTTTTAGAGGTTTTTGTTGTTGGGACCAGGCCAAGGGGCAGAAGAAAACCATTTTATCTGACCATTTTGGCTTGGAATTTTAAGGAAAAACCATATTAAGAGCCAACCTATCAGTAAGCATTTATTAAGTATCTACTATGTGCCAGATACTGTGCTGCACTTGCACATAGGAATACAAAGAAAGGCAAAAGGTAGTCCTTGCTCTCAAGTAGTTCACAGTCTAATGGGGGGAAACAAAATTCAAATAACTATGTACAAAGTTATGTACTAGATAAATAATAAATAATCAACAAAAAAGGCACTAGAATTAAGGAAGATTGGGCAAGGTTTCCTTTAGAAGATAGGACTTTTGCTGGGACTTAGAGAAAGCCAGGATAGTCAAGAGGCAGAGATGAAGAGCAATGAGATATGAAAAGTGAATTCAAAACAACAGATAAAACAAGGCAAAAAAATGAGAGATAAAATATCTATTGTCCTCATTGCTAACTTGTTTCCATCTGTACAGAAAAGTCATAAGTAAAAATTAGAGTTACTGCCCTTTTAGAGGGACATCTTAAACCTCTACAAGTAGTCCTTCCCAGGCTAATGACTGGGATGGGACATTCGCATTCTTCAGATGACTAATAGCCAGACACTACTCAGAAAGATAATATGACATTTAAAGAGTATTGTTAAGTCATTTTTCAGTTACATCTGACTCTCCATGACACTATTTGAGGTAGCACCATTTTTGGTAGAGATACTGAAATAGTTTGCCATTTCCTTTTCCAAGTCATTTTACAGATGAAGAAACTGAGGCAAGCAGGTTTAAACGACTTGTCCAGGATTACATAGGTACTAAGTATCTTTGGCCATATTTTAACTCAGTTAGATGGTCTTCCTGATTCCAAGACCAGTGCTCACATTCTAAGGGAGAAAGACAATACATATGCAAGGTTTCAGTCAGATGGATGAAGCCCAAGAAACTTAGGATGCAAGAACAAAACAGATGGTAATGCCTCTTCTTTAATGTCATTTAGGATGTGGCAGATTTCTCTCCTGTTTTGAATCTCACACAGTTTTGAATCAAAACTGATCATTATCCTTGAGAGTTGCTTCACTTTCACTCACCCCACTTCAGACAAAAAGTTTCCCAGAATAGAACTGGATGAATAGAATGGAATATTATTACATCATAAGAAATGATAAATTTGAGAAATTTAAAAAAAATTGGGGAGGCTCCTAGGGACTGCTGGAGAGGGATAAGAACAATACATGCAATGGTTACAACAATGAATGATCAATTGATCAAACATTTATTAAGAATCTACTGTGTGCTAAGTGCTAGGATTACAAAAAGAAGCAAAGGACAAAAGAAATACATAAAATTTAAAAATAAGAATTTAAGGGGGGGGGAGAAACTAACATTAGAGGGTAATTGCAGTCTGATGATCTTTAATGGGCATTTCTCCATCCTGGAAAATTGATAAAGTACCCTCTTCTCTCTCACTAGTGAGATAGAACCTAAAGCTATTGTATATGACATACACTGTCAGAGACATCCTGTCAATTGGCTTTGCTTAACTGTTTTTCTGTCTTGCAAGGATGGGACCAATGAAGAGTGAAGTCAAAGGGGGAAATGTTCATGTTGTAAAAACAAAGGAAAAAAATAAAACATTTTTAAAAGAATATAGCAAGACATGTAAAAAAGTGTTCTAAATCACTATTAATAGAAAAATGTAAATTAAAATAATTCTGAGGTACCAGGAAAACATTGCATCATCAATGTTGTGTTATTACCAACTATGCATGACTTAGTTCTTAGCAACACAATGATCCAAGACAAGACTCACAAAGGAAAATGCTACTCCTACCAAGATATTATGGAAATATGTTTAACATGACAGCACACATATAAACTATACCAAATTGTCTACCATCTTAGTAAAAGGGGAGAGGAAGCAGGGAGAAAGAAAAATTTGGAATTCAAGATCTTGTAAAAATAAATATTAAAAATTGTCTTTACATATAATTAGGGGAAAATAAAATACTATAAAAATGAAAAGAAAAAAATGAATAAGAATATAGTAGCTATAGGACGATCTCATGAAGAACAGTTCAATTGATACATATTGTTCTGAGGATCTGGTGGAATGTTAGGACAAATGATTGTATGACTTCTGCTTATGTTAAGATAGCAAACACTTTTAAGTGCTTACTCTCAGGTATTGTGCCAAACACTGAAGAGTTACAATACAAGCAAAAAGACCATTACTGCCCTTTAAAGAGTTTACGTTCTAGCAAGAAAAGACAATACATTAAAAGTGCTTCTAAGTATTGGGAGATTAGATTTGTCACTTTATGAGTTTATTGTTCCATTTCTGGAATTAGAAAACTTGTAATTATTAGGAATTTCTTTATATTGAATCAAAATTTGCTTTTTTTGGGGGGGGCACATGATAAATGTCTGTAGAATTGAATAGAAATAACAGTTCAAGACAACACATGGCTATTTCACTGTCATCTATGAAATTCTGGCTTTGTAAAGGAAGCTCATCAACAAACAAAGATGTTGAACAAAGAAACATGAAGAGAAGGAAGATAAAAGTAATAAAGGATGATATTTTAAATGTTTGAAGGCCCTGTAAGAAAAATGTCAAGTTTAATCCCAGTATGAGAAGAGGATTGTATGAAATGCAATAAAAGGATTGGAATGGGGAGTTGTTTGTTTCTTAGCCATGTTAGGGGTAAAAACAAAGGAAAAAAATATCAATTTGGATGGAAAAATAATTTGGTATCAGATCCTATTTTACTTCTATTTTCTTTATGAAGAAAAAAGGCCTTGCTTGACCTTGGGTGAGATTGAACCTATTAGGGACTCATCAATTTTGGTTTCCTCATCAATAAAGTGAAGAATTTGAAGTAGTTTCCAAATGACTCTTTTCTCTTCCAGATCTGTGAACTTATAATGATAGAAAGGAATTTAGACTCAGAATCTGATAATATAATTAAATACATATAATTAGATGGCAGTTTAGTGATTGGCTAGAGCAATAGAATCAGTGAAATCAAGAGGACCTAAATTCAAATGCAATTTTACTAGCTGTGTGATCCTAGGCGAGTCACATAATACCAATTTGCCTCATTTGTAAAATGAAGAGGAGAAATAAATGACAAACTACTCCAATATCTTTGCCAAGAAAATACCAAATGGAATCACAAAGAATTGGACACAAACATTTGAACAACACACACATCATTGTCAAATGACTAATTTATTCCAGATTAAATCAACTAACTTGTATTTTTCAAACCTCTAAAGACGGTTCTTGGTTTCTAACAACTATAACTAATATGGTAGATGGGGCAAAAATCCTTTACATCCTGGAGGATGATAATATATTATTAAGAGCATGCAGAGTCCTTTGACTTGTATTTACGTCCTTTGACCATCGGTTCCTACTTTTGCACAGTTTTACAGGATTTTCCTTTAAAAGGATAAATATCTTAAAGATAAAGATAAAATAGAAACTTCTGACAATCATTCAGCACCATCAACCAACTCAGAATTCCTGACTGAATTGCATAAAGCCTTTATAAAGTAATGACTATGTATATGCCAGGTATTGTGCTAAGTGCTAGGGTTACAAATACATGTTTGTACATACTTGTTTGCTTTTTGTCTCCCTTATTAGATCATGAGCTCCTTAATGCCAGGGACTGTCTTATGTTTTTTTTTTCTCTTTTCTTTTTTTGTGTGTATGTGAATCTCCAGTGCTTAACAGATGCCTGGTATACAATAGGAATATAAAAAAGGTTATTGACTGAGAAGCAAAAAAAATTGTCTTTGACTTCAAGGAGCTTATTATATTCTAATAGTGCTTAGCATAAGACTTGGCACATAATGTTAAATAAGTACTGTAGAGGCCCAACCATGTAGTAAGTAGCAAAGCTAGGACCCAAATCCTCTTGTCTCCAGATTCAATGCCTTCCTAATTGCATCATTCTGCCTTTTGTCCCCTGCCTGATATTCTACTGTAGTGCCATGCTGGCTCCCTTTTGTAAATGTCATTACACATACACACACATACACAAACACACATACACACACACACACACACACACACATCGTTTTATAGATAAGGAAGGTCGGAGGTTCAATGACTCCTTAAAGTCACACCATTAGTGAGTGTTTTAGGACTTGACCTCATATTCTGGTTCTTTCCTAATGTCATCCTTTCTATCATACCAAACATATTTCTTGAACTTTACAGACATAAAAGTCTACCTAAGCTTTCCCTTCTCCAGGCACATCTTCTGGTCCCTATTTTGGCCCCTGAACACCTCTATTAAAAAAAAAATAATGTCCTAAGAGTATTTATAGCATATACCTATATACACAGGCACTCTCCTCAGATACGGACACACAAGATGAGGACCTTCCCTACTGAGAATCTGGAAGTAGAGAGATTATGAAAATTGTTCCATAACACCATGGGGAAGAGGAACTCTCCTGAATAAAGAATAAAACCAACCTTGTTTAATCACCCTACTAAGGCAGTCACCTTCATGCTCCCAGCCCATGGGGCAGATTAGCTTTAAATAAGAATACAAAAATGAAGCTTTCTGGCTACACTTTTCTTCTCCCCTGTGTGCTTCTGAAGCAGGGCCAGTAACAATTTCATTTAAGCTGAATAAAAAGAATCTTTTAACCTCATCCCCTTGGCACGCAACCTGGCTTATCACTCCCTCCCGCAGGCATTTGCAAGAGGGTATTCTCCATCCCTGCAGCATGTCAGCAAATCAAGCCTCCTGGAGTTAGGGGTTAATCAAAATAATGTTGGTGAGAGAACTTAACTCTCTAGAGAACCAGAGCCCTCCTCTGAAGTTGGCTGCACATGAGAGTGGAAAATAACATGAATTAATAAACAAATGAATGAATGAATGAATGAAGCAGGTGTTCTTTCAAGAGAAATCTCTATGACTCTGCTGACACAAAACTCAGTTTTCAGGTTTTAGCCTGGTGAAAAGTCAGGTTGCCCCACGGTCACCGGTGTCCTAGGTACTTCTTTGGCTCATTAAATATAAGATTTCACTTTGCAATGCCAGCCAATTATAATGTGTTACCCAAAGTGATCTTAGAAGGTACAAACCTATTGGAAGATAGGAGACAGCCAGCACTCTCTCACCTCTTTGTCTGTTTCTCTCCTCTTCCACCTTTCTATTCACTCCCCATACCAATTTATACTGCCTTATAGAAGCAGATTTCTGTGGAAATTAAGTGGCTAAATCTATAAATTCTACCAACTCAGTCCCATGAATCTAGTTAAGCCACAATTAGTCAAACAGTACTCATTAAACACCTTTTTATTCAGAGCTGTGGGGATGAGTTAGCAGACATGAAATGCATTTAATTTTCTCGATTCGCTTATAATATATGACAGATAATACTGAAGGGGAGAGATAAAAGTCAAGGAGTCAAATGTCAAGGTCACAGAGGACAAATCTGAAAATGATAAAATGCAGGTAAGACAACAGCTTTGTAACATTAAAAACCTAAGCACATAATGGGGTAGCATGTAGCAGAGAATCATGAAAGTTGCACAAGAAGTGTCATAGCTAAGAAGATTCGTAAATCTAGAGCTGGAGGAGATCTCAGAAGCCATCATCTCCAATCCACTCCATTTGACAGGTGAGGAAGCAGAGGTGAAGGTAGTCACTCAAGTCCATGGAATTGTCAGAGACAAGATTTGAACCTGGATCCTCTAATCATAATTTAGACCTTAAAGGATCTCATCATTCTTCAGGTTAAAAAAATTGAAGCCCAGAGAGCCTGATGCCTCCAAAATAATATAGATAATAAACAAAAAAGCTTACATCTAGAATTCTTGTCTTCATATCACATTGTCACTTCTGGATCATAGTAGGAGGAGATAGGCAACATTTGTTGTCTTAGGTAGCCACCAAATGGAGATTTGGTATATATCATGTGTATTCATGTATATGTGTGTGTATACCTGTGTATAAACATATACACTCTATCGATATCTCTGGCTAGATAGCAATGCCTAGAAGTAAATGTAAGTTTGTTTTATATGTGGATTTATCTACATCTTTTGAAATAGATAGGCAAAGGATAAAGCTAGGTATGGAGAACTACATAGTGTAAGCCAAGAATGACCACTACAAAACAATCAAAAATGAATGTTGTAAAACTACAAAGAAGAAGCTTGGCGCGCGCGCGCGCGAGAGAGAGAGAGAGAGAGAGAGAGAGAGAGAGAGAGAGAGAGAGAGATGGGAAGTCCACAACTATGGTATATTGTACATATTTTCAGACTTTTATAATCTATCAATCAATTTCATTTTTCCTCTTTATTTTATGTTTCTTTAAAAGTGTTTGTTATGTTTAAAAGAATTGTACATATTTAAGCTATATCAGATTGCTTGCTGTCATGGAGAGGGGGGGAGATAACAGAAGGAAGGAGAAAAATCTGGAACACTGTTTTTCAAAAATGAATATTGAAAACTATCTTTACATGTGTTTGGAAAATAAAATACTATTGAATTTTTTTTTAATTTAAAAAGAATGTTATATGGGATGGCTCTCTGGGAGGGGATAACTTAAAAGCTAAGAATAATACTCCAGATATGTAGTCTGAGCAAAAGAATACAATGCATGATTACCTCCCTTGTTCTGGGATAGAGGCTAGAGCTGAAATTTCATTAATGCAGGAAACTCCCTTGTGAGGAAATGTTCTCTGTCAATTGAGGTTATCACCTTTTCTACAATTTATAGTCTTAGAGAGTCATCTGGGGCATTAAGAATCTAAATAACTTTTGCTTAGAGTCACACAGTCAGTGTGAATCAGAGATATGACTTAAATGCAGGACTTTCTGGCACTAAGATTGGCTCTCTAACCACAGTGCCATGCAGTCCCATTAATAAATTTTCTATCTCAAATGGATTTGTCATATCACCAATATTGATGACAGTGCAAACTACTTATCCTTTTTGACTCTTGTCCACAGGAGGACCTACCATTGATCATATGCCCAAAGGATGTGGGACTTTTCCCAGCTTTCTCCTACTAGTACAAAAATACACTAGAACACAGAGGCTGACCATTGGTTATCCCTTACTCTTATCATAGGACCAGTCTGTTTTTAAAATCATAAACCATCCTGATGATGTCCTTTATTACAATTCTTCTTCATAATTTTTTAAAGTATTGCAGCCTGCTTACACCTACACTGAACTCTGAATGATATTCCTTTTTAAAGTAACATAGATTCCTTCCTCTTCAACCCTGATCCCAAGCAAACAGTACCATTCCTGTCATGAATTACTTCTGTGGAGAAACATAGAATGGTAGAACTGAAAAAGACCACAGAAACTAGCCAAGCCAAATTTTTACTTGTAGAGATAAGAAACTGAGGTTGTATATACACTCATTATAGGGATTTGAACAAAAAGTACTAACTTCAAAGTCATCATTCTTTCAACTGAGCCATAATAAGAATTCTCTCCCTTAACCATATTAAGGCAAGGGGGTAGGAAGTAGGGGAAGTTTGTTATTGATAATTCAATGGATAACTTAAAAATAATGTGCATTTGACCTTAAAATACATTATAAAATAATTTCCCCCCCCAGCGCATTTTTGTAAAGAGTATCTTAGGAGCCTTTATTGTTTTTTGTTTTTTTTTCCTAAGGCAATTGGGGTTAAGTGACTTGCCCAGGGTCACACAGCTAGGAAGTGTCTGAGACCAGATTTGAACTCAGGTCCTCCTGACTTCAGGGCTGGTGCTCTATCCACTTCGCCACCTAGCTGCCCCGAGCCTTTATTGTTTTGATGAAATTCATTTCCTTGACTCCTTTTAGCCCCAGCTACCTGACAGTACTGCCTAACAATAACCCAAACGTTACACTTTCTGCTTTATGATTGTATTCAGTATATTTCTCTAAGTAGTGAGGGGGAAGGGTTATTGAAGAAAACTAGGTCTGGTCTCTATTATTAGATATGCTTCAAAGTCTGATCTAGCAATCCATCACCAAGCCTTATTAAGTGCCTACTGTGCTTGGTGCTTGTTTATGATACAAAAACAAAAATGAAATAATCCCTCCAATCTAGAAACTTACATTCTATCTGGGGAAACAAAGTACTGGAATATTGAAGGCATCAGCACAGAGTGGATTGTTCCAACACAGAAGAGGATTGACTCCTCTTAACATCTGCTGCTTGCTGATATAAATTCATTCCTTCTAAACTCACCACCACACTGTTAACTCAATCTTCCTGTGCTTCCTCTTTCCCTCTCTAGATGGTTGGAGCACCGAGTTTCCAACTCCTCCCAATGCCTTCCTTTTTAGAAGTTGAATGTAGAGAGTAGAAACGACAATCAACTTATTCCCCTTTACATCTGCTGCTGGTTTCAATTTCATGAAACAAATGCCACCACAAAAGGTTACTCCCCCATGTCTCCCCAATTTCCTTTTGTGTGTTGTCTCCCCAACTGTCTTCTTATTGTGTTTCCAGGACTTAGCACAGTGCCTGGCTAGGCATTTAAATAGTTATTAGATTGGACTGGGTTGATGCCTAAGGATATTCTCAAACCAGACGGAATTGAATCCTGAAAAATTTCTAGTCCTGGAACTAAAGGTGGTCACCCCCTACACATCACTTAATTTGTATAAATTGTACATTCCACCTTACCAGCATGTATTACTGCCTTCTGAAATTCATGCACCATTTGGCTATACTTGCCTTAAAGATAGCTTCTTTATGAAAATCACCTTTGTACTAGATGAGAGTGGAACTTTGTCTCTGAAGCATATAGTTTTTGGAAGCTTTTGGAAAGAGGGAAGGAGAATAGGTCGTGTCTCCAACAAGCATACCAACATCTTTAGGAAATTCTGCAGAAGGAGAAGTTAACCTGTTTCTGTAACATTTCTATACTGCCTAAAGTGGAGATGCTTTTTTAAAAATGCCATTTGCTAACAAAGCCAAAAGACCTAACAGCATTAATGGTTCAGGATTTGTTTGTTTGTTTGTTTATTATCTAACATCATCCCTTAAAGAGTTTTAAATCTTGTCTGGATAGTTTCTCTTTTATAGACAGCCCTAGTAGAGACAACAGTCAGTTGAAGGTTCATAGAGAAAAGCAGTCTTCAAACAATTTTCAAAATATTTCTAATAAAATGGATATTTAAATTCTAAATATAACCTCTACTTGATTTTAGCAGGAATGAAACAGCCAACCATAGGCCACAGCTTTATCTTTGGAAAATTAATTCTTCTTTTGTTTTGGGGATGCTTTCCCATTGAAAGACTGGGATGATTGAGAAGGCATACTCCAATGCTAAAATTCAGAGCTTTCATGTAGACTGCGAGCCTCCTCCAAGTTCACAGCTTTCTAAAGATTGCAAGACACTTGGGGCAAAGTGGATAGAGCACCAATCCTGAAGAGTTCAAAGTCCAGCCTCAAACACTTAATATTTCCTAGTTGACCCTGGGCAAGTCTCTTAACCTCAATTGCCTTGGGCTGGGGGGGGGGGAGATTACAAGACACTTTCAAACAATGATCAGGAAGTTTGAATCAATAAGATAAAATCCTTTCAACAGTCACCCAAATCTAAAAAAAAATCTTTCCATACAAGAATTTATAGCTGTGATTGCTGTTTAGTTTGTTTTCAGTCATGTCTAACTCTTTGTAACCCCATTTGGGGTTTTCTTGGCAAAGATACCAGAGTGGTTTGCTATTTCCTTCCCCAATCATATTGCAGATGAAGAATTATCACACATAGGGTTAAGTGACTTGCCCACAATCACAGAGCTATTAAGTGTCTAAGGTTGGTTATGAATTCAGGTCTTCCTGAATGCAGGGCTGGCATTCCATCTACTGAACCACCTCGCTGCCAATATTCCTTCCTGCAAAAGGAATTAGCTCTTACAATTTATTCATTCTGCTGGGAGATAGACGAAATGTTAAGTCCTTTGAGGACAGAGATTATAGAAGCATTGTCGAATGCTGGAAAGAAGAAACTGACCCTGACTTCATGGATCCTTGGTTCAATATTGTCTTTGTACTTACTACTTATGTGACCTGGGGCAAGTAATTTACCTTCATTTTCTTCATCTATAAAATTAAAGAGATTTGAATTATATGGCCTACCTGATACAAAAAACCTTTTATAGTCCCCCTAAATGTTAGTGTCTTTCTCCACTATTTCCAATTTATCCTGCATACATTTTATTTGTACATAGTTATCTGCATAATGTCTCCCCCATTAGACTTAGCATAGTTGCTGCCCTTTAATAAATGTCAGTTGATGCATAAAAACTGAGGTCTCTTCAAGCTCTAGAACTTCTATAGCTGTTCCATAACATTCCATAACTATTTCCTTCATATCCCCATCACCTAGGACATTACCTGGCATAATGTAACCATATTTGCATGAACCCAAAACTAATAACAGTGTAGGGCAAGACTAGAGTAAATAATCATTAGACATTGCTAAATATCTCTGAGATAAAAAAAAATTCCTAAGTGAAAGGCTTTATGGACTATGGGAAGTCTAATATGTGAATCTGCCAAGCCAGCAAGCATTTATTAAGTGCTTACTATGTACCAAGTATTGTGCAATGCGAAACCACACCCTCAAGAAAATCTGTTAATAGAAACATGGATTTAGAACCTCTAAGGTCATTGAGTCCAATGTCCCCCCCTTTTTATCATTAAAGGGAAGTGAAGCATTTTGCCCAGTGTCACATAGGCAGTGAATGAAAGAATTAGAATTTGAATTCAAGTCACCTCACTCAAATTAAGTCTTCCATTCAATGTATCATGCTATCTACCCATCTGATTGTACATTTCCATCGCTCAGTGACCACCAATCAGAATGGAAACTATCTCACATGAATTTTCAAAGTTTTCACATGGCCCTTTTGAAGACACATGTCTAGCCCTAATTTAGAAGGAGAAGGGGGAAAAAAGAATATTCCTATTGAATTACCTCTACATCATTCTATTCTTGCTGGTTAATATTCTATGCACAATTTATTATCACTAGACCATCCTTACTGTTTTTCTTCATGGTCTATTTCTCTGAAGAAATATATATGCTTTTTGTTTTCCTAATCAACTGTGAACCCACAGTTGCTTCCAGCAACTAGGCTTTAGGCCATAACCAAACCACTTCCATGGTGAAGGAAACCTGTGTGAATGATCCTGTTAATTTTTTTGGCTTTGACCTGAGTTCTGGGATATCTCCCAACTTCCACCATAACTCCACTACTTTCTAGCTCAAAGGACTCTGGCCTTGGACCAGTCTTGAACTCAAATGACTTTTTAATAAGTTAAATTTGGCTAGGATTATTGTAGGCCAAGAAAATTAATACAGATTAGCTTCAAAACTATCAATGTGGTTATCTCTTTAAGCAACCTCTAAGTGCAGGAGTTGGTGAATCCCCAAAATTGTTTCAACTGGATCTTTAGTTCTCAGGATAGTTAACCAACTCTACCTTATTTGAAGTGAGGACTAGAATTATAATCCAATGTTAATTGACAACAATCATGTGCTGCCACCTCCTGCCGCCAAAATGTTTTCCTTTTCTTGCTAATGAGTAAAAGGCAAAGATCAGATGCAACCTGATGTTGCTGCCCAGGTGCTCCACCTTTCCATTCCTTTATACTTATCACCATCATTTTCACTCGTGCATGGTTGATCCATGTATTCTTCCTTCTTTCTTTTCTTCCTTCTTTCCTTCCTTCCCTCTTTCCTTTCTTCCTTTTCTTCCTTCTTTTCCTCCTTCCTTTCTCCCTCAGTACCCAACACTACATGTACTCACTTAAACATATAGAAAAGGCAGTGAACTTGAGTTCTGAGTGCACAGCCATCTTTGCCTTTTTCTACCTGTGTGACTTTAGGAAAATTACATGACATCTCTCATTTTCATCATTTGTAAAATGAGGGGATTTAAGACTCCAGCTCTAGGTCTATGATCCTATGTTCCAAGATTCATTGTTTTTGGCTGTGTGACTATGTGCTTACAAGGAGGATCTATTCACAGTCATAGATTTAGGACAAGAAGGGAATTTCTAGCTTGCTTCAAGGCTCAGCTCAAATACCATCTCTTACCAGGGGTCTTTCCTGATGGCTCTGCCCCCCAACCCACAGTTGTACTTCCCACTTCCCATTAGTATCACTCTATATTTGTTCTGTATAATTTTGTATTTATTTCTATGTGTAAAAGTTGTTTCCTGCTAGATTGTTAAGTCTTTGAGGGCAGGGAATTTTGTATCCTTGTAATTCTAGAACTTAGGAGGTTAACTAGCATATAGTAGGGGTTTAAAATGCTTGTCTATTGATTGAGTGACTTGATTCTCTTAGTTAAGAATAGCAATCTCTATCTTCTCCCACTGGTCCTGACCTCAATCAAGTATCAATCTCATCTTCAATATCAAGTAGATAAACACGATGTGGCTTACTGAGAAAGGCTTATTATACCTGAGTTTGAATATCATCTTTACCATTTGTGATCTGTGTGATCTTGGTCAAGTCATTTAACTTTTATGTGGTGAGGTAGAAAGACTCTCTTTGTAATCTAATTGCTAGAGTCACAGAGATTGCCATGAATCTGGTGACACTGAATTGAAAAGCAAAACATTAGGAATCAAACAGAAGTTTACTTTTAAAGAGAGGGACACATGTCCCAAAACCCCACCACGGGGGAATGGAGACCCATTTTAATGTAGGCAGATCTCAATATTTATTCCTATGGTGAGCTATAGAGTAACAGCAGCAAGGTGACAAATTTGACTTATAGCAGGACTTAAATAAATCCGGGATTTTACTGTGGCTGAGATCATCCAGGAGGTGAGCATTGTTATTATGCCAAACTCAGGACACAACTTGCTTGCTGGGCTTTAGCTCTAGAAAACTGGCTGTCTCCTAATATCCTAATGGTGAGAAAGGTAATGGGGACATGCACCGATTTAGAGCCATTAAAAATAACTGATGTCTGGGCTTAAGAAACACTAGAACCTATCTTTGACACTGGTAATTGTTTTAACAATTAGGGAAGAGGATGTGGGGACACTAAATGTGCGAACAGAAGCTGAATGAGAAAAGAATAAACAATTATGAGTGTAATTAAGTAAATTAGGTAAATCAATTCAAGTGATCCAGGATGTTTCTGGATAGATATTGGTCAAGTAGGAGGTTGAGGGGAAAGAGCTCAAGTCAGAAAAATCTTAATTCAAATTCCATCTCAGTTACTTTCTAGCTTTGTGATCCTAGGCAAGTACTTAATCTCTCTGTGCCTCAGTTTCCTTATATGTAAAATGGGAATAATAATAGCATCTACTTCACAGGATTGTTGGAAAGATCAAATTAGATATTTGTAAAGTGTTACAAAAATGTTAGCTATTATTAAGAATATGAGCAACTTGTGGGTTGGTTGATCCTTGACAAGAGCACCTTTACAAAGGAAGGTAATGTCATGATTTGCAAGTGAATTGGATTTAAGTGAGGGAGGACTGTGCCAAGTTACCAGCCTCACTCTCTCCACTGGAGCCATCTAGGTCCAGTGGTAAGATATAGATCAGGACAATTGGGGATGGCTCCAGATAAAGTGAGAGACTGATCCAATTAGATCTTATAGCTCCAGCCCCTATTCTATTCTCAGAAAAAAGAGTCCTTCTTGTTATTGTTCCCTTCTGAATTTCCTAATAACTTGAGTCTTTATGAGTACTTAGAATAAATGTTTAATCAAAATAATAAAAACAAAATAAACAGAATTTTTACTGAGGGTCTTCATTAACTTTCATTCACCCTTTCACACTATCATAAATTTGAATTTTCAACCTTAAATCTCATTTTTTCTCTCCTAACATCAGAGGCTTAGGAGACCCACCTGCCCCATCATTATAATAATATACAGCATCTATATAGTATGGAAGTCAACTTGCCTTAATAGAATCACAGTATTTTTTTTTTTTTTTGGCTTTGGAAGGAACCTTGTGAGCCTTCTAGGCCAACTGATACCCAAAAGGAATTCTCACTACAACATTCCCAGCAAGTGGCTAACCATCCTCTTCTTGAAGACTTCCAATGAGTGAAAACATACCACTTCTAAGAGCAGCTCATTCCACTTTTGAACAGCTCTAATTGCAAGTTTTCCCAGACATCAAATCTAAATTTTCCTCTTTGCAACTTGCATCCTTTGGTTTCTGCGTTTGACCTCAGGCTTAAATAGAATGAATATAATCCCTCCTCCATATGACAATCTTTCAAATACTTAATGACATAGACTCAAGGCCTTTCACCAGGGATCAAGGCTTTGTCATAGAAACTCAGCTTATACCCTGTGATCCTGTTCCTGACATGCCTCTAGCTGCTCAATTGACCCCAAATGCACTAGTCACTCATACTGCAATTTGGCTCACAAATTTTAGCAGAGATAAAAGACTGGTGCAGGCTGGCTCCATGTCCCACTGCCATTTTCATCTCTTTTCCTCCTCACTATAAGAATTTCTTCTACACCCACAGGCTAATGACATTTAATACCAGCACTTCAGAAGTAACTTAGAAATATAAGGGATCCCAAACAGATGCTGCCTAAATGGTAAGTTCCTGACAACGTTTAACATATATATATATATATAATATATATGTATATATATTATATATATATATATATAACACAAGAGAAAAAGAGTAGGTGGGGATGAGGAGGGGGAGAGGATACAGGTAGACCCAGAATTTTGTATCCGGTGGATGAATAATAATGTGAGGGTAACAGAAATAAATTCATTCCAAACATTGAGGTTTAGGGGCTACATTCTTCTCTACACTGTGCCATAATACAAGGTCACTATCAGGTGATTTGTGGAGCCTCTTTTGGGGAGTATTGATACAGGCATAGATGTTTCAGCATAGAAAACTATGTTTAAAGATCTCAAAGTTTTCTATGTTTAAACGACTATGCATACAATTGCAATTCATGTATATTACAAATCATCCTTATGAGATATTCTGTGATATTACTAAGTCTGAGGTCAATTTCCATTCCAGTTTTATGTAAAGTCCATATGCATGGATGCAGGTTAGCATCTTTCCTGCAATTTCTAATTTTAGAATTGGTGAGGGTCACACAGCTAGTATGTACCAAAGGCATGACTTGAACTCAGGTCTTCCCGACTCTGAGGGCTATTTCTATCCATTCTATTCAAGTCTCCTTCTTCCTTTTCTCTTAACCCCATCTTCCCTGTTTGTTCTCTTCTTTTTCCCTTTCCACCTTCCTCTCTCCACTTCCTTTCTTCTCATTTCTTTCTCTTCTTGCCCTCTTCTCTCCCAGTTTTTCTCCTCCATCTTCCTCTCTTGCTTCCCAATTTTCTCTTCCCTCTTCCTCTGAATTTCTCTACTCTCCTCCTCTTCTCTTCCTTCTTTTTATCTTTCATCTTCCTGTTTGCTCTCCTGTCCCATTCCCTCATTTTTTCCATTTCTTTCTTCTCTTCTTTCTCTGTCACCTCTCCCCACCTTTTTATTCTTTATCTTCTTTCCCTTCTCCCCACCTCCTCCTTCCTCTCTCTCATCTCTCACATACATACAAAAAAAGATGAATAAATACATGGGACTTTGCTGGCACGGCTTTCCCTGCATTAAAATAGCTCACATATGGTAGGAGATGTCTTCAGAAGCTGCTCTGGCTAGAAAAAAAAAAGTCCTTATCAATTGGATCATCAATCCTCTGTTTATAAAGCAATTCACATTTAGCTGGTTCTCAGGTCAATCAGGAAGCCTATTTTCAGGTCCTTTCAGGATTGTGATCAACTGGAATAGTGTTTATAAACTCAAAAGTCACTCAAATGCCACACTGAGTCACTAGAATAGAACTTCAGGGGAGGAGATGAAATTTGACTGTAAATAAATTGCTTAGGACTTTTCAACTTTAATCCAGAATCAGCTGTTTTAAGTAAAGTCCTAATGTTTAAGGGTGGGTGCCCAGAAGGAAATGGAGTTTATCAAGAGTTAACAGATAAATTGATGAACTTGCCAGGAAGTGCAAGGGTGATGTCTGCATTTTTGAAGATCTTTACCAGTTATCTCCCTAGACCGATAAAGTCACAAGTCTAATCCCTACCAGGAACTGAGCCTTAAGTGGACCTTTAATTCTCCCTATAAGCTAAGGATATGCTCCATGGCACCTTGTTAAAAACAAAACTGAAATTACAAAAACTAAAGACAATTCTAAGTAAAAATTTGTGAATGAGGCTATCCCAAAATAACCTGGTTGGTAGCTGCCCCTTGGTGCCTCCTAAGAGAATGGCTTGGGGCTGACCCCCAAGATGACTTGATCATAGGATCTTAGGTGTAAAAGTTATAAGAATAGTTGGAAATTACTTGGTCCAACTCCATCATTTTACAGATGAAGAAACTGAAACCCAGAGAGGTTGTGACACATCTAAGATTGCACAAATAATAAATGAAAAAGTCAGGATTTGTACCAAGGTTCCCAGTTTGAAAATGTCATTTTTCCATAGGACCACTTGTCCAAAGTTATCCAGGTAGTAAACAGAAGAGGTAGGAATTGAACTTATTTCCTCCACATTCTTTCTTTGATTTAGGTTTTTAGGAACATCGACTTTTATGAAATGATCCATTCTTTTTGATGTCCTACTAATAACAAGCTGATGTCCTGTTTGTCTTCTTCTGGATGGATTTCAGTGATTGAGACTACATTCTTGAGATGATTGGACTGGTTCAGATACTTGCAAAGTAGACACAATCAATAAGCTAATATTTATTAAGCACTTATGTATTATCAGTTACTCTGTAAAACATTATGGATACAAAACCAAAAGTGAAATAGTCCTTACCATCAAGGAACTTAATTCTAGCAGTGGAAATTATATGTATAGGTATAGGTATATATAGAATATATACAAAATAAATATGAGGTTCTTTTAGATGGAAGAGCACTAGGAGTCCCACAGAAGATGAAGGAAGGAATGCCATGAGAGAGGGAGAGAAGAAGAGAGACAGATAGAAAGACAGAAAGAGGAATAGAGAAGGACAGCGGCAGACAGTGAGAGACAGAGAGCATTCCAGGCAAGAGAAACAGGCATTACAAAGTCACAGAGGTGAGAAATGTGTGACAATCAGTACTATATGATTGTACCATAGAGTACATGGACAAGAATGTTTAGAAATAGGAGTGGAAAGGAAGGGACCAGATTGTAAAGAGCTTTAAAAGTCAGGCAGAGAAATGTATAGTTGTTCTTGAAGGTAATGGTCACTGGAGTTAAGTATGAGGACATTATCTGACATTACTTTAATAAAATCACTCCTGGCTTAGAGGAAAGGGGAAAATAACCCCAAATGCCCACCTTTAGCAATGCTCGAATTCCTTCTTTGATTCTCTTCTTCAACATCGTTTTAAAAAAACAAGCAAACAGAAAAGATCCTTTTTTTATTATGAGATATGGCTGTGTACTTTAGCATTTGTAGTTTGTTCCTTTTGTATTCATCCTCAGTACTCTGACATCTTTCTTATTTCTTACATCTGTTGCACATATATTTTTTAAAAATCTAATTTATACTTTCAAAGTAGTCAGGCAGTATAACAAAAAGAAATCATGAGGTGTCCATTAAGGAAAAAGAATTAAACACAGTGAACTCCTTTTTATTATTTGAGGATGAGTCTTTTGGTCTTAAAAACAGTTTACTTCAAGTCAGTATTAATAGCAGCAATATTGAATTACAATTTCAAGTGAATTCAATTATAATACACTTTCAAGACGGCACATCATTTTACCTATTGTGAAATCATCAAAATATTAATCAAAAATTAAAGAGGTCAAACAGGTCTTAGTGGAATTATTTTTACAAAAGCAACACTCCTGTAATTGAGATATGGGTTCAAATTTGAATTACTCTAAAGTGGCCAAATGTTTACACATTATACCCTGTCAGAGAGAATGGATGCAAGAGAAACATCTTTTCACTACAAACATTCAATGCAAATCCTTGGTGAGGAAGGAAATGTTACTGTCTTCCTATAGTTAAGTAAATTGTTATCTTCACCAGGAATAAGTTGCAATTTGATTCAGATTTTCATCAGCTTTTATAACTGATTCAAGTTTTTGTGCTCACATATCAATGAATGCTCCTTTGTTCCAAAAGGCTGCCATAGATGGGCTCAGTAACTAAGCATCTAACCCTGAGGAGGCCAACACTTAAAACCACACACAATAATATACTTCTTGTTAGAATATGCAAAAAGCTTTTATTGAATGAACAACTGGTCAGAGGGTGATACCATGCCACATAGTATTTAGCCAACATCAATTCCATCACCCACAGCACCTGTTTTCTCTAGAATTGTTTTTTTTTTTTTTAATCATTCATTCAATGCATGTTAGGGAAAAAAGCATTAAAGAGTAGCAAACCTAATTTGTTGCATTTTTTTGTTTTATGCCCCTGGTTGGGGGGGGGGGGCAGGGGAGGAGGAAACTACACAAACAGATGCTGGTACAAAGACAGTGTCTTTAATAGAAAGAAAGGGTTTATGTTCCATATGCCATACCATTGACAAATCACTAACATTTGCTACTGGGCATCTCAAAGCGATAATATTTTCATTGTCTGCAATCCACAAGCTTTCATTAACGCAATTCAATCACAAATAATATCTTATTTCTAAATATTAACCCATTCATAACATTTTCTTCTTTATGCTGCCAATCATAAGTAAGAATTAAACATCTCTAAGAATCTCTATGTGGCATCATTTAATTATAAACAACTCCCAAGTGAATCATATTATCTTGATTAGAAACAATACTTGAAAAGATTGACTGCTGGGAATAAATTTATGAAAGTTACAAATGAACGATGTCTTTATTTTTCTGACAACATCTCTGATAAAATCTCAACAATTTACACATATCATCAAACACCATTACATGACAAAATGCATACCACACCAAGATAGCTAGTGAAGCAAAAGATATTCATGCTAAGAGATCCTGCCTTTCCTTAAAAATTACTTTGTGTTATGTCATGAAATAATCTTTAAAATTCCAGAAAAGTACCATGGAATAAAAGAAAGGATTTCTACTAGATCCAGACAAATATAGCCTATGGCAATGGTCATTTCTTCATATCTGTGAATTAGCTGGTTTGGGTTTTTTTGGCTTTTTTAAAGTAGTTAAGCATGTTCTGGAAGCAATGCAGACACTAATCATTTAAGTCCAATGTATCAATAAAAAGTCTAAACTCTTTTGTCCCCTCTGGGTGGGGGTAACCATAGTAAAAATAATATTAGTTTATTAATGCTTTTTGCAAAGAGTTTTTAACCGTTTGCTTTAGGACAAAAATCTCATGTCAAAATAAAGTTAGTTCCAAATGACTCAAAATATTTAAAAGAAAAAATGGGTAATCAATGTGGACAAAAATATAGAGTTGGAAGAAGATGAAGCTGAAGGGAAAATAACTGTCTGTTAAAAAAAAAAAGCTCTCTAGTGAAATTTCTGTGTTTGAAGAATAGAGAATGTTAAGTACCCTATAATCTATTAAGAACTCTCTTTGTTAATTTTCGTAAGTTCAACCATTAACTTGAAATAATATATATCCATCTAACATCTTTCATATATCACTTATTACTGCCTTGAAAACATTTGGCTCTCAAATCCCAAGTGTTTATTGCCACATCTATGATGCAGAATCCAGAATGGCTTACTTTCACTTTTAAATTAAAATGATTTATGGAGAATGGTCATAAGGAATGCTACAACACACTGTCATCAGTTATTAGATTTAAAATATGAAGATTGCTGATATCAATGCCTGAACCAGTATTTGCATAAGAGGCTATTTAGAGACATCAGAAGATAAATTCTGCCCTTTGAGCTCTGCCTGGGCATATTCTGCTTTCAGAGTCTTTCACATCTCTATGAAGTTATTAAAAACAAACAGCATCAGGCATATAATACCAGATGCTTACAAAGCACTTTATAAAAACATTATTTCATTTAGTCTTCATTTCAAGCCTATGAGGTAAGAACAACAAACAATATAAAACCCATTTTACAGATGAAGAAATTCAAGTTTAAGTATAGCTGGGAAGTAACAGAGATAGGATATGAATCCAGGTTTTCTGACCCTCAAGTCTAGTATGTGATCCACATTTTTGGATACAAATTAGATATTCTTTCAGATTATTATAAGTTGCTACTAGAGTCACATGATACAAAAAACTAGCAATAAAGGTAATTACTGATCTCAAATTATCATCTGTACACTTAGAGCATCTATACAAATAACAAATAATAAGAATAATTATTTTGGACAATATAAACACTGGACAAAGCTGAAATTGCAAAAAAGCAAATTTTAAAAATGCAAACAGCATATGGAAAGGAACTTTCCTAAAATGCATAAATAGGAATATAAAGAATAAATAATCCATTTATATTTGACATTATATTAAGATGCCTAATATATTCATGTTGGGGCTCTAGAGTTAGTGTGTTAATATGGAGACTTTGGAAAGGATTTGGAAAAAAGTTTCAAAGGCTAGAATCTTGACAAAACTAAAGACTTTGAAGATAGAAACTCAATGGCCTGAGAAAACTGAGAAGGGACTAAATAGCAACATTCAGGTCTATGAAGAATTTTCAAAGGATAGTCTCTAAATATTTTCCCATCTTTGCTAATAATCAGATGAGGAAAATTAAGGTTAAGTTAAAACATTAGGATTTAGGTTACATAACAAATTATATCTTAGTTATGAGGGTTGCTGCATAAATTTTATGGAAGATTGTTCAATTTGTTTCCAGAAATCTTAAACAAAAAGAATATATGGTTGTTTATATTTCAGTAAAAAGTCTCAACTCTTACATTAGATTCCTAACAGGTCATTCTTCCTCTATTCTCTTCTCCCTCCAAACTATCCTGTCAGCATTAGCTTCCCAATGTAAAATTCTTGTCAGATTATTCCACTGCTCAAAATGTTTCAATGGGTTCCTATATCTTACTAAGGAACATGCTATCTTCTACACCCGGTAATTAAAACTTTGCACAATTTGGTGCTACCATGTCTTTCCATACAAATTCCTGCAATATATTCCAACCAAACTGAATTCAGTTTCCTTTGTTCAGGCTCAACACTTTCTCCCCTCTCTACTTTGGAACTAAACTCTTCCTTGTGCCTAGATTCTATATCAAAGTGTATACCACAACTGTGTTAAGTTTCTAACCATCCCTTAAATATCACGTCAAGTATAATTGTCTCAAGAAGTGTTCATTGATTTCTGTGATCAGTTCATGGCTATTCTTCCCTAACATGTTATGTAACAATAAGTACTTTCTGATGAATTTATAATGTATTATTTTATGGTGATTTGTGTTTTGTATCACCCACCTCCATAACAACAACCTAACATCTAGAGAGAGTATGAATGACTCTAAAACTTTTTTTTTTCAACAATGCTGTGAGTAATGAAAGTAGATTTAGTCCCATATTGTGGCTAAGAAAACTGAGGTTTAGAAAGGAAAGGAGCTTTATACAGATTCATGTGTCTCTCAGAGCTAGAACCTTGAACTGAAGTTTGTTGCCTTCAAAACCAACCTCTTTCTGCTACACTACATTATTCTCCTAGATCACAAGTTCCATAAGGGCAGGAGTTCTATCTATACTCTTATGTAAGTTTTACATCTCCCCTATTTTTTTAAACACACAGTTGGAATTAAATACATATTTGTTGAACTTAATAGGTTAAATGTGGTTATATCTGATAGTTTAAAGAAGTACTCAATTTTTCTTTGACTGTAGCAGAAAGAGAAATTTCAAAAGTCTGAAAACCAGGAATCTGGCCTTAATCTACTTATTCACTATCTGTATGAACTTGGACAAGTCACTTCACATGAGCTGGTTTCCTCACCTTTATAATGGTGTTAATGTCTGTCCTATATAATAATGTGTTCTTGGTGAGTATCACATGAGATGATGAGTATGAAAGGACTCTGTGTATGTGTGTGTGTGTGTGTGACATAAGTGTAAGAGAGTATAAACTTGAGGCATCCACAAGTTTTTAGATAGTATGATAGTATGAGGCAGAGGACAGATGCTGGCAAATGAAGCTGCCACCTGTTTTAGAACTGACATTTTAACATTCTGAAATGAGAAGAATAGTTCTCACCCAGTTAATAAATTAACTTTTTCAAAACCTCGTTAATATACTAAATTTAGCATTCTACATTCATTCAGAGAAATAGAGCCATGGAACTTGTGGGTTTCCTTTTATGCACAGGAATGGTCAACAGTTCAAAACATGTTGCTTCCAAGCTTTTCCTAAGAAAATAAAATAAGAACAAAAAAAAGTTTGCACTTTGAGTAAATATGAAAAGAAAGAACAATTTGGAAGTCCGGTGTTTATTTGTATGCTGCCTATCTCAAGACATATAAAAGTGAAGCTTCAAGAGGGAGGCAGCAGCTGTTGCCTGAACTTGTCTGTGGCCTTTGGGGATGAAAGATGATTAGAGACTTCCATCACTTCTTAATAAAATGCCACCTGTGGATATCTTCATCTGTGGAGAAGAATATGAGACACAGACAGGGACAGGGAGAGAGAAAACAAAACTACATTTTAGTTCAGTTTGATACAACAAACACTGACGGTTTATTACATTCTAGGCACTGGATAAAACAAAACAAAACAAAACAAAAGACTAAGAAAATTCCCTGCCTTCAGGGAGTTTATTTTCTTCCAGCAGTTTATTTTCTGCTGAGAGAAATGCAAAAACATATAAACATGGAACCTTCTAAATTTTATGTTTATACTTCCTTTCCCTTTCCATCTCCATGGCAAAACATAAGTTTTTAGTTTCTCACATTTTTTTTCCAAAATTTAAATCAAGCCAAATCAGGAAAGCAAAAGCTACCATATTTTGTTTAGTGATTTTTCCAGACTATAATGTCATTACCCAGCGAGAACCCTAAAGTTACCATTCAAACATCAGCATGAAAGGATTAGAAAAGCAGCAACTGCCTGTCAAATAACCCAAATAGGGTACTTTTATAGAGCAGATATTTTGTTAGCACACCATATAAGGAAGGCTGCTTACTTTCCCATGAAATCATGTCTGTGGATGCATTCCTTTATAAACATCTTGGAACTCAGGGTAAGTAGTTCTCATTTTTTTTAAATTTGTAAGTTGCAGATCTTTTCTACATCTTATAGGAACTAATGAACTAATGTGGGTGAAAATCACTTAATGCCTGTAAAGTATTAAAATACATATTAAGTATTACATAAATGTAAACTATTATTATTACTAAGTAATGTTAAGCAAAAAAAGCAAAAAAATCCAAATGGGCACGTATTTTAATAAATAAATGCTGACTATATAAATTTATACTTCTCACTAGGAACTGTATTTCTCAAAATACCTTAAACACAATATTTTTCCAAAGAAAATGTATTAAATATTTCCAAAATCCAATAAAGACTTTGGTCCTTGATTTGAAGGAAAAAACAAGATAGACAAACTTTCCCAAAGCCCTAGGTATAAATTTAAGTTTATTATAACTTACTAAAACTTGTCAGTGCTTAGAAGTAAAAGTCATGATATAACACAAGCATTATTTCCTTGTTTAAAAATGGTAAATATAACTTCTGTTGTTTTTTTTTAAATAAAGTACAATGATTTAAGATAACATCCAGACAATTTTGTAAATATTTTACAGCTCATTATGTTTAGCTTCCAGAAAATTTTTTGACCAAATGATTTTTATTTTTTGCTTCTACAATGCAAACAATTAAGTATGTGTAGGCCCTCTGGATAACATACCTTCTTTGGAATTTGAATCTTCATTTACTGCAGTTGATGCCTATGAGGTAAAAAAAAAACAGAGAGTTGGTTTTTAATGAAGATTCTCCATATGGAATCTGGAATCAGGGATATTTTATTAGGAAATCATCTAATAGATAGTACAAGCACATTTCCTTGATTTGAAAAGGAGGATACTATTCCCCACAATTCTATTCTACTTAAGAAATATCATTTTCCTAATAACTAAGGGTCTATGAACTTTAAAAAAAATTCTGTTAACTGTACTTCAATAAAATTGATTTCTTTTGCAATCTTCTGTATTTCATGCACTTAAGTTATTCAGAAAAGCATTCCATAGGCTTCACCAGATTGCCCAACATGCAAAAAAAAGCACAATGATTGATGAATAGAGGGACATTAAAGATAAAAAATATGTTTAGAAAGCTTTTTTCTAATTAGTTACAAGGAGTAGCTAAGGTGTTTCCTTTTCAGTATTCTACACAAATGCTCATTTTTTATTCTTCAGTTGCATTCTCTGTGAAGGCACTTGAAAAACTAGTGAAGCGAAGTCATTTACATAGGTTATTTCTAGGAAATGCTTTCAGATGTTTGGGTCAGTCAAGGTTCTCTGAGCTGATTTAATTTAATCCAAAAGAGGCAAGTATAAGCATTAAAAAGTTTCCTGAGAATTTTTCCTCCCTACTTAAGTCTTTTGCATAAAAAGGCTCTTTCATTGAGAGGAGCAGCATACATTCCTAGATCTTGCTCACCCCCAGCTGAGAGTGACTCAGCAAGAACAAGGATAGCCAATGTCAGCTTTATTTAAAAAAAAAAAAAAAAAACAAAACTCATCTAAATCATGAGGATTTTCAAATACTCCCATTTTCTACTGTTCCTTTGAAGAAACAAACAGTTCAGGTGAACAGTTTCTCCTTAAATCACACCACAGGGAAGAATGTGACTCTAAGAAAGAAAAAAAAAAAAAAGCTTCCTCTACAAATTATATATAATTCATCTTGGAGTTTTTCCCAGGACTCAAAAAAGAAGGAGCTTTATTAAGCTTCCTTATACAGCAAGTTGGCCACTTGGGGGACTAATGTCAAAAAGACTTGTGGCTGTCCTTGTTAATTTTGCAGATGGCAGCATTTAAAAATATAAGTGAAATAAAAATTCTGATATATGATGGCCTTATAACTGAAGTTATACAACTGAACATATCTAACTTGGCCTGCTCCTCCTTCTTTTTAATTAGGGGTAGGAAGAGGAGACCAAACTATATTAAGATTGTTTTGATCTCAAAGGCATAGGGCTGGGAATCTTGCCATACCAGGCTTTTTAGATAGCCATAGGGGAATTAGGGGATTCCTCTATAGTTGGGACTCTCAGGCCCAGGCAGAAACTCACATGCTTGGCTAAGAATCACATGCCAGCTCAGAATTCCCATGTGGGAAGGGTTATTTCAGGCCACAAACAACAAATGTTCATTCAGCTTTACACATGCACTGAAATGACCACAGGGTTCATATGCAAAATTTCCAGTGGGCATGAAACTCATTACCTCAGCCACTAATAAGGCACTGGAAAGATGGAAGAATTGTTCATCTAATATTATTTTTCTGTTGAAACAACCTGTGACTTTTAAAAATAGCATTTTACATAAGCAATGGTACTGATCCAGTGACACCAGATTCAAAGGGATCCATTGTTTTGAAACTCATTGAAATAATCAGGGGTGTTACATATTGTCTTATGGAAGAAAGAAGGGTTTAAAAATGGGTATAAAATTATCAAAGTACACAGATGCAGTTTTAAAGGAAATAAAGAAATTTTGTAAGGATAGTACAAAAAGGAATATTCAATCAAACCTTTTCCATATAGTTTATTTTGATTTGCTAGATAACCACTGAATGCAGGGATAGTTTCCTTTTATCTTTGTATACTTAGCATTCAGTGTCTTACCTTTAATTGGTATCTGATAAATGTGTGTTGATTAGGCAAATTATTTATTTCCACAAAAGTAAATGCTATAGGAAAATTTAATTTCTTTGAATACAGGCCCAACTATAACATCTCAATTTGCAAGTTTAGATCTACTCAACAAATAATTACTAAAGACCTGATGCCTTCAATTTATTTCCTATAGCATCAAAGTTTACATTTTCAAACTTTGAAAAAAAAAAAAACAGCTTAACTTTTCAATCTTTTAAACTTTGACAAGGGAATCACACTGGAAAATACTGAGGTATTTCAAAGTTCCTTGAAAAAAGATATTTCAAAATCTCTTGGTGGGTAGTGTCAAAGGATTTGAATATTAAGTGGATGAAAGGAAAAGCCTGGAGAAAAGTTTTTTTCTTTTCACCTCCACTTCTTCTAAAAAGTCTAAGAACTCTTGAGCATAAAAAGTGCAGAGAAAAGAACAGTTCTGGAATGATGTTTTGGATGAGGAAGGCCTATATTCAAATCAATTCAATAAAAATTTATTTTATGCCTACTACATGAAAAGTTACTGAGGATACAAAAATGAAAAATGAAGAATTCTTCCCCCAAAGAAGCTTATAACTTAGTGGCAGGTGAGACAAACACACAAATAACTATAATACAAGTTAGAATTAGAAAAGTATAAAAAAGGGGGCCTAACAAAGTCAAAACAAATTAAGGAAAAGGAGGACCAAGAAAAAGGCTCACAAAAGAAATGGAACCTGAACTTGGCCTTGAAAAGAAAGAACGAACTTCAGCAGGAGATGATAAACAAAGTGTGTCAATAAATGCAAGTGGATGATAGAAGGAGTTTAGTTTGGCTAAGACATAGATACATGCAGAGAAGCAAGGATGAGGCAATTGAGGCATAAAAACAATAATGTATATGAGAGCCAGTAGGGAACTGAAGATCATAAAACAGTCTTGGGAATCAGGAAGATCTGGATTCAAGTCTCACTTCTGATATATAATGACACTAGTAAAGTAATACAGGGTAAAGTAGGTAGGAGTCAGGAATACCCAAACACTAACTGTGTGATCCTCTCAGCCCCACTTTCCTCATCGATAAAATGGGGGAAGTAATAACCTCTAATAAGTCTTAAGGTTGTTCTGGGGATCAAATGAGGTAACAAGTAAAACACTGTGCAAATCTTAGAAAGCTGTTTGAATGATAATGATTACTGTTTTAACTTAACTTCTTGGTAACTCAGGTAATTCTCTCTGATTTTAAGTCATCAAGTAAGTGACAATCTACTTTGATAGATGGAGTTCCTCTGGCAGAATTCTCTATACCACTGAAATCACAGATATAGTCCCCCCTTTTCCCACCACTCCCCAAATTAGTGCAGATAAACTTAGTGGGTTAAGAACCTCAGCTACTAGAGAAATATAATTTGAGAAGCTACAGTAGAAACCACATCTAACCAAAACATAGGTAAATAACAGTTGTACTAAGCACAGGTAGCTTATGAAGGTGAAATCTGACCAAGAGAATTTCAATAAGGAATATTTACTTTTTTTGTGGTGGCAAACAATTAAAAACTGAAGGGATGACCATCATCTGGAATTGGCTGAACACAATATAGTATATGAATGTGATGGATGGTTTCAGGAAGACATGGCAAAACTTTAATGAACTGAAGTAAGTGAAATGAAAAGAAGCATAACAATGTATATAGTAACAGCTAAATTGTGAAGATAATCACTGTGAAGGACTTAGTAATTCTGATCAACACAGTGACTCAACACAGTTCTGAAGGACTATTCACCTCCAGTTAGAGAAGTAATGGATTCAGAATGCAGATTGAAGCATTTTTTTTTTTTTCTTTCTGGCCCTTTTATTCAAACACTGTCAATAGAGAAATGTTTTGTATGGTTCTGTGTGTGTGTGTATACACAAACATATGTATACACACACACACACACACATATATATCTATCTGTAATACCTTTATTTATTTATTTGATCATTCATTTATTTATTCTCAATGGATGAGTGAAAGAGGAGGGAGAGAATTTGGAATTTTAAAAAAATAATAAATTTCTTTGCTGTAAAAAAAATTTAAAAACTAATCACAAGGGGAAAAGTTATTCATTAAATATATTTAGAAAAATAATGAATAGTTAAATTTATAAATATACATGTATATTGTTGTTTAGTAGTTTCAATCAACTCTAGAGAATTTTCTTGGCAAAGATACTAAAATGGCTTACCATTTCCTTCTCCAGCTTATCTTATAGATAAGGAAACTGAGGCAAAGTAAAGTACTCTCCAATCAATAAATGGTCAAAGGATATGAATAGACAATTTTCAAATGATGAAATTAAAACTATTTCTAATCACATGAGAAAGTGCTCCAAATCACTATTGATCAGAGAAATGCAAATTAAGACAACTCTGAGGTACCACTACACACCTGCCAGATTGGCTAAGATGACAGGAAAAGATAATGATGAATGTTGGAGGGGATGTGGGAAAACTGGAACACTGGTACATTGTTGGTGGAACTGTGAACGGATCCAACCATTCTGGAGAGCAATTTGAAGCTATGCTCAAAAAGTTATCAAACTGTGCATACCCTTTGACCCAGCAGTGTTTCTATTGGGCTTATATTCCAAAGAGATCTTAGAGGAGGGAAAGGGACCCACATGTGCAAAAATGTTTGTGGCAGCCCTTTTTGTAGTGGCTAGAAACTGGAAACTGAATGAATGTTCATTAATTGGAGAATGGCTGAACAAATTGTGGTATATGAATGTTATGGAATATTATTTTTCTGTAGGAAATGACCAGCAGGATGATTCCAGAGAGTCCTGGAAAGACTTGCATGAACTGATGCTGAGTGAAATGAGCAGAACCAGGAGATCATTATACACGGCAACAACAAGACTATATGATGATCAATTCTGATGGACATGGCTCTCTTCAACAATGAAATGTCTCAAACCAGTTCCAATTATTCAGCAAAGAAAGCCATATACACCCAGATAGAGGAATATGAATGTGGACCACAACATAGCATTTTCATGCTCTCTATTGATGGTTGCTTGCATTATGTTTCCCTTCTCAGATTTTTTTTTTCTTGTAGATCTGACTTTTCTTGCACAGCAAGATAACTGTAAAAATATGTATACACAGGGGCAGCTAGGTGGCGCAGTGGATAGAGCACCAGCCCTGAAGTCAGGAAGACCTGAGTTCAAATCTGATCTCAGACACTTAACATTCCCTAGCTGTGTGACCCTGAGCAAGTCACTTAACCCCAATTGCCTCAGCAAAAAGCAAAAAAAAAAAAAAAAAAAATAATGTATACACATATTTGATTTGTCAAGTATTTTAACATAATTAACATGTAATAGACTTCCTGCTATCTAGGGGAGGGGTGGGGGTTAGCGGGGAAAAATTTATAACAGAAAGCTTTGCAAGGATCAATGTTGAAAAATTACCCATATATATGTTTTGCAAATAAAAAGCTTTAATAAAAATAAAAACAAAAAACAACAACAAAAAGTAAAGTAATTTGTCCCGGATCATATAGCTGGTAAGCATCTAAGGCCAGATTTGAATTCAGGAAATTGAGTCATCCTGACTTGAGGCCCAGGACTTTATTCACTGTAACCACCTAGCTGCCCCCATTATCAATGGTACCTTTTAGTACAATCATATGTGCATGTGTGTGTGCATGTATGTGGGTGTATGTATAATAAACACATTATATTTCTAAATAAAAGAAGGCCCAGATCCATTTCTGCCTTTTCTAAATAAAAATATAAAATGTGACTCAAATGCTGGACCTTTTTTATTCATGTCCTAGTCCCTTTGAATTGTGCTGGTTTCCTATTACAAAACCTGATGGAAAGGAAGCCTATTTAAATTTCTTGTTTAAAAAGAACAGCTGCTTGTTGCTAGAGGTGCCAAATATTTGAAAGAAGGTAGATAATGTATAAAAATAGAATAAGTGAGAGACTTTTCATTAGCTTAAAAAAAATTACAAAAACCAATGGTCAAGCTATTACTGCAAAAATATTATGTAGCACTGTACTTTTCTTTTAGAGGAAGAATTTGGGATTACTTCTCTTAAAACACCTCCCTTATTAGGAATAGAGGGCATCTAGCCCAGTGAGAATCTACCCTATTTTACCCATATAATCATCTTCTCACCCCCTTTCAAACAAACTCAGAATTATATAGTAACTAGACAAAGTAAAATGGCCTTAAAGGAATTCTACCCAGCTCATCTTTAATAAGCATAAAACATGGAGCAACTGACAAGCTCCCCATCCTCAGTTTCCTAATCTGTGAAATTTAAAGAATAATTCGTATGTTCCCTACTTCATAAGATTATTGTAAAGATACCATGATATATATATAAAACACTTGGACCAACGAGTTCCAAAGCAGATCCTGGGCATTATTGGCACATGATGGGTATAATAATAAGGAATACATTTTAAATTATAACAGGCATTCCCTTTAAATTAGTGACAAGTATTCTTTTTTCAGGGATTACTTAAATGCACACATGCACACATGTGCATACACGTACAACACATACGTCCATATTCACTCTCAAAACAAAAGATGTTATAGATCTTTTTCTAAATAAAACATAAACCAAAATCACTCATCTTCAGTCCCTCTCGTATCTACTGGCTGCTTTCCTACAGCTTGCCAACAGATCTATGCCTTCCCCATCTTCAAAAACCCCTCACTTTGTCTATGCCTGCTAGCTATTGTCCACCTTAACTATCACTCCACTATTTTGTGAAAAAGGTCATCTACGATCTATACCCACATATCCTTTCTTTTCACTCTCTTCCAATTCTCCAGTCTAGCTTCTTACCTCATCACTAAAATGAAACTGCTCTCTTCAAAATGACCAAGAACCTCTTACATGCCAAATCTAATGTTATTTTCTCAGTCCTCATCCTTCTTGACCTTTCGTCACTCTTTGACTTGACACTGTCAATAACCCTTTTCTCCTTGAAACATAATAGAGAAAAAGAGAGACACACAGACACACACAAAGACAGAGAGGGAGGGAAAGATGGAGGGAGGAAGAGTTAGGAAGATATGAGTTTAAATCCAGTCTTAGACACTTAGTAGCTGTGTGACCCTGGATATGTCACTTAACCTCTATTTGCCTCAGTTTCTTCATTTGTAAAATGGGAATAACATTATTAGTCTGAATGTTTTACTACCCAGTGTTGTCTATCTGATAGGATAATTATCTCTGAGAAGAAAATTACATAATTGATTTAAATATCAGCATCAAATGTTTTAATTCATAATTTACATTTTTTGTATGGAGAAACCTAGCTTTCCCCAGAAGACATTAAACTCCAGCCCACTCTCCAGGAAAGGATGGTCTCCAAATGGTCCCCAAATCACCTGGCCAAGAGAAAGCATAGGTAATTTCTTGGTCTCCGTGTGCTCCTTCTATCACACAATAGATTCTTCAGTCACATCCCTCAGAAAAATTATTGGGATATATGCCATCCATCTCTATAATCAAAGAGGTTGATAATCTAGCTAGACAATACAATCCTGACTTGTGAAAAGTTGACTCTAAGTAAACAATCCCTTAAAGAGAAACCCAACTAGGGCCCAGAGTAAATGGTGCACAAGAATTCACATGGAACTTCACACGCCAGGGCTGGTTAAAAGAAAACAAGAAGACACAGTACCAATGTGGATTGCATGCCAATTCACACCTGACTTCTTCATATCAAAGGCACTTCTTTTTAGTAGGTCAGGATTGAAGTTTTAAAGTTTGAAGTTTTAAAAAGAAGCAGTATTGACTTCATGAAAAAAAGAAAAAATACATCTGAGCTTCAAAAATATCTCAAAAATGTGTCAATAACATTTTATGCCCCCCAATTTATCTGAGATGCAACAGATATGTGGAAGGGTCTTTGCTTCCCCTCCTCCTACAAGTAAAATTTCACCTTAGGAAATAAAATTTTTGTCACAGTCAAATGTTTCAAAAAATGTTAGCCTAGTGCTACAATCTAGAAAAGAAAAATAGTATATGAGTTCTTGTGTTTTAAATTTTAGTAATATCACTTGTTTTAATTTGACTTATATTTCCCAAAGGAAGCCCTTCATATGTTTACAAATCCATCCCCCAAAATAAAAAATAGAAAAGCAAGAGAAAAAAAGTAGAACAAGAGTAAGCATTGTAACAAAAATGTATGTTAAAATATTCAATGTTCTACTTTTTTCAAAGAAGCAAGGGAAGTTTATCTTCTCATATCTCTCAAAGTGTGGTCATTATGATATTTCAGTCTTGGATTTATTGTACTGGTCAGGTGAGGTTTTCATTTGTTTATCTTCTACTACCAGATTAAGTACAATGAGTATTTGTAAATAAAAACAAATGGGGAAGAGGAGGAATAGAAAAAAATTGTGGATAAAGAGATATTTTGTCTTTATCAAGAAAGTGGTATCTGAGAATACAAAGAGTTAAATAGCCACTTTCTAAAACCATAGAAATATGAGTTTATTTTTAATAAAACTTCATGTTTTAAAAATAATGTCAGTTTTTGCCAGGCAATTAGGGTTAAATGATTTACCCAGGATTACACAGCTAGCAAGTATTAAGTGTCTGAGGCCAGATTTGAAACTAAGTTCTCCTAACTTCAGGACTGGTACTCTATTCACTGTTATCTAGTTGCCCCCATCAAGCTGTCAAAAAATTATTTCATAGAGCTAGAAAAAAAATTAACAAAATTCATCTAAAAGAACAAAAGGTCAAGAATATCAAGAGAATTAATGAGAAAAAAATATAAAGGATGGTGGCCCAGGAGTACCAGACCTAAAACTATTATTATAAAGCAGAGATCATCAAAATCATTTGGCCCTGGATAAAAAATAAAGTGATATATCAGTGGAATAGATTAGATCACATATGACATAGTAATTAATTACTATTGTAATCCAGTATTGCATAAACCCCAAAACTCCAGCTTCTGGGATAATAACTTACTATTTCATAAAAATCATCATGAAAACTGGAAAATAATATGTCAGAAACTCAGCATAGACCTACATTTCATACCCCATACCAAAATAAGGTCATAACAGATTCTGATATAAAGGATGATGCTATGAGCACATTAGGAGAGCAAGGGATAGTTTACCTATCAGATCTTTGGAGAAGGGAAAATTTTATAGCTGAAGAAGAACTAGAAAACATGAAATGCAAAATGGACAGCTTTTATTACATTAAATTAAAAAGGTTTTGCACAAACAAAATCAATGCAGCCAAGATTAGAAAGGAAGCAAAAAAGCTGGAAAGAAAAATTTTACATCCAGTGTTTCTGATAAAGGCCTCATTTCTAAACCATATAAAGAACTGAGTCAAATTTATAAGAATATAATTCATTCCCCAATTGATAAATGGTCAAAGAATATGAACAGATAATTTTCAGATAAAGAAATTAAAGCTGGGGCAGCTAGGTGACGCAATGGATAGAGCACCAGCCCTGAAGTCAGGAGGACCTGAGTTCAAATCTGGTCTCAGATACTTAACATTCCCTAGCTGTGTGACCCTGGGCAAGTCACTTAACCTCAATTGCCTCAGCAAAAAAAAAAAAAATTAAAGCCATCTATAGTCATATGAAAAATGTTCTACATCACTATTGATTAGAGAAATGCAAATTAAAACAGCTCTGAAGTATCACTTCATACCTCTCAGATTGGCTAAAATGACAGGAAAAGAATGGTAAAGGTTGGAGATGTGGAAAAATTGGGACATTAATACATTATTGATGAAGTTGTGAACTGATTCAACCATTCTGGAGAATAATTTGGAACTATGCTATAAAATTGTTGCATACCCTTTGATCCAGCAATGCCAATACTGGGGTCTGTATCCCAAAGAAATCTTAAAAGAGGGGAGAAGACATGCAAAAAATGTTTGTAGCAGCCCTTTTTGTGGTGGCAAATAATTGGAAAATGAGTGGATGTCCACCAGTTGGGGAATGGTTGAGTGAGTTATGGAATATGAAAGTAATGGAATATTACTGTTCTATAAAAAATGATGAACAGGCTGATTTTTGAAAGACTGGAAAGATTTACATGAACCAATGCTGAGTGAAACAAGAAGAACCAGGAATACATTGTACACAGTAAAAGCAAGATTGTGTGATGATCAACTATGACTGATTAGGTTCTTCTTAGGGGTTCAGTGATCCAAGGCAATCCTAGCAAACTTTGAATAGAAAATGCCATCTGCATCCAAAAAGATAACTATGGAGACTAAATATAAAACAACATATGTTATCTTCACTTTTTTTTTCTCTCACGGTTTTCCCCTTTTGTTCTGATTTTTCTCTTGCAACATGATCCATAAAGAAATGTGTAAAAAAAAAAAAAAATGAATGTACTTGCCCAGAGTCACACAACAAGAAGTGTTAAATATCTGAGGCAAGATTTAAATTCAGGTCCTCCTGACTTTTGTGTTATTATATTTTAGGTTGCAAAATGACATTTAAATTAAACAAGTATAGTCATTAAGTGAGTGTTTTGCAGATGCTTTGACAATCTGCTAAACTATGAGGTTAAAGTTCTCAACAAAAGAACCCAAAGCACTCATTTGTTTCTACTTAAAGATTATTGGAAACCTACCATTTTATTGACTCTTAAATACCAATTATAAGGTAGAACAATTTACTAAAAATAATGATTTAAAAAATGCTGAAAGAGGATTAATTGATCTCTCTTCTACTTCTAAAAACCATAATACTATGAATGGCACCACTTTAACATTTCCAAAAGTATTTCTATTTTTTTAAGAATAATTAATATCATGTGGAGATTCATATTTTGTAAAAGACATAAATACCATAACAAAGAGGCCTAGTCAGTAGGCAACTTCCTTCTTTGTGCTTATATCACCATAACCTCCAACAATGCATGGCACTTAATAAACACATGTGTTAATTGATTAATTGGTTTAATTAAATAGACTGATATGTAGAAATATCCTTGGAAATGCATCTAATATTCAAGAATTCACACTGTTACAGAATTTGTTATATTTACATTAGCACATTGACATTAGGATTGGCTTTCTGATATGCTCTTGTAATACAGAACCATAACAATGTTAGCTGAAAAGGGAAAATTCTATCTCTAAAAGAGAAGATAAAGAGAAACAAAACATGATAACTTTAGAGAAGGCTGAATAATAATGAAGCTAGCAAATGTTTAAAACTGATAAGAATACCTTTTGAAAATGTGAAAATCAGCCCATCATTGGTCTCTAAAATTTGTGGATGTGAATTCTAAATTATAATTAAATACAGAAAAAAAAATCTGAGGAGCAGAATTTTAAATCAAGAGAACCAAAGAAAATACCAACCAACAGAGTAATTAATATCACATCAGGAGGGTCAATCCTGTTCTAGCCAAATAGAGATTCTAAAGATCATAGAGATAGAAATGGGAGGAACCTCAGTGTCCACCTAGCACAACTTCATCATTAAAGGTAAAGAAATTGAAACTCAAGATTAATGATTTGTTTAAAAATCACACAAATAAGAAGTATCATAGGCTACTTATTCAAGTCTTCTGACCCTAAAGCCAATATTCTTTCTACTGCATTATTATACAGATTCCCCACATAGAGATGAGTGAAATACAGATTGGGGAGTAAAAGATCAAAGAAAATATCAGATAAAGTACTCTAGGAATATTTGAGGAAGGAGAGAGCACCACTAAAAAGAGGGATCAGAGAAGTCTTCATAGAAGAAAAGATCTTGAACTGAACCTGAAAGGAACATAGGGATTCTGAAGAATGAGGTGATAAAGATCATTCTGTACATGGAGAACAGCTTAGTGAATACATGGGGAAAAAAAAAGATTATAATCTGAAAAACCTGAAGTAATGCAGTTTGACTGGAATATCAAATGCACCAAAGAAAATAAAGTGAAATAAGACTAAAGAGATAGTATAGAAGAAGTGAGTCTGAAAAGCCTGATGACAAGTTGGTATTTTATCCTAGAGATAAGAGGGAGCCACAAAAGACTGTCAAATAGGAGCAACAACAAGATCAGACTTGAACCTTAAGGACATTTTGCTAGAGATAGTGTAGAAAGTAGATAGGAGAGAGACAAATTAGAAGGCTATTATGGCAGCTGAAATTAAGTTGAAGAGAGTTTGACATTTGCATCCCACTGGCAGAGACCAAACATTGTTGCCATTAGCCAGGTATTATATCCTGGACCTCTAGGACAATATGGTGACCTAATCTTCACCCAGTTTAAAATATTCTTGGATTTGGCAAACATTCACTCCACAAGCATTCATTAAGTACCTACTATATGCAAAAACTAGACACTCTAGCCATTTGTTTCAGTTTCCTTTTTTGGTTTTCTTTCCTAAATTTCTATAGTTTAATCACTTATTCTTACAGATAAAACACTTTATAACTATAAAGTGCTGTACACATGTAGGTAATTCTTCTCCTTGAGCTACCACTTTCCTCTAAGCTACTTCCAATAGCTAATTTCTCTCAAGTTCAAAGACCACTAGGAAGAATTCCACACATTGAGGTATTCTGACTTTTTCCAAGGGCAAAAAATCAAGTCAATCAGTATTTATTATGTTCCTACTATATGCCAGAAATTGTGCTAAAACATTGGAGATACCAAGATAAGCAAAAACAGTCCTTGTCCTTTCATAAGTCACAATCTAATGAGGGAGACATCCTAACACTATGTATCCCCCCCCCAAAAAAAAAACAAACTAAAACAGATACAGGATAAATTGAAGATAATCAATAAAGAGAAGGCTCTAAGAGGGTAGAGAAAATATCTGGGCTGAAAAATGGGGTGTTTTGTTTGAGGAAAAGCAAGGAGGCCAGGGTCACCAGATCACAGAGGGTATGGGGAGAGTAAAGTATCAGATGACTGAAAAGGCAGGAAAGAATGGCCCAGATTATGAAGGGCTACAAAAAGGCAAATAGAGGCAGCATAACATTTTCTGCCATTTCTAAACTTCTTCCTGAAAGTATTTTGTGTTTTGCTTCCTTTAAAGCTATGGTAACACAAATTATTTTCGTTACAGACTACATTGTTGTAATTCCTTTCTCTAAAATTAGGAAACATTTGATGGCTTTCTTCTGGTTCTCTCACTTTTAATAGAATGTTAAATCTAATTATGTTATGATCAGTATTGCATGGTGGTTCACCCACAGATATTTCCTATATCAGTTCTTGTTCAGTTTTCAGTACAAAGTCCAGTATGTTTCTTTTTAATGTGGGTTCTAAAATAACATCTAGAAACGAGTAATTTTCTTTATCAAAAAACCTCATCTCCACATCTCATCCTGGTCCTGCCAAGTTGCGGAAATGGAAATCTCCCTGTCCTACCACCCAGCCACATAGTGCATATCCCCAAGGCTCAGGACATTCCCAAATCAGTGCTATGGTGGTATAACTGGGACATATATACTATTAGTTAATGAGCAATTTGTTCTTCTGGGCCAATCAAGCAGCCAATAAGGCTTAAAATTTATTGTTTCCACATGGGAATAATACTAAAAGTAACCCAGTAAGGCTTGATGTATAACATAAACATCTTAATTTGTACTGGGAAACTGCTGGACAAATCAAACATGAAGGCACCTCTACAATAACAAAGGACACAATATATGGGAAATAAGGAAGACCTGGGGAATGTTTACCCAGACAAAGTTCCTTCAGATATCTCAATTCTGAAGGAGTGAAATGGGAAAGGGTATTATGGGGCTAAAAACACTGATGCTGTAAAACTTCTCCATATGCCAGTTTTGAAATTGTGGAACTACTATACTAGATGAAGATATATCTGAATCACTTGTTCAAATAGCTCCATATTTTGTTCCAAAGGACAATTACCAAAGTTACTACTTTTTAAATTTTAATAATCATATTTCTAGAATAGTGTGATTTCCAAGTAGCCATGTGGTGCACTGGACACAGGGTTAGATGTAGAGGGCTGAGTTCAAATCCTGCCTCAGATACTTACTAGTATATGACTTTGAACAAATTGCCTGACCTATCTCAGATTCAATTTTTTCTTCTGTAATATGGGGATAATAATACTACCTGCTTCATATGGTTATTATGAGGATCAAATGATACATATAAAGCACTCTGCCAACCTTAAAGCAGGCAGCAAGATGGCACAGTGGTAGAATGCTGGACCTGGAATAAGGAAGACTAGCCTTTGAACTCAGGTTCAAATCCAGCCTCAGATACTTACTAGATTGCTCAGTGGATAGAGTGCTAGCCCTGCAGCCAGGAGAACCTAAGTTCAATTGGTTGCTAGATATGGAGGGCTGAAATCAGAACCAACTTCAGATGTTTACTTGCTATATAATCTGGGCAAATCATTTAACCCTGTTAAATTGCCTCAGTTTCCTTATCTGTAAAATGAACTAGAAAAGGAAATGATGAAGCACTCTTTGCCAAGGAAATTAAATGAGGTCATGAAGAATCAGACACTATTAAACAATAACAAACCTTAAAGTGCTATACTTTATTATAATTATTATTATTAATCCCCGGGACAACCCTTTCCTAGTACTGTCACTGCAGAAGCATAAAGGAGTTAGCTGCACAGGAAAAGAACCATTTATATTTTTCTTCATTTCATAGGCTGACAAAACCAAATAATTCCTCACAGATACAAGTGCTTTACCCAAGCTATGTACTGTGATCCTCACAATAACCTTGAGTTGGAGGTACCTTTATGATTTCTCCATTTTACAGATGAGGAAAATAGGCTTAAAAAAAAAGCCAAAGAATTCGTTTAGGATCATGCTATCAATGAGAAGGCACTATCTGTGATTGTCACCATCTTTTTTCAGACTAGAAAAATTTAATAGCTTAGGTTCCACTAGCATAGTCATCAAGAAACCATGGTTACCTGGATTCCATGACAAAAGCATAGGAATAAAACTTTTATAAAGTATTTAGGTTTTTAGAAAATTTTAAATTTACACACAGTATCTTCAACTTGAAAAGTTTTCTATTTGCTAAATCCATAACATGATTTTTAAGAAAATTAAAAGGAAACATCTAATTTTGCTATGATATATCTTGGTTATCTGAACATTAATCTGCTTGCTGAGTGTACTCCAAATATAAAACTTTAAATTAATAATGAATGAACTATTCCACGGACAGTATTTCAGCAGGAAATTGAGAAATCCAAGACTATCTTAGAAGCTTGAAAATGAAATTTGTTATCTGAATTTTACCCAAATATGAAACAAATGGCCTTTGCTAAAGAAAAAAAAATTAAAATCTTAAATATTTCATTTGTCTTACATGAAAATAAATTTATAATATACAATTACATAACAATAAGAAGAAAAAATAATGGTTCAATCCTAGAGATTAGATGGTACAGGCAGCCAGTCTCAGTCCTAGCACTGGGTTAAGGTAATTCATAGCAACAAAGAATCATAAAAGACAGTATATTATACAAAAATAACAATTCATCTTGCTACCTGGTATTAAGAAAAACAACATCATAAGAAATCAACTAAAACCTAATGAGCCTTCAGAAAAATACAATTAAGATGAAACCAAAGAGGTTTGGAGGCTATTTGATTATTGTTCTGTGGATTTTTTAAAGTAGATTCAATACTATTTTATAAACTCATGACTTAGAAAAAGCCTGACTTTTTATGCATTTTGTCTCAATTCACTGCTGGAATTTCAGAACCTCAACATTTGTCCCACTTGATATATAAGAAACTAAAATATGCCCAATATTTCTATCTCTTACCGACTGCACTATGGATCTGGCTTCTTCTTCACTGCAGCAGAAAGGGCTGTCACATACTTGCACATTAATACTAAAGTGTAAAAATACAGGCATTAAACAAGGATAATGATGAATGAAAATAACCAAACAAAAGAGACTGCCTTCAAATAGTTTGCATAACTACAAGCCCTCAGACTAGGCATGAAATTATGAAGCAGAATAATTGAGGAGAGAGAAAATTTCAGTACATTTATTTTAGACAAGGTTGCTTTATACTTTATAAATGTGCACCCTTCATGATCAGCATTTGAAAAAGGCACTAAATTTAGCTTCCTGTTCATCTAGTATGTGAAAGGAATGATACTTTTGTAACCAATAATAATTAAAGGGAAAAAAAGGGGGGAAAGTGAGAATAGGCTTAAATGTAACGCAATAGTTTTACACGATTTTTAAGGAAGAATTTCCTGAAAACCAGAATTGTCCAACATCATTATAAGCTTCCAAAAGAGGATGGAGAGTCTCTCTCCAAACATGCAGGCTGAGAACAATGGCTGGAGGGAAGAACAGATTGCTCTTCCTGATTCAAGGCTCAACAACATAGCCTTTACAGAAAACATTTTAGCACATTCCATGGTCAGTGACAAATGTAATCCTATTGTTTTAACTAAGTATTTCATTCATTTGTTCATTCACTTATTGTAAAGTGGATAATTTTACATATAGACAATAGTATAATTTAGTCTTAGACACAATTCACTTCAATTCAATTTGGTATGACGTGAAGGGAGGGCTGGTCCTGGAGTATAGAGCCTATGCATCAAGCCTAACTATCACTTCCTATCCTTTGACTTTGGCCAGGTTATTTTAATTTCTCTGTAAAAGAGAAGAAAGTTGGATGAGATCCTCTTTACAATTTCTTCTAGGTTTCTAATTCATATGATTATGTAATATAATCAATCAACATTCACTTATTAAGCACTTGCTATATGTATCAATACAGAGGAGGTCAAATAAAATATACCTGCCCTCAAGGAGCTGAAGTTCACCTGTTTTAGGATTAGAGTTATTTTTAGAAACCTCCTTTTATGCCTATATCAGCTTTTAATGTTTCTTGCTAATAAGCAAGGCCTTGTTTAAGTAAGTAAAAAATGAATGCCTTACAGCAAAATCTCATTATCTAACAGGACCAAAAAAAAAAAAAAAAAAAAAAGCTAAATTTTGTTTTCTGAAAATTTTATTAGAAAAATTCATTCCATTTCCCCTATCCCCCCAAAAATGCTATGTCACAACTATTATCCCCCAATAAAAGATCACCAAAAGTGAACATACACTTATAATGAAGTTATTCTCCATTATTTGTCAAGAAATGGCTCAATATCATTATTAGAAAAATTGACTGGATGTTTACATGCTTTTTAAGAAAGATATCATAGGCATGACTTAAAAAAAAAAAGCAGGAGAGTTTATAACTATCATGTTTTGAATAAGAAAACCAGTTAAAGTAATACAAAATATAACACAATTAGATCAGATTCTTACCAATTTATATCTCCTCCATCAGCCTTTTTATGAAGCAAGGCTTTCCAATATTTGTGCACAGATTCAATAACTTGAAGAGCAAAATCCTGGGTTAGCAGCAAAAGAAATATTTCTAAATGGCAGTTGTTTAAGCAATACATTATATTTTATTCTAAAGATAAACTCATGAATAATTCCAGCAAGTCTGTTAAAAATTAATTTAGCATCAAAGTTAATTATGTACTAGTTTTGTAAATTTTAAATTTTCTACTACTTTTGGAGTTTAATTTTTAGTAGCATTGGCTAGTATTACATAATCTAATAAATCTTCAGTCTTGACATTTGCCATAAAAGCACCAGTAGAAGATACTGAGCTCCAAGATCATTGGAGCTTACAAAGAACTTTTCATCATACATTCTTACTCTAAAATAAGAACTCATTTTATTTTTTCTAAATCAAGTAATTTCTATTAAAGAGATTTTCCAATTTTCAACATCAGTTATTCTATCTCCTTTCCCCCTGTTCATAAAACCTGGTATTAAAACCAAATGAAATATTTTGGCAGCAAGTTGGCAGTTCTGTGGTTTTTACAAAACCTGGCACTTGACTTCCAAAGAAAGTTTTTAGGGCTATACTGTCCTAACTAAAAGGGAAAAAAGATCTTTTAGTGAAACCATTTCAGATGCTCATTCTAGGAAACAATGCCATACTTCCCTTAGTGAACCAGAAAATTTCAGGAAAAAGGCTTTCATATTCCTTGCCAAACTAACCAGCCATTTAAAATTGGTCTTGGCATTCAATGGGATTAAATAGCTGTGATAATATGAATAAAAGAATGGAAGCATCTCTGCAACTATCTTGGTTGGATGAATTATAGTTAGCCCTCAAGTTTTGTAGGATTTTGAGGGTTTATTTTTTTTTAATTATTTAAAAGTCAATATGCAAATAATAACTGCAACAAACTATTAGTTATGCCTATCATGCTATTCCACATCCCCTTCTGCTCTCCCCCTTTATCCTTTCAGTCCTAGATATATGTGCACTGTTCTCCTTTTATACACTCAAAGTATATAAACATTTTTGAGGTTTGGGGTTTTTTTCTTGATGTTATTTCACATAAATGCTTTCTTATTTTTGGTCCTTATATTTGTCATTCTTGATTATATTCCATTTGACTTCTTCTCACCCATTACTAAATAATTAAATACTTTGCTTGTTTCTAGTTTTTTTGTTTTTGTTTTTACCATTAATACCATTAATGCCATTAGGATATATACTGAGATTATAAAATCAACTGATTAATTTTGTAACCCAAAATACTATGAAAAATGATTCCACCAATTTGCAAATTCATTGACAATGTAGGAATGTGGCCATTTCTTTTGTCCAGCATTTAATTAGTCTTTTTAAATTATTATTTTGGATAATTTACTGTATAGTTATGTTAAATAAAAGAAACAGAAAATAATAGGGGGTAGCGAGATGGTACAATGGATAGAGCACCAGCCTTGAAGTCAGGAGAACCTGAGTTCAAATCTGGCCTCAGCCAATTAAGTATCTCATATGTGAGAACCCTAGGTTTTGCCTAAAAAACAAACAAACAAGCAAGCAAAAACCTAAGGTATAAGTTCCTATTGTTCAGTGATGAAGACAGTCATATAAATCCAGAGAGAGCCCTGAGGGAACTGAGTGTGAACCACAACACAGCATTTTAATGCTTTCTGTGAATATTTCCCTGCATTTTGTTTTCCTTCTTAGGTTGTTTTTTTTTTCTCTCTTTCTAGATCTGATGTTTCTTGTGCAGTAAGATAACTGTATAGATATATATACATATATTGGATTTGTCATATAATTCAACATATTTAGCATGTATTAGATTATCTGTCATCTAGGGGTGGGAGGTAGGGGGAAGGAGGGGAAAAGCTTGGAACAAAAAAAAAAAGTTTTTGCA
>JAJPUD010002449.1:294833-321694 GCA_023553655.1 Myrmecobius fasciatus
AAAAAAAAAAACTTGGGAAAAAAAAAAACCCAAGATATATTAAGAAGGTATATTCCTGTGCCATGAAAAATTAGTACATGAGAATCTGGCTAAACATGAACAAATGTATTGAAAAGTCAAGGAGCATATTCTTATGATTATGAATTTAATTGAGAATTGTATAATCTAGATTTATTTTTAAGTTGTTTTTAAATATATCTCATTTTTTGTTTTTATCATATGTATGATTCCACTGTAGTAGGGAACTTCTAATATGGAAATTGCCTCTACCAAGTACCTCTTCCTGACACTAGACCACTTTATAGTTTGTACCTAGTGTTGCCTCTAACCTCATTTATTTGAGCCTAGCTGTATATTAACTAAATGTATTCTACTAAAAAAAAGTCAAATTTATTTCAAGACATTTTCTAAGGATTATGAAGTTTCTTTGTCTGATAGGTTAGGAGAAGGAATGTCATTTCATTTCTTATGTATTTTCCACAAGTTTTTTTTTTTTCAGTTCCTCTAATAAAATTACTAATAAAATTTCACTAACAAAAATTCTTTGAAATGATTCTTTAAATAAAATGACAACCAAAATATCTGCTTAAATACATATGACATCAAATTAGGAATACATCAAAGAGCCTTTTTTGTTCACATCATTTGCAGATATTCACATTATTTTAAGAAGCAGCCATCAGTAAGATGAGTTATGAAAAGCATGTCAAAATGTATGCCATCTTTACCTTGTCTTTAAACTCTCCATTAAAAGCAAATTTATTTTCTGGTTTTCCATCAGGCACTTTGTATAATCGGAACCAGTCAAGTGTTGCTTCAAGGTAACTTGGTTTATGCTTCCTCACATCATCAATATCTGTAAACAACAACAAAAGAAAGTTTTGTTTAAAAAAATAATTGTCACTGTTTTTTTAAGTTCAATAAGGTGGAAATTTGGTGTGAAGACCTGAGATTGAGGTCAAGTAGATGTATCATCCAGAGATAAGAGGGCATAGATTCTTGACTTTTTTAGCGCCCCCATTTCCTGGCTTTTCTGTATTGATCAATTAGTAATGTATTTCTTGTTTATTATTGAACATTCATTATAGAATTTACCATGTATATGGTAAACTAACACAGGGAAAAGAAAACACTTGTTGACTTATAGGTATGTGAAATTTCTTTTTTTTTAATTGACTCTAACACTTTTGGAATGTTTCAGTAGGATAAAATAGTTACTCCCAGACGCTCCCCACATCACTTTGACAGGTTACCTGTTAGGGAAATACAGATCCTATTTGGGAACTTGTGAAGTAGGTCCAATTATTCAGAAGATCAGCATCAGCTGGGGCAGTGTAAAAGACTTGGAAGAAGCTTAAGTTTGAACAAAGTGTTCCATTTTTCTGTGAAAGGAGTACTCTGTTCCTTAGATCTCTAATTTTTAGCAGACACCTTTGGATTTTCACTCTGGCTCTGAATTCACTCAATAAATCATTATGGAAATGGACTCATCTGGCTACATCTCTCTTTCCCTGTCTTAGTCTCACCTGCCCCTGCCCTCGGGAAGAATAAGCTTCTTTCTCATTCCTAAATACTAACTACTGCCTAGAGTTCTCCTTAATTATAATGACCACATTATTATCTGAATTCCTAAGACATTGCAGTGGGAATGAGAGAATTTTCTTGGTCCTTCTGGGGGTTCCTAGGGTCACAGGAGTTGGGTGGAGTCATGGATAGAGCTCTGGACTTGGAGTATGGAAGATGTAAGTTCAAATCTGGTCTCAGTATTAGTGATGTGACTCTGCCTCAGTTCCTCAAATGTAAGGGGGGGGGAGAGATAATAACAGCACCTCTCTCACAGAATTACTGTAAAGATAATGTAATAAAGCACTTAGTATGGTTCCTGGCAGGTATTATATAAATACTTATTTTTCTTCTCCTCCCCCCCATCACAGAACTGTGAAAATAGCATTTGAGGCCGAAAAGTCACAAAATCTGGCTCAGAACGAACTGCAAAGCCCAGAAGGCATTTAAGAGACCACAATTTTGTTCACTATATAGGGTACTGATCCAGGACAAATTTTTTTGTTTATTCACCCCAAAAATTCATTACAAACTGGCCAACAGTGAATTTCATAATTCCATCTGATTGGGTGACGCTTTCTGCTGGGCCACAATCAACCTCATTGTGGCCCTGAAGTAGTGAAATAGAAGAGTTACTCTGGAAGGTGGGAGACTTTTGAAGTTCCCTGGTGTTTAGATGGTTTAACCAGAAGATCCAATGACTCCAATATGGAAAAGGAAAGTTTGCCATAAGTAGAAATCATTTCATTCTTTGCACTTATATTATTAAGAACTAGAAGAATGCCATGCCTGGCACAAAATAGTTCTTAAATACTTGCTGATTCACTAATTAAAAAGTGGGTTTCATTGAGAGAGTTCCCATAAGCAGAAGACCAAAAGAGCCAGTAAAGTGCCTCTCCACTGCTTTACTAAATGAGAGATATGGGCAACATTTTCAAGTTCATACATAAATAAACCTAGAACTGGTTAAAGCAAAACACTGAAAAAAAGAGAGAAGGAAATGAGCCTGGAGAAAGTTAACAACTACCTGGCCATACAAGATTAGAATGAGAGCATTTATGGCTGAGATTGGAACTAGAGCAACAAATAGATATAAAATGATACATATCTGCCAATATTTCTGGAGAGATCCACTCTTATCACCAACAACAATGAACTACCAAAACCAGAATCCAAAACCTCAGTGGCTCAGGGACTATGGCAGTTACTGAGTCCTGACTAGAAGCAAATAGAGGAAATCCATGTTGAATTCAAAGCCAAAACTATAAGATGTCCCCAATAGGGAAAGTTATATAAAGACAGCTATTTAGTCCCTACCTTTCCACAGAAAAGATTTAAGTCCTGAGACTATGGCACTGAAAGTTCACTGGACACAAAATCATCTTTAAAAAAATCCTTCTTTACCTAAGTTCGCTAACACTAAAATAAGTATAAAGTAAGTAAAATAATAGTCCATTGCAATTTGATTTTTACCAAAGACTCTATTTCTAGGATTGACTAGCATCTAGCATTTACTGAGAACTCCAGAAGGCATTAGGTATCAATGGGGTTAAGGAAACACAATGATTCTATCCTTGTATCTGCCACCTGGATGAACTTGGGACTTCACTTCACCCTCTATCTCCATTTCCCCATTTCATAAAAAAGAAGGTTAAGACAATCTAAGGTTTCTTTCTGGTTTAATTCTAAAATCCATCCAATCCTAAATTTCTATGATGCTACTGATCTACAATAATGCCAAAACCTTAATGACTCCTAATGTCCTTCGCATCACAGATGTAAAGGAAACTAATCAGCTAATGAAGTTGCTGTTTGTCCTTCATTTTTGAAGAGGACTAGTTACATCATGGAGTGGTGTCTTGATTTTCACTGTGAACTAGATTAAGTAAGGCAAAACTGCACAAAGTTGTCAGCTTCACCTTTCTCTTCCAGAGTCATTAAAGTCCCATAGCGAGACAAAAGATGACTGGAAACATCGAATGACCTTGATGTCTTCCAATCCTAAGTGGCCCACAGGGCCCGTTTCATTTGCTTTCATGGACACTGGAAAAAACTTTTCTTATATGCCTCTTCTGCTGAGGAAAATCTTCAGATGCTTATATATCCCCCTAACTCACTAACAGATTTGAGGCCCAATAGTTACTTTCAACCTGGTTTAGCCCAACTGCTAGACGGTTTTATCAGGGGGTGGCCCCTGCACATGCTTTAGGTAAGAGTTGGGTGACAGGTAGACACCAAAGATGGATAAGCAGTTCAGAAAAGGGCTCAGGAAGCCTACACCTCCCCTAACTCTGATATAATCCAGGTGATAAAATACAGAATGAGTACCCATATGTGAAAGATAACCATGTGAAATACAGAATTCACCTTCTGAGAAAAATAGAACAAAACATTTTTTTTTAACAGACATACTCTGTTTTAAGAATACTGGAAGACTCATTGATTAGAAGCAGAAGGGATATCAGCCTCATCTAATCCAATTCTCTATTTTACAGATGATTTATCCAAGGTTATATCTATGTTTGACAGAAATGAAACAAAAGTCCATATCTTTGATTTCCCAGGCCACAACCATCCTGCTTCTCAAAAAAAAAAAAAAAAAAAAAAAAAAAGGAAACATGGATCTGCTGACTGAAAGGCCTGAAGTGACTAATGGCCACTATATCAGAGCATCTTAAGAAAACAACCACTTACAAGCTTTTGGTACATCAACTTTTTTGGCTATGTGATTAAATGACTTTCCTATTAATCTAGAAATAATAGAGAAAACAAATCAAATTAGGAAAATTCATCTTCTTTGATGAATGATGATCAAAACATTTTTTTCCTTTTTTTCCTGATTAGTAAGAATTCAAACACCAATAACAAATAATATAAATGAAAGTGAGAAGATTATATTTTGTAAAAGCAGCCTTAAATGTATGGCATGTAGCAAAAGAAAACTGTCACCATGTGGATATTTATTACTAAGCACTGTGAACAGAATACCTCAAAACACAGCAGAGGGAAAATTTTCACACTGTCAACAAAAGCTGTAGCCTGATATGAACACACCCATATGGGGGCTTTAATTTTTCCAGCAGATGTTCAGGCAAAATTGTACATCAATTCTTTTTTTTTTTTTTTTGAAATGTACCACAAATAAAATCTGTGCATATTTTAGTATAATTTAATGGTGTTTTAGTTAAGGTAAAGAAATGCCAGGTCTATGTTCATTTGACAGTGTCCCTCTGAGTTGCCTGGCAAAACAATGTGTTTCTTAAAATGCTCAAATATATGTTTGGAGTCTAACATTTTGAATGTTTGGAATTTAACAAACAGTAAATTAAACTCTAAAAACTCAGAAACAGAAGAGGAGGAAGTTTGGGTTATTATTTCTAACACAGGCAACTCTGTCTCCTTGTTTTTCACAGAGAAGAACCTGCTAAGTAAAGGGATAGAAAGCTCTGGTGGGACAGCAGAAGCTATAAGACTCAGTGTGGACTGAAAAATGTATCTTCTGGGACGCTAATGAAAATAGAAGCTGCATCTTTACATGCCACTTTGAAAGTTCAAGAATAAAATAAAATAAAATCCTAAGTATTTCCCCAGTCACCATGGGGTACCCTTAATAAAAACTTGGCCCTTTTCCCTTTTCATCTAAATTAGCAAAGAGAGTCAGGTTTTTTGCCTTCTTTTCAGTGCTCTTTCTACATTTTCATGAAAACATAAGGACATTACATACAAGTCTTTCAAAATTCAAGAACAAAATTTAAAGGACATTCAGGCATGTGTGTTACAAGAAAACCACTACTTCATAACTATTATTAATTGTAGTTTGATAGCTTAATTGTTCCCATATTAATGCAGTAAGTACATGAAGAAAATGTATCTTGCTAGGTTTTTTTTTTTGGGGGGGGGTTTTGGCTAGTAATTTTATCATTTTTTGTAGAAAATTTCTTACAAGAAAAAGACACTTTAAAAACAGAATATAGTTTTGGAAATTTTAACTCCAGAAAAAAAAAATGATAACAGAGAAAAGTAAAGATTAGACCAAAGTGAATTTAAATTAGATTCAAAGTGTCAAAGATGAAGGAGAAATAACCCTGAAAAAGGATAACCTAATCCAGGGAAAAAGTGTTTGTACCACTAAAAGGCAATTTCTATTCTAGACAAAATCAAAGGGACCAATGAAATTGGAATGTTTCTGGATTTTTTCTTTTTAAAGAGGGCATTAAAAATCTAAATCAGAACTATCTGCAAATAACGCTGAACCACAACTTTAAGTCAAAACTGTTAACAAACTTAGGACTCTTTGCTAAACAACCGACACAGCACCAGCAGTGGGACTCATTTGGAGCCATGCTGTCTAACTGCATATTAGATTGGACTTCTTGATTCACAACATTTCATCATATATCTGTCTGCTGCTAAGTGCCCCATCTTTCTTTCCTGAATCATTGCCCCTAGTTGGGTGCTCATTCTACATGGTATCATAACAAATGGATATCACCTTCTCTGTGATACCTACACATATGTATTTGGATGCATAAAGTGAGAAAAAGGAGCTGATCTATTTCTACTAGCATATATTTGTAACCAAGCCTCCTATCTGGTATCAATTTCTGTTTGACCTTTTCTTTCCTAAATATACAGGTCTCTCAACATGCTATGGCCTACTTCCTAGTCTAGTATTTATCAGCCATCCTCCAACCCCCTGTCCTTTCTTCATCTAAGTAAATGTTACAGCTCTCTTACAATGAAATAGTCAGGGCCAATATGCCTCTAAGACAGTAAACACATTTTTAATCAGGATCCACAGATCTGCACCAAAAAATGGGTTCTTCAACCAGTTATAAAGACCTTCTATATTTCACCCCCATATCCAGCAATTATTCCTGGCTGAGTTAGGACAACTGAATTCCATCATTCCTTCCCATCTTAGAACTTGAGCACATTTTCTCCTTCCCCGTTCAGCCTTTCTAGAAATGAGAAACATTCCTGCTTTTCTCTTTCCATCTTTGTATCTCACATCAACTTTTCCCTAGCCATTAACATAGTCTGACTAGGATGACTCCATGTAAATTATCCTAAGGTTCCAAAGAAGCTGCAAAAGACAACCAGAAATACAGGAGGAAAAATAAGAGAAGCTACAGACATCATTAGCAGGCTTATTGAAACATCATTTCATTTGCTTGGTACTTTATAATCTACAATTGCTTTTCCACCTTTGAAACAACCTGCAAATGAGTTGGGGGGTAGAGGGGGGGCGGAGGAGCACATATTATCCCTACTGTAGGGATAATGAAAAAGAAACTTAGGAAGCTTAAATGACTTATTTTGTCCAAGGTCACAAAATGGAAGAGCTTTCAAATTTGACCCAAAGTTGCCTAACTCAACATCAGGATATCTTAGTAGATAAAGTTCCAGCTGATTAATGCTTTTTATTGTTATTTAAAATATCATTTTTTTATTTCCATTTTACTGTTAATATGGAGTAATGTTTATGATTTTACTTAGTATCTTCCTACTTTACTGAAACAGTAATTAATAGGCCTAAGCATTTATCAATGTGGTTACTCTGTCTCATGTAGCAAATAAGAGAATATTTATGCTCTCTTATTTTGCATGACTTTTTCATTTCCTCCCATAAACCTTTCTGATTGGGGAGAGTGAAAATAGAAGGCAGGGGAATCCAATCAATATAATAGAGAGCTTCCTTCAACTCTCCTGATATTATGTGGATATCAATGGAGCATGTATTTTATCCATGTTATTTCCCAAGCCTATTAAATAGGCCCAGCATCTTTTCATAAGTGTCTCTGATAATATCTTTTATGCTTCTTTACAGTTTTTTGTTGGTAATGTGCTGTGGCCTACTTGTGCCTACCATGGACCTACATTTCTCTAAGGCCTTTGGGGCATTCTGGAAGTTTAAATCTGCAGAGACTGTGGTATGCCATGAGTTGTACTCCCATGAGATCACTGCAAGAATAGTGGTGTTTAAAATAATGAGGTTCTTTCAGGGAGATGTTTAGATTATTAAAAACACTATACAGTTTCCCAAAAGTAATACAGCTTTCTGACCTAATTAATTCTATTTCTTTCTATGGTGTCTATCCATATCTAATATGTGTACAGGTTTTGTGTGTGTGTGTGTGTATATGTGTGTGTGGGGGGGTGATGACCCACCTTTCTGAGCTATCAATCAGTTCCCTTTTTTTGTATATGCTTAGCACATTAGCTGGTACATAGTAGATGCTTAATAAATGCTTATTGACTGACAGATTTTTAATTGCATATGCTAGTTTGGACAACAGACATTCTTCAACTACTTGCTTTTTCTACCATAAACAGATAGGGGAAACTCTTTTGAATGATTATAGACTTTGCTTGGGAGGCTCTGCAATATTTCAGGATGTGATGGAATTAGTATAATATAATTTGCAAACAGGAGCATCTAGTTTCTCACAGCTTATGAATAATTCTTCTCTTTAGATTCTCTCCTGGACAGGACAATAGAAACACAAGTAGCAAGAATATGTCACTCTGTTTTCTGCCTTAATTATACTGATAATCAAAAGCACAGTGTGAAAAGAGTTCTCTATTGCTTCATCTTTCAAGTAACTTTGTGTGTTCTTTTCTAAAAATAGAAATACATACATATATGTATATATATATATATATACTCACACATGCACATATACCTATATGCCTACATACATGCACATACATCTAAAACAATATTAATATAGCTGCCATATAATATAGATTTGAGAGGGGATTTTCAAAGAAATAATGGTTTATTATTTACAGTAAGTCAACATGAGTCATTATGGTTCATTCCTTAATATTAATGTACTGCTTCTTAATCATTTTCTATGCCAAAAGTCTTGCCCAGAGATGGTTTCTTCTTTTTTTGTTGTTTTTTTTGTTTTTTGTTTTTTGCCGAAGCAATTGGGGTTAAGTGATTTGCTCAGGGTCCCACAGCTAGGGAATGTTAAGTGTCTGAGACTAGATTTGAACTCAGGTCTTTCTGACTTCAGGGCTGGTGCTCTATCCATTGCACCACCTAGCTGCCCCCAGAGATGGTTTCTTTTGTTAAAAGAATTATGGGTTTGGGGGCTTTTTTTTAGTCCATCTTTTTTTTTTTTTTTTTTTTTTTTTGTAAATAAAAGGAAATGCTCAGTTTTTCTGGAGAGGCAATTTTGGGCTGCTGCACAAGATTTCCTTGGGTAGTCACTTTTGGTCCGGTGAGAAAAGCACTGGTTTTGGAGTCAGAACACTTGGGTTCAAATCCCAGTTCTGTGCTTAATTATATGACTTTTGAGCAAATCACTTAATTTTTCTGGGTATGCAACTTCATTATGTATAAAATGAAAAAGTAGTACTAGATAACCTCTACCCTAGTCTTTTCTTTCATTTGTCATCCTTGAGAAATCCTACATACATTTGAATTGTTGCTTTTTCTGATGTGATTCATTTCTTAGTTTTTTACAATATTCTTCTTGCTGCTGACTTCCTGAAATTTAACAACTACATTTCTAAGTGACTTAATCTTGGGGTTCTTCTATGTATACAGAAGATATGATAGACTATATTTCACACTGTGTTTTCAATGTTTTTCTGAAATTTTCTTGTATGATTTTTCTCACATATGGTATTCAGATTCTGCCTCAGATATGCTCCTCTTCCTTCTTCTATAAGAAAATCAACTTTGTTCTGGGATACCAAGTTCTCACAGGTGAGCTATCATTTTATCTCTTGCCCAGAACCTGGCTGCCAAATCCTCTTCAAATCAAAATGCTTAGAATCTAGCCATCCTCAAATTCTGGGTTCTCTTTGTTGAGATTCTTGTCTTGCCTAGCATCAGGCTTGCCTTACACTTCCTTGCCACTTCAAACTATACTCTTCTACCCCTTTTTAGACTTTCTTTATAAGCTAACTTTCCCTATTAGAAATAAGCTTCTTGAGGGCAAGAGTTATTTTGCTTGCTTGTCTTTATATCTTCAGTACTTAGTTCCTTCCTTTTTTCTGGGAGATGATAATTCTCTCATTGTTTTTCTGAGTTGTTCTGACTTTTAGATTTATTAGTTTCATTTGCAGCAATCTGAAATCTTCCTGTTGTTCTCCTTTTAAGACTTTAACTTATTCTGTTTTATCTACATTTTTTACTCTCAAATGGATGATTCTATTTCTCAGAGAATTCAGTGACTAAAAAAAGAGCCTCTTGGTATAACAGAAAAAAAAGGGGGGGGGACCAAACAGTGGAATTGGCTGAGAGGCAAATCATCTGATTTGAATCCTGACTAATATTTTTACCTCTGTGGCATTAGGTAAATCAACACATCTCTGTAGGTATTATGCTTTGTCATCCATAACATGGTCTTAAACTACAATCATGAACTTTAAGTCATCTTCTAGCTCCAATCCTGAATTTTTATGATTCACTGATAGTTAAAAGTTGTTCTCATGTTCATGATGTAAATATTTTTTATGGATTTTATTTCCATTGTTACAGACACTAGGTCTCCTTTTATTTTTCTCTTTAAATTTATTAGCTAGCTTGAAGGTTTTTCAGATAGTACCATTTTTGCATTGCTCTTTCCTTTTTTCTGGGAAACATTCCTCACTTATACTGACAAAATATTTATTGACTATATTGATACCTTTCCTTTTACTCATTTCCTTAGTTATTATTTTTTTTTGTTTTTCCAAGAGGTGATTTTTTCCTATATTTCTTCTGAATTATTATTCTTTTCATTTATTTGGCATATTTATTGCAATGTTGAGGCAATAAAAGGAAAGTGAAGTGAGTTATGATCAACCATTCAGTCATCTTGTTGGAATTCCCACACAGTGTTCTTTCCCAAGGTTATTCAAGTAGCAAAGTAAGGACCTGAATCTATGTTCTCTAACTCTTTCACTATCCAAATCTAGATGTCAGGACATCTATTGAGTGACATTACTTATAACCACTAGGTGACTTAAAGAACAAAGCTGAAGATTAATTTCCGAGGGTACCTCAAAAGCCCCATAGCACTAAGCACCATTTTTAAATACTATACAATTTAGCTCACTTCAGACAATTTTTAGCTTACTAACAATTTAGCTTTCTGCGGACTAGAATGTCAAGCAAGCAGCAAATTAGGAAGGATGAATATATATTTGAAAGGATAGGTAGAAAAATATATCTATTCTATATACCATCTTTTCTATGGTTAACTGAAATTACATAGTTATGAAAATTGAGGATTTGGAAAAATAATAAATCTCTTTCATACTATTACATTGATTATCTTGATTCTTTCCTGAACAATCAAAATGAAACAATGCAAAACATCTAATTCATACTAGCAGTTGGTTAAAGAAATGAACCATGGTAAGTGGAGATCCCAATTCAATGAGACCAAAGATTAAAACACATTTGTACAAAACTACTATTTCAGTATTACAGATGCTGCTTCTCACTGAGCTAAACATGTGTGCAACTAATACTCTAAACAAAATCTGGGAAAGCAAGGACATATGTTTTTAATAACATCTTATAAACATTCACAGGAAACAGCCATTTCATTCCATATAAAGGCATCCACTATATTTTCTGCATCATAGAGGTTTTAGCACAGAAATTTGATTTTCTTTGAATGATGTATGCTTGAGCTTACTAAAAAAATTTCAAATTCTTCCTTTAGTTCTCTATATATACACAAACACACTATACATACAAACGAATGCATAATCTACAAGCTAATGAGCAGGATGTTTCACTTTAGATGTCATTCTCTATTCTGTTCCCCTTTTACTCCTCCTTATACTATTGCCAGTCAACTTAAAAGTTTGTACTGAAATCATGAAAATATATTAATATATTTCTAAAAGATAAATGAATCCACTTTCTAAAAGTAACCCAAACAGAAGATTATGTAAAAAGGTCAACAGGTATTATAACAGCAAATACTTGTGGGATTGTGCTGTTATATAAAAATTTTATTCCCAAAATTATTAGTTTATAAATAGGTCCACAGGTAGCCCCCATTTAAAAATATGTCTGTGAGAATGGCTATAAAGAATTAATAATTTGTATTTATGGAATGTTTACAAGTTATATATTTGTGCCCCTCTGCAGCAACCAAAAGCTTCTTTAATCTTCGTATCCTATTGAAGCCAGCAAATAGTTACTGAGAACTAATTATATACAAACCGTGGTATTAAGCTGGATTGAAAGTAATGGGGTTCACTACCGATGTTCTTGGTTGCTGCAGAAGGGCTGAGTTATAAATATCTAACATAACATTCTATGCAAAGTGATGACTAATTCTACATAAGATTCTTTCATGCTATTTATGAGGCCACTCTTCTATTTCCTTTTCATTCAGGACAGCAACCCCATAGTTCTGGACTCACAGCACAGAACTTCTATGATTTAGAAGTTTTCCCCCTCCTTTTCTTTACATTACTACTCTTACACTGTTTATAATTCAGTTATGAAGAATATTTAACAATTCTGTCTCTTTCTCCCTGCCTCTCCCTCTCTCTTTCCTTCTTCCCTTTTCCTCCTTTCACTATCCTTCTTCCCCTACCTTCCTCTACTTTCCCTGTCTCTGAATCTTTTTACTTACCTTTTCCCTTTCTCCCTCCTCCTCCTCTACCTCTTTCTTCTCTGCTTCTCTCTCCCCTTTATTTTTTTTCCAGACACAATTCTTTTAATCTACATTTCTCTTAATTTCTCTTTCAACTCTTGTTCAGTTACCTCACAATAATTTTTACTTCCATTTGTTCCATTCCCTCACTTTACTATGACCTAGGAAATGATCCAAACCATAGTTGCAAAGCCAAAAGCAATGGTAATGATATACTTATATCACAAAAACAAATATCATAAGTCCTGAAGTAAATTTAATGTCATAACCAGAGTCGTCAATCATTAAGTCTTTCAAGTAACCAGAATTTCCTTTCAGATTTTTTGTCTCCAATTGCCTCTTCATGCTTCCCTATAATCAAATCCTGTTTTTCAAAAACAAGCATTCAAAATATATTTTTGCTCAATTCTGTTTTGCTTTTAATTACTAATGTTTTAATAGCACTATTTCTCACTGTAAATATATACTATTTGAGCTGTACTAAAGATAAATGGGCTACCCTGGGAACTAACCAACCACTTATTATTTCTCCAGGAAAATATCTTCTAACCTCAAACAACTGACAAAGAACTTTTGGAAGGTAATACTTTTTAAAATGGGAAAAGATATTTTCCTGCTCATTCTCCTTAAAAAGTAATAGCAAAAGCATCATATGTAATGGTGATAAACTGGAACCATTCCCAATAAGATCAGGGGTGAAACAAGGTTGCCCACTATCACCATTACTATTCAATATTGTATTAGAATGCTAGCCTTGGCAATAAGACAAGAAAAAGAGATTAAAGGAATTAGAGTAGGTCATGAGGAAACCAAATTATCACTCTTTGCAGATGATATGATGGTCTACTTAGAGAACCCTACAGAATCAACTAAAAAACTATTAGAATTAATCCACAACTTTAGCAAAGTTGCAGGATACAAAATAAATCCACATAAATCATCAGCATTTTTATACATCACCAACAAAATGCAACAGCAAGAGATACAAAGAGAAATTCCATTCAAAATAACTATCAATAGTATAAAATATTTGGGAATATATCTGCCAAGGGAAAGGCAGGATCTATATGAGCAAAACTACAAAACACTCTCCACACAAATAAAGTCATATCTAAACAATTGGAAAAACATCAAGTGCTCCTGGATAGGTCGAGCGAATATAATAAAGATGGCAATACTACCTAAACTAATCTATCTATTTAGTGCTATACCAATCAAACTCCCAAGAGATTATTTAACTGACCTAGAAAAAATAACAACAAAATTCATCTGGAAAAACAAAAGGTCAAGAATTTCAAAGGAATTAATGAAAAAAAAATGCAAATGAGGGTGGCCTAGCTGCACCAGATCTAAAACTATATTATAAAGCAGTGGTCACCAAAACCATTTGGTACTGGATAAGAAATAGAGTAGTGGATCAGTGGAATAGGTTAGGTTCACAGGACAAAATACTCAATGATAATAGTAATCTAGTGTTTGATAAACCCAAAGACCCCAGTTTTTGGGATAAAAACTCACTATTTGACAAAAACTGCTGGGATAATTGGAAACTAGTATGGAAGAAATTAGGCATTGACCCACACCTAACACCATATACCAAGATAAGGTCAAAATGGATTCATGATCTAGGCATAAAGAATGATATTATAAACAAATTAGAACAATGTAGGATGGTTTACCTCTCAGACCTGTGGAGGGGGAAGGAATTTGTGACCAAAGAAGAACTAGAGGTCATCATTAAGCACAAAATAGATAAGTTTAACTATATCAAGTTAAAAAGTTTTTGTACAAACAAAATGAATGCAGACAAGATTAGAAGGGTAGCAGTAAACTGGGAAAATATTTTTACATCCAAAGGTTCTGATAAAGGCCTCATTTCTAAAATATATAGAGAATTGACTCAAATATATAAGAATTCAAGCCATTCTCCAATGGATAAATGCTCAAAAGATATGAACAGACAATTTTCAGACGAAGAAATTGAAACTATTTCTGGTCACATGAAAAGGTGCTCCAAGTCACTATTGATCAGAGAAATGCAAATTAAGACAACTCTGAGATACCACTACACACCTGTCAGATTGGCTAAAATGACAGGAAATGATAATGATAACTGTTGGAGGGGATGTAGGAAAACTGGGACACTAATACATTGTTGGTGGAACTGTGAACGGATCCAACCATTCTGGAGAGCAATTTGGAACTATGTTCAAAAAGTTATCAAACTGTGCATACCATTTGACCCAGCAGTGTTTCTACTGGGCCTATATCCCAAAGAGATTTTAAAGGAGGGAAAGGGACCCACATGTGCAAAAATGTTTGTGGCAGCCCTTTTCGTAGTGGCAAGCAACTGGAAATTGAAAGGATGCCCATCAATTGGAGAATGGCTGAATAAATTATGGTATATGAAAAAATAATAGCAAAATAATAATAATAATAAAGACAATTTCTCTCTGTTTTTTTTTTTACTCCAATGATGCCAGAGCATAAGGTAATACCAGTCTGACAGAGGGAAGAAGCATGTCAGAAAGTAGGGTAAGGCAGGCTGAAAATGATAGTTATTAGTATTTCTTTAAATTGGATTTGCTTAGATTACCTATACCTACACAGTCCTCTCCTAGTACCAGAGCAACTTCACCTTATAGATAATTTTAAACTCCTATGGACACTTCCTTTTATAGAAGGGCTAACTGTTAACTTTACAACTTTCCTATCTAGTAGGGCCTAGAACCCAAGCCTTTTGACTGCCATTAAAATTATTTTCTACCACACTATATAATGATCAATTAAAACCTAATAACATTAAGAGCTGAAGGAAAGTCTCAGAATAGGATAGGTCATAAGACAAAATATGATAATTTAATTCCAATCTTAAACATACTTTGAAAATTTCTTTTACTCAGACTAATATAACAATGTTCTGGCAAGCAAAACAATAAAAAAAAAATCCTTGGATTTTTGGATCCTTGTATCCTTGGAGGAAGAGAGAATTTTATAATTAAAATCTTAATATTCTGAGGATCAGAAACAACAACCAAAAAGAACCAAATAGATTATTTGTGCTTCATTCTCAAAATGACACCACTATATTAGAGTTGATTTCCACTGTGTCCACCTGTGACTTGATCAGATCAATACAAGCTCAGAATGTTCTGCCACAGGTTGCACACAAATAGTTCTCTAACTTTGTGTATCTCAAGTTTCTTCTGGGCTAATTCAATTATGCTTTGCTCATACTGCATAGCACTTTCCCTGATGAGGGCACACCAGGTTTCACGGATAATATACTGTATACCTAACAAATCTACTTTACATCTTTCCATTGTCCTTTGTATCACTTGTAACTTTAATTATGGTATGTGGCAAAAGATGGCATCATAAATTTATTTTCTGCTATATTTCTATTTGATTTTCCTAACATTATCAAATAATGAATCCTTTCTCAGTTTTGATTTTTTAATAATTTTTATATATTTGACTTTTTCTTATATTTCTATTCTATTCATAAATCATTATATAGACTACTTGGCTTTTATATTTTATTATTTCAATTTAAAATTGCCTATTTGTGAAATATACATGAAATGAAAATCTGGCTTTGTGTAGCACTAACCCAACAACTTAAAAAAAACTTTAGTTGTTATTAACATAATTTATTTTATTAACTTATTAACATAATTAACATAATAAAACTAAAATTGATGTTGCAATAATATATATGCAATAGTTCCACTTGTGGCTCAATTTTATTTTACAAGTTTTTTTCATTTTTAAATAAGTAAAAGTTATTGGACAGATGACAGGCATTATTGCTGGAAAAAGGACCAACAACAACAAACAAAAAGTTCAGGATATTTAAATATGGCAAGAAATCCTGAGTGATTTAAAAATGGAAAAGGCCACAAGGACCCAAATCACTTCATTTTGACATAAGGTTCTTAGGCCCCACGTCTACTCTGAAGAGATCAAACACCTGCCAAATGAATAATTGAAACACAGGATTTGAAAAAGATTAAATTCACAAAGATAGTACAGATAGCATTAGATTAATCTAAAAACAGCATTGAATTTAGTTATTTCATAATTTAGGTTCTAATTTCCCTATCACCCAGGTAATATCCTGGTAATAATTTCCAAGCTTGGGGAGGCCTTCTTTTCAAGTCATTTAGGAACTATTTAAAGTATGAGTTCTCAGAGTCTAATTGCAGAAAACTAAATAGTATTCTAGTGGACCCAAAATGTTAATGGACCTCCTTCAGCATCCAATTTACTCAAAGGGAGTGTTCCCAAGGATAAGAGAAAATCTGCCTTCCCATATTTTTAGATTTTCATAGTAATCTGCTCATCATCTCAGCCATGGAGCCTACAGAGCTAAAGTGGCAACATGAATTTCCCTCTAATTGAAGTAAATATGCTTTCTGTCTTTTATATAACTGAAAAAGTAAGCAATTGTGTTCAGTCTTTCAAAATTCTGAGCAACTCAAAAATATAAATAACATTCTATTCTAATCAAAGTCTGCACGTATTTATAAGTATAAAGGTTCTTAATTCTGAACAAAGCTAACCTACTATTTACTTTAAAATTTCTGTGACAATATGTAGAATAAATTTGAAAAGGAAAATTGTCTAAAAACTAAAATAGATATATTTATTTACTTTTTAAATTTTTTTCTCTTTTCTTTTTAAATTTGACTCCCAAATTCTCTCTCTCCTCAGTCTCTCCCCCTAGTCACTGAGAATTCAAGCAATATATCAATTATACATATATCCATATTAGCCATATTGCCAAAAAAAGTAAGAATAAATTTGCCTTCAGATTTCATAAGCTCTCTCCCAGAGATGCACTGTATTTTTTCACCAAAAGTCCAAAGGATCTTGAATCAATATATTGCTCAGAGTAGCGGAATCTTGTACTGACTCTCACTTCCCTTTGTAGCAGTTCATACAATTCTATCTTCACATGATTTTTTTCTGAAACCACTCATTTCTTATAGCATAAAAGTACTCCACAATCATATGACACAACTTATTCCCCAAATGATGAACATCTCTGCAACTTTCAATTCATTATCCCCACCAAAAGAAAGAGCTGCTATATTTTTTGTACATATAGGTCCTTTTTCTTTGATTTCTTTGGGGTACAGACCTTGTGGTGGTATTACTGGGTTAAAAGGATCATATCTTGATAATCCTTTAGGGACAGTTCCACATTGTCCTCCAGGATGATTGGGCCAATTTACAATTCTATCAAGAATTCATTAATGCACCTATTTTCTCTCATCACCTTTATCATTTCTGATCAGAGTGAAGTAGTAGCTCAGAATTGTTTTCATTTTAATTTCTCTTATCAATACTAAGTATTGATAAGAGAAATATGACTATAATTAACTTTGAGTTCTTCTGACCACTTATCCTTTGACCACTTATTAAATTAGAAAATAGATCTAATGTTTATAAATTTGATTCTGTTCCCTATATATTTGAGAAATGAGGCCTTTATCAAAGAAATATACTGTAAAAATTTTTGCTATTATCTCATTGGCTAAGATACTTTTTAACAAAATGTAGTTTATCTGATTATCTTTTAATTAAGTTGATTTTTTCTGAGATCATGGTTCTAACTGCCTCTTTTATTCCAACTGAAGAATATTAAATTCTGCTCTTAGCCCTTTATTCTAACTCTGTGTGTGCCTTTGTTTCAAGTGTGTCTCTTGTAAACAGCACATCACTGGATTCTGGTTTCTAATCCATTCTACTTTTAGCTTCCATTTTATGGATAAGTTCATTCCATTGTTTCCTTCAATTCCATTTTCTTCTACCTATTCTACAACCATTGCTACTGCTGCAGTATGTGTACACTCTGGACAGATCTCCATCCCAGAGTCACAGACTTCTCCTGCTGATCTACTACTAAGTTTTCTTAAGCAGGAAAAAAAATATTTCACCCTAAGCTTTTGTTGGTTCTGCCATTCCAAAATATGATTTGAGGTGTTATTTTAAAATTTGGGAGGAGGAGGATAAATGTTGAGAGGTTTCAGCTGGGTTGATGCCTCTAATCCCTCACATCGGCTCTACTGTCCCAGCATGTTTATTTTCAAAGGAAATAAAATGGCCTGCTAAACACTATAAATGAAGTGGTTTGTTGGGGGAGAGGGAGCAGAATTGGGTTTTTTGTACTATTTTGTTTGATTTTTCCCCAATCTGCTACTAATATAGAATATGAATTAATAAAAAGGAAATAAAGTATCTACCAGTTACAACACTACATACCCAGCTTACAGCTACACAGAATACAGATAATCATAATGTGACCAGGATTTTGAAACATACCCCACCAAATGTGTTATTTTTTTCTAAGTCATCTAATATTTTTGTTTCACTTTCTAACAATAATGTTAAGTTTTAACTGCCAAATATTTGTACTGTTATCATAACAGAACTGCCTGTCCCCTCCCTAGGCCAAATCTCAATTTTGTCATAAAATATATTTAAGTTCAAATAAATACACAAAGCATTCTATATGGCTTGATTTGCTGAAAGAAAGGAATGGGACTTTCACATCCATATTGCTAGCTATTCATGAAAGTCACTAAAATGTATTATGAAAAGTATTTCAGTTTTCCCTTCATCCTAAATAAAAGGAATCAAGGAAATTACTTCCCTGTTTCTGGGATATCCTCCCTGTTGTCATTTTTATCATCACTGACAAGTAATAACTGATATAACCTATGTACTCAGGATCCTAGGCTGAGATGCTCACCTCTAAAATCCATATAATATAAACTGTACTAAGATAGGACCTAGGAAAATTAGGCTTTTGCCATGGCTCCATCACTACTTAATTATGTGACCTTTTAAGAAAGTTACTTTTATCTTTCAAAAGTCCAGTTTTCCTCATTTGCAGAATGAATGGATCAAACTATATCATTCCTAACTACATAGGCAAATTAAAAAAAAACTCACAAAAGATCATATTAAATATAAGTTCATATACGAGGTAACATATACCTCATATTTTATATAGTCCCTCTTTTATTTCTGCTGTTATTTTTTTTTTGGTAGTTAAAAAAACTGGATGACAGAGTAACAATCGCCTACCTTAGACCTTTTAAAAATATTAATTTAATTGTTAGCAATCACTATATAACAATAGAGGAAATGAACTATATCCATTCTAACATTCTCTTGATAAATCAAACCAGTTGACATAAAGAATTTGCAACAAAAAGAAAGCATGGCTTAGAGATTCTTCTTGGAAAAGCAAATAAAAGATCTGGCAGGGTTGGTTGGATTTTTCAGCCAAAGAAAGGAAGAATGTCACTTCATAGAACATTCATCTCCCAATGAAGAATTATACAACCTCAAGATTGGAAAACACCTGAAAGACCAGTTGGTTCAGTCCCAGAACTGAAAAAAGAGCCATATTTCTACAACAAACTTGACTACTGGTAATCCAAATCTTGATTGAAGGATTTTATGAAGGGGAAGCCCATCATACTCCCCAAGAGGAAAATCACAATTTCTAACAACTCTAATTTTTTTTTAAATTAGATATATTTTGGTTTCAAGATCTCTTCTCATCTCTTCACACAACAAATTAAAAAGGGGGTAAACCAACTCAGTAAAATTTATCAATAAGTCAAAAAAGTTTGACAAATGCAATATTTCACAGCCATAGTCTCCTACCTCTGCAAAAACTAGGGAGATACTTTCTTATATATTTCATTTTGGCCCAACCTTAGCCATTAACATTTTATATCATTCAGTTTAAATTGTTTTCTTTTTCTTGCAGTTATATTACAAATAAAGATAAATGAAGAAAAAACAAAATTGGTCATTTTTTTAAAAAAGTAAAACTGCCCTTCTCTCATTTCTATTATTATTATTATTATTATTATTATTGCTTTTTGCTGAGGCAATTGAGGTTAAGTGACTTGCCCAGGGTCACACAGCTAGGGAATGTTAAGTGTCTGAGACCAGATTTGAACTCAGGTCCTCCTGACTTCAGGGCTGGTGCTCTATCCACTGAGCCACCTAGCTGCCCCTCATTTTTATTATTAATAATCTCATGGGAAGGGATACTTACTTTGTAAACACATTTGTTTGGTTATTTGTTTGAGAAGCACATCTGTCAAAACAAAATATATCAGCAAATTTTATTCCCCCAAAACAAACAAAAAAAAATGAGAAAATTGGGAAGGCATTAGATGTGCCAAGTACATAAAAACATCAGAAGAAATGAAACTACATCTTTTTTTTTGTTGATAAGGCAATTGGGGTTAAGTGACTTGCCCAGGGTCACACAGCTAGGAAGTGTCTGAGACCAAATTTGAACTCAGGTCTTCCTGACTTCAGGGCTGGTGTTCTATCCACTGCGCCACCTAGCTGCCCCTGAAACTATATCTTAATGAAGAAACAGCTATAGATTACTCTCTTCACAATATGCTATCTTAATGCAATGAAATCACTGACTACTTAAAGCAAAGGTCCAAAAAAAAAAAAAAAAAAGCAGATTAGAAGGAAGGATGAAGAAAGGAAGAAGATATTATGTATGATTACAACATCTAACTCAACCTACTTAATTAGATGTCAACTTTGAAAAATGAAATTCAAAAATAAAAAGACTGTTGCCCTTTGTTTGGAAGTGTTATGGGGAGTGGGAAGGGAAGTAGCCACAAAAAAGCTCCAAGGCCCCAGAAACTACCTAAAGTCATAAACAATCTCCTTGCAAAAGAGAGAAACAATAACCAAAAGCAATGACTTCCATTTAGGATGTGAGCTCATACATAAAATATTATAGAAGAAATTAACAAATGATCACAAGCAGCTTTATCTCACAAAACAGCAAAATGCAAATGACCAGAACATTGGCATGCCAAGAACTTGGCATGAGACCTATCACACAGGTCATAGGATTTAGATCTTGGGAGAGATCTTAAGAGATCATCTAATCCAATTGTTTAACTTTGCAAATGATCAAACTGAGGCTCAGACTTACTGCCTAAGTGCTGGACAAACAAGAAGTAGCAGAAGCAAGGTTCAAACTCCAGACCTTGGATTTCAAATCATTGGACTTTGTGTTATTCATTACCAATGTTCTTTTCTCATTCCATATCCTTAGTACTCTTTCATTTACAGGTTTCACTCCTTTCTCCTCATGGATATTCTCTCACCACTGTTTTTGTGATGCTGCTCTCTCTCAATCTTCTTCCACTTGGCTAACCACTCTTTCCTGGTCTCCTTTGCTGGTTCTTTAGTGAAATGTAGTCTTGTAACTGTAAAAATTATATATTTCTGTCCTGGGACTTCTCCTGGGAGAAATGTATCTATTTCTCTTTTTATGCCTTCTTTCCCAGCGATCTCATTAGTCCCCATGGATTTAATTATCATCTCTGTAGTTTATTGATGTTGAGTTGATTTAATTGTAGCCAATATCCCCATTTTGGGATTTTCTTGGCAAAGATATTGGAATAATTTGGCATTTCCTTCTTCATTCTATTTTACAAATGGGGTTAAGTGACTTGTCCAGAGTCACAGAGCTAGTAAATGTTTGAGCCCAGATTTGAACTGATGAAAAACTTTCCTATCCATTGTATCACCTGTATCCACTGCTCTTCTGTACAGATTACCCCCATGCTTATATGCCCAACTCTAAACTCTCCTGATTTTTAATCCTTCATTATCATTTGCCTGGTGGACATTTCCAACTGTATGTCCTATAGGCAGCTCAAAGTAATATGTCAAAAAGAAGAGCTCATCATTTCCCACAATCCATTCTGGGTTTTTAACTTATTTCTGTCAAGGACATCATCACCCCTCTTTTTTACAAAAAGTTCACAAATAGAATGACCTTATTCTTCTCTTCCATAGGTCTCCTTTATTAGAATGTAAGTTCCTTGAAGGTACATACTATTTTTTGTTTTTTACTTTCTTTGTATTTCCAGCACTTATCACAGTGCTAAACCGTTGATTTCTCACATTTGTCCTCACAACTATCCTAGTTCTAGTCCTCATAAGCCCTTAGCTAGACTATTGCATTGCCTTCTACTCAGTTTCACTGCCTCAGTATACCTCCCTTCCTCATCCAATATTTCTTCTACATAGCTGCCAATGGGATAGTCCTTCAGCGCAAATCAGAGTGAGTTATAAACTTGCTCAAAAAGCTTCTATGCCCCCCTAAAACAGTCTCTAAGACAAAACAAGCTCCCCGTTTAGCATTCAAAGCCCTTCACAATCTGGCGCTAGCTTGGCTTTCAGGATGATCACATATTTTACACACATATATTATATAAGATATACATATCACTCCATTATGCTGTCTGCATTCTAGCCAAACAAAAACAGTATTCCACCTTCCATTTCTTTAGCTTTGCATTGATTGTCTCCCCCCATGTGTGGATTGCACTCGACCTTCATTCCTGCCTTTTCACATGATCAACAAGCATAAGGTACTTAGCTCAAACCATGGAAGGATAAGAGAGCCGGGAAGGAATTTTGAGATCCTAGAGTCCACCCCTGGCTTCTTCAAGGTTACACAATTGCTAAGTGGCAAAACTCAGATGGGAAAAGGAAATGCTCAGACTCCCAGCCCGGTCCTCCCTCTACCACACATGTTTCCTCCTGAGAGGCAGTTGCCTCACAAGGAATTTCCTACATTTATGAAATCCTATGTCCTATGGAGAAAAAACAAACCATTTCACATGCCCATTGCTCCTTTAGGGCAAATTCATTACAACAGGTGAGCTATATCACATTTTCACTGCACTTAAATAAATTTAATTATATAGGTTATATAGTCTTGGCAGAGACAGAGAGCTAGAGAGAAGCACAGAAGAACACAAAAATAATAGCAAGAGAGTCTGCCAGGGGAAGTCAGTCTCCCATGGCTCACATTTCTCATACCCAATCATGGGTTTGAGTGACGTGCAGCTTGGGTGGTCCACTGGAAGGACAAGACTTGTGATCACAGCCAGTCCAAAATATTATGTCTCTTCACATACTTAATCCCAACACTATTCACCGAGGGTCTCCACAGTGAATTACTTCTACTATGGTAGAAATATGTATATAAGGAACTCTATAAGCTGGATCGTAGCCTCAGGCTAAGACCTGGGCAGAGGTAGAAGTGGCCAAGGATATGCCCCTCCTCTGTGACTCTGCTCCCCAATTATTTCCTCCACCCAAAAAAGCTGGACAATGTTTGGTGGGAAGGAGGCCACTACAATAATCTCCTGAAGGATATGGACATTTTTAATGATTCAAAGTGCTTCCTATAGCGCAAGTCTAACCATTTTATTACTCCTCTGCTCAAGAACTTCAAGTGGCTCCGCTACCATTTAAATTCTGGACTACTCTTTCCAAATTTATTTCACATGATTCTCCTTTACACACTCTACCTTTCAGTCAAACTTCCTTAAATGTTGCATCATTCCCCCAATCTTCCATTCCCTACCTCTTTACCTCAGTCTCTGCAAGGCATCCCCACTCCTCACCTTGAGAGAGGGAAGGAAAGAGAAGATGGAAGAATGCTTGGATATATGCTGAAGATAGATAATAAATTGGGCCAAGAACTGAACATGGGAAAGACAGATCAAATAGTGGAAACTTTTCAGTGTTTTAAATATTTCTAAGTTATTCATTACTGAAAAAACAAAATACAAAACAAAACAAAAAACATAACTTTTTAAAAAAATTTGAATGATATAAAATCAGTCATTTAGCATTTATTAAGCCCTGCCTATGTAACAGGCACCATACTATATAAGGGGGGCACAAATACAATCCTTATTCTCAAAGAACTCATGTTCTAATGAAAGAGGCAACAAATTCATTTGTGGATAAATAAAATGGAAATAAATACAAGATAGTTAAATACAGGGTAGTTTGGGAAGGAGAACACTAGCAATTAGATGAATCAGGAAAGGCTTCATGCAAATGATGATAGATGAGCAGCATCTTAATGGAAGAGAGATTCTATGAGGTGAAGATAGAGAATTACAGGCATAAGGGTCAGCCAGTGATGTTCTATCATTTACTATCTCTGGAAATATGGGCAAGTCAATTGTCCTCTCTGGACCTCTCTTTCCATATTGATAAATTGAGGACATTGGACTAGATGACCTATTAGATCCTTCCATTTCTAAAGCTCTAATCCCCTATGACAATGAATCTTGGGACAACATATCATAGAAACCCAAACTGTAGATTCTCCAAAGAATACTAGAAGAATAGATGATTGATAGAGAGCACAGCAACAATGGCTTGTATATGGCAAACAGCATATAAGAAGACATCATCAAAGATTTATATTACAAGAAAGAGAGATCAGCTGTTCACAAGAGACATGATTGATAGTCTAACTGCTACAGTGGCAATTTCAACAGAGTCCTCAGTGTAGCAAGACAATACTTCTATACTGTAACTGATTCACCATTCCACTCAATAGAACAGATTTTCCAAACATTTTCATCCCACTTCAGAACTCCTATGGGTCTCCTACATCACTTTCTCAGCTAAAAACCTAACTTCACATTTCATTGGGGGAAAAAAAGGCCATTAACTAAGAATTACCTTCTTCTCCTGTCCTCTTCTTCCTTTCACATCACTCTCTTTTTAATTCTCTTTCCTAACTCTCTGTAGTCTGGTTTCTCACATGATTGTTAAATTGAAATAGCCCTCTCCAAAGTTGTCCATGATCTCTTACTTGTTAATTCTAATTGCCTTTTGTTAATTCTCAGTTTTCTTAATCTCTCTGCTATCCTTAACATTGACGATCACGCTCTTTTCCTTGAAATTCTCTTCTCTTTTGATTATCATGACACTGTTTTCTCCTGGTTCTCCTCCTACCTATCTGAACACTCACCAGTGATCTTTGCTGGATATTTATCCAAGACATATTCACTAACCACATCCCCAAATCCTAAATCCTTTTTTTTCTCTCCTTTTATACTATTTTGATAAGAAATCTCATCAGTTCCTATTGATTCAATTATTATCTCTATGCAGATGACTCTCAGATCTATTTATTAGTATTAACTAATCTCTACTGACCTCCAGTTTCACATCTCCAACTATCACTAGACATCTCAACTTAGCTACACAATAAACATTTTCATTTTTTGGGGGGTGGGGAGTATACATGTACATTCTTTTTTTTTACATTTACATAGGAGTTATATTGGGAGAGAAAAAAAGAACAAAAGGGAAAAACCAGAAAGAAAAAAAAAAGGTGAAAACAGTATTCTTTGATCCATATTCAATCTCAACAATTCTCTCTCTGGATACTGATAGCATTTTCTATCCAGAGATTATTGAAATAGCCTTGGATCACTGAATTTCTGAGAAGAGCTAAATCTATCATAGTTGATCGCGACACAATCTTGCCATTGCTATGTACAATGTTTTCCTGATTCTACTCGCTTCATTCAGCATCAGTACATATAAGTCTTTACACGCTTTTCTAAAATCAACCTGTTCGAGTAAAGGGGGGGCAGAGCCAAGATGGCGAACTGCAGACAGCGTTCTCTGTGAACTCCTGAGATCTTCCCTCAGACCCAGACAAAGTGAGGCTTCGAACTGGTTTTGGAGTGAGAGCTCTGCCAAACATTTGGACTACAATGCACTTCTATCAAAAATCTACCTTGAAAGAACTCTGGAGAAGGTTAGCCTCAGGGGAACAGCCGATGGTCTCGAATCAGACTCCAGCCGGGGCGGAAATCAGGGCTGCGATACAGGGGCGGATTTTAGGCACCCAGGAAGCCCCTGGGAGAGCCTGGGCCACGCTCCTCTGCTTGCAGGCAGGTGCTTTGGCAGATCTGCCTTTGGTAAAGGGTGGATTGAGAGCAGCTGAAAACGTGGTCCTAGTGTGAATCTAGCCCGACCAGCCTCAGACCGGAAGTCAACTCGGCAAACTGCCCCAGGGCAAATACAAATTGTTGCAGTATTTTCTGCTGGGGACCGATATCCCAACTTTAAATCATGAGCAAGAAGAAGAGAGCTCTCACCATAGAAAGCTTTTACAGTGAAAAAATAGAACAGTCCCCAGATCCTGACATTATGAAAACAGTCCCAGATGAAGCCACAAAGGCAGACTTAAGTTGGTCTCCCTTACAGAAGGCTTACCTGGAAGATTGCATTAAGAATCTCAAAAGAGAGCTAGAAGAAGAATGGGGAAATAAATTGAGATCAGGGCAACAGAAATATCAAAAACTGGAAAATAGGACTGGTGAATTGGAAAAACAAAACAGTTCATTGAAAAACAAAATTGGTGAATTGGAAAAAGTCACCAATTCACTGGAAAATAAAAATGGTGAACTGAAAATCAAAATTGGTGAATTGGAAAAAGACAACAATTCACTGAAAAACAAAATTGGTGAATTGGAAAAAGAATGCATTGAATCAAGAAATTCAACTGGCCAGCTACAAAAGGAGCTAAAAAAAGATAACTGAAGGAAATAATACTTTAAAAATTAAAATTGAACAAATAGAAGTAAATGACTCAATAAGACTTCAAGAATCAGTCAAACAAAAACAAAAAAATGAAAAAATAGAAGAAAACGAAATATCTCCTAGGAAAAACAACTGACTTGGAAAACAGATCCAGGAGAGACAATTTAAGGATTATCGGACTCCCTGAAAGCCACGATGAAAAAAAGAACCTGGATGCTATCTTCCAGG
>JAJPUD010002450.1:0-30690 GCA_023553655.1 Myrmecobius fasciatus
ATATATATATATATATATACATATATATATATATGTACACACACACATACATACATACAGAATGTCTGACCTGGAAACAAGCTCACTTTTATTTTGCAACTCTGCAAACAAGAGTATATCAAATAAACCCTGACATCTCAGTTATCCAGTGTTTATAAAATGACAAGTCTGACCTTATCCAAAGGTAGTCTCCAGCATGAATTTAAAGATAATGAGTTGGCATTTGCATGGTGCTTTAAAACTAAAATGCTTCCTATCCACAATCTCTTTTGATCTATATAACATCCTGTGAGGTCTACCTTACAATGATTATAAGCCTTACCTTAGAGATGACGAGACTAGAATTCATAAAACATCATTGCCTTCCCTGTGGTCAAGCTGTTCACAAATGTTTGAGTCAGGCTTCCCCTATCCAGGTCCAGCATTCTATCCACCATGCTATACTAGTTGCTTTCCAATTCCAAAATAATATCAATAGGGTTTCTCTAAAACAAATCTGTAAGGAGCAAGTCATGGTTGAGGAATTTATATTTGGATCACTGAAAGAGTTTTTCTCACTATTTTTCTCTTAATAGACAGGGTAGTACAGTGGATAGAGGGAAAGCCCTGGAGTGAATCTGGGTGAGCATGATGGATCAACTGCTAAAGTTCTTAGTGCCATAGGCAATCTCTATCACTGTAAGTTACACAAGAATTGACAGTTTGCTTTGGTGGAGGGAATCCTTCACAACTGATGAAATTACAAATTTAAATAAAGTTCTTATTATATCCTCCAAGCATCTACCCTCTGGCTGAAGACTTCATTTTACATCTCAAGGACTTTCTTATGATCTTTAAGGTACAATTCAGCAGCAGAGTAGGTAAGAGTGCTGGATCTGGAGTCATTAAGACCCAAGCTCAAATCTAATTTGACACTAGGTAAATGAGTTTCCTCGACTGTAAAGTGAAGATAACCATAGCATCTAGCCCTTGGGGTTGCTGTGAGAATCAAAGGAGGTTAACTATAAAATACCGTGTCTGACATCTATTAAATATTATATAAATGTTAGCTATTATTGCCCTGTAGCTGAAGGCTTTTCCCTATTCATTCTACTCAGAATCTCTCCTCTGCAAATAAGGAAAGGCTCAAAAAATCACAGAATTTCAGAAGAAAATCAGGCCTCCAGGTCAACCTTTATCTCCAAAAGAAACACCCTATAATCTATATAGTGAGTGGTCATTCAGCCTCTGCAAGAAAATGCCAAATATGGAGAGCAATTTGGAGCTCTGCTCAAAAAGTTATTGGAGAGCAATTTGGAGCTCTGCTCAAAAAGTTATCAAACAGTGCATACCCTTTGACCCAGCAGTGTTTCTACTGGGCCTATATCCCAAAGAGATTTTAAAGGAGGGAAAGGGACCCACATGTGCAAAAATGTTTGTGGCAGCCCTTTTTGTAGTGGCAAGAAACTGGAAATTGAAAGGATGCCCATCAATTGGAGAATGGCTGAATAAATTATGGTATATGAATGTTATGGAATATTATTGTTCTGTAAGAAATGACCAACAGGAGGATTTCAGAGAGGATTGGAGAGACTTGCATGAACTGATGCTGAGTGAAATCAGCAGAACCAGGAGAACATTATACACAGCAACAAGACTATACGATGATCAATTCTGATGGACATGGTTCTCTTCAACAATGATGTGATTCAAACCAGTTGTTCTGCGATGAAGATAGTCATATACATCCAGAGAGAGGCCTGTGGGAACTGAGAGTGAACCACAACACAGCATTTTAGCGCTTTCTGTGAATGTTTCCATGCATTTTGTTTTCCTTCTTAGGTTGTTTTTTTTCTTCTTCTCCTTCTAGATCTGATGTTTCTTGTGCAGTAAGATAACTGTATAGATATGTATATATGTATTTGTCATATAATTTATCCTATCTAGCATGTATTGGATTACCTGTCATCTAGGGGTGGGGGTGGGGAGAAAGAAAGGAAAAGCTTGGGAAAAAAAAGGTTTTTTGCAAAGGTCAATGTTGAAAGGTCACTCATATGTTTTGTAAATAAAAAGCTTTATTAAAAAAAAAGAAAGAAAATGCCAAATAAAGAGAAAGACACTAGCTCTTGAGGAAGCCCACTCAAGTTGGGGATGTTCTAATTGTTAGTAAATGTTTCCTCACACAGAACTTAGTAGCACGTGAAGACCTAATGTAATTCTTTCTCTCGTGGTTTTTCCCTTTCCTCCAGCCAAGACTGACATTCTTAGAACTTTAGAGCTCAAAGGGACCTTATTTCATCTAGTCCAATCTATAGGTGAAGGAAAGCCCCATTGTCACACAGTAGAAAAAATACTCATTCACCTTCTACCTGAAATACTCTTAAAAAAGAATCCACAAACTACTGAGGGAACTCATGATACTTTATTCTATTTTAGTACAGCTCTAGTTTTCTGGAATTTTTTTTTCCTGAATCTTTACAACTTCTACCCATTCTTCTTGTTTCTGTCCTTCGGAATTGAAAAAACTGGTTATGTTTGACTTAGAGAAAAAAAGACAATGGAATTCAGGAATTCAGGGCAGTACCATGGATAGAAATCGCAGCAGCAGATTTTGGCTGAATATCAAAAAATATCTCATTAAATACCATGAAAAGGTAGAATTATTGCCTCAAAGCACTGGGCTCTTCTTCCCCAGAGATGTCCAAGCATAGGTGTGTTTGGTGTTGTATAAGGGACTCATGATCAGGTAGTTGGTCATTAAGGTAAGATCAACCCAAATTTTATGACTCAGTAAATTCCCTAATATTCCTTAACAGATGATTTGTTGCTAAAGTCATTCTCCGTTTCATTGTAATCATAAGGCTCCTCTCCAACATTCATTTTCTGATGGTTCATAAGAACTGAATTCTTATGATTCATTCTATTATTACTGATTTGACCCGGTATATTTCCTATACTTTTCTATTCTATTTAATAGAATGTAAGGTCCTTGAAAGCTGAGCTTTCCTTTTTTAGCTTTATATTCCCAATGCCTAGCAGTGCCTTGAACACGAATTTTATAAATATATGATGAAGGAATACTAAAGGATGATATTGCTGAAGCCTTTCCAAAATTTTTTATAATGAATTTTTCTCCAGCAAGTTATCTTACTTGCACTGGAGTTTCCCATACTTATGGAGGTTTTCCCACAATCATTATATGAAATGGATTTTCTTCAGGACGAAGTCTCCAATGTTAAGATGCAATCCAATAAGTATATATTAATCACCTACTATGTACAAAGAACAAAATAAAAGGTAGTTCCCATCCTTAGAACCCACATGCTACTGGGGAAAAACACAATATGTTAAAGAGAAAAATTGAGAATTTGAGGCAAGCCCTACTAACTACAGGAAGCAGAAAAGGCTTTCCACAGACATACATTGTACCTCAAAAGACGCCAGGGATTTTAAGAGGTAGAGAAGTAAATGTGTTTCAAGCATTGGTGACAGCTTATGAAAAGGCAAGATAGGGTGTGTTGTGTCTAGGTGTGAGTATGGGAGAGATGGCACTGAAATTCGGAAATCAGAAAGCAGTAAGCAGGCCAATTTGAAATGTTGAGCTCATGAAAGAGTAATGTGAAATAAGCCTAGAAACCAGATTCTTAAGAACTAAAAGACAAGCTGGTGCTTCAGGCCTTCCCACACTTATTACATTCAATGGGCTCCTCTGCTGTCTCAAGTCTTCGATAAAGTGTAAGGCTTGTGGCATAGGTAAAAACTATCCCCATTAATCACTATTTTATGTTTTCTCTCCAGCATGAACTCTTTCATGCTTCCTTAGAGATGAGCTGGTTCGGAAGGTCTTCCCACATCTGTTACATTCAAAGGGCTTCTCTCCGGTATGAATTCTCTTATGCACACTAAGATTTCCCTTCTGTATGAAAGCTTTTCCACACTCAAGACAGGTAAAGGGTTTTTCTCCGGTATGAAGTCTTTGATGCTTCCTAAGGGATGAGCTTTGGTTGAAGGCTTTCCCACACTCATTACATTCAAAGGGTTTCTCTCCAGTGTGAATTCTCTTATGTTCAGTAAGTCTTCCTCTTTCTATGAAAGCTTTCCCACATTCACTGCACACAAAGGGTTTCTCTCCAGTATGAGTTCTGTGATGTTTCCTAAGTGATGAGCTTTTGCAAAAGGTCTTTCCACATTCATTACATTCAAAAGGTTTCTCTCCAGTATGTATTCTTTTATGAACACTAAGATTTCCTTTTTCTATGAAGGCTTTCCCACACTCATTGCAAGTAAAGGGCTTCTCTCCAGTATGAATTCTCTGATGCCCTCTAAGCGATGAGCTTTTGCTGAAAGCTTTCCCACATTCATCACATGCAAAAGGTTTCTCTCCAGTGTGAATTCTCTTATGTTCTGTGAGTCTTCCTCTCTCTACAAAGGCTTTGCCACACTCATTACAAACAAAGGGTTTCTCTCCAGTATGAATTTTCTCATGTCCTTTAAGTGATGAATTATTGCTAAAGAATTTCCCACATTCATTACATTTGAACTGTTTCTCTTCAGTATAAAGTTTCCATTGCTCTTTAAGAGATGCACTGAAGGTCTTTCCACAATCTTCACACTCAAAGGGCTTCTCTCCTGCATGAAATATCTGATATTGAGTAAGTTTTCCTTTCTCGATGAAGACTTTTCCACACTCATTGCATGCAAAGGGTTTCCTTCTAGAATGAATTTTCTGATGTCTGCTCAGTGATGAGTTTTGCCTAAAGGTTTTCCCACATTCATCACATGTAAAAGGTTTCTCTCCTGTATGAATTCTGTGATGTCTCTTCAATGATGAGCTTTTACTGAAGCATTTCCCACATGCATTACATTCAAAGGGTTTCTCTCCTTTGTGAAACCTCTTAAGAACAACAGGTTTTCCCTTCTGTGTGCAGTCTTTCCTAAATTCATTGTGTACAAAAGGTTTTACCCGACTATAAATTTTTGGATGTCTTCTGATGGGTGGCTTTTTGCTCAGGGCTTTCCCACATTCATTTCCTTCAGATGTTTTTTCTCCTACAAGTTTTTTATGATATTGAATAAGATCAGAGTGAAAGCTGAAAGACTTCTTGAACTTGCTGAACTTCCAACATTTCCTACCGGAGGAGGTTTTGGGACATTTAAGAAAGCCTGAATATTGCTTGGAGCTCTTTGCATGGACAACAGATTTCTTAAGAGCATTTTGGGTTATAACAGTTCTCTGCTGTGAAACAAGGACTGAGCTTGGGTTGAAATTTTGCCCAAACACATTACATTCGTTGGTGACCACCACTGGCTTCAATTTCCTCTCCTGCTTGTCTTTCTGCTTTCTTGCGTCACATTTCTCATTCCTCATCTCCTGATTAACAGAATCTGAAGAAAAGAAACAAAAAAGTCTTAATATCCATTGTTTCCTGTTGGGAAGGAAAAAAAATCTGCTTTTTATAAGTTTTAGATTGTCTATCTCATAAAGAAGGACTAATAAAGCAAAAAGATATATAGAAAACTGTTTAGGATTTGAGAACCACATTATGCTAAGACATAGGAAATCTCACAGCGAAATGATGAAGTGATGGTTCAGAATGACATATACATTTTCTGACATGGCCAATAAGTGAATTTATTTTCTTGACTATCATATTTCTCATAAGAGTTTTGTTGTTATTTTTTTTTTTCAGTTTAGGTCTAAGAGATGGAGGTAGGTTGAGGAAGAATTTATGCTAAAAACAGAAAGAAAAAAGCAAGGTCACTAAAGCACTGTTTAAATGAATAGAACAGAAAAAAAAGCAAAACAAAGTGGGACAGCTTTGAAAATTACAAGTTAAACCCAATTGTCTCAGAAAACAAAAAAAAAAGAAAATTACAAGTTAAATGTTATATATATTATACATAAAAATAAAAGCAAAGTTTCACATATAATCCTTTTCTTTTATTCTACCTTACATATGAAAATGCTCATTTTATTTGGTTTTCCAAGTTCAGAATAAAAAATAATAAAATTAAAAATAAAAATAAAAAATAAGGTTAAAGAAGTGGGGACTTGGGTAAAAGCATAGTAATCATCCTCAATAATTTAAAATTTTGTCATAGGCATTAGTCATTCAGTTCTACTACTCTAGTGAACAACTCTGGAACCAACCCAATAGAAGTTACAGGTAGGTAGCTATTTAATTAATGTAAAAGAAGAACATGTGAATAATTAACTTTCAAAAATAAACTGTCTTTTATGCAAAATAGTGATAATCCCATCTGTGGAAGTATATGAGCAGAGGATGGGTAACTCCATAATAGGGATATTATAAGGCAGATCTCTGTAGGAGTTGGAAGGTTCGACTACATAATTTCTAAGATACTTTTCAACATTGGGATTTTATTATTAATCCTTCTTATTCATTAGGAAATCACTTGTGAAAAGTAAAAGAATGAAACAAACCATTTAAGAGATACAAATGGGAAAGGAGACACAGCTTAGAAGAAAAGAATATGGCATTCATAGGGGATATTAAGGAAAGAGCTAAACAGAAGCAGAGTAATCCTGGAGGGATTGCCCTCCAGAAGTACCCTCAGAGGCCTTGAAGATAAAGCTAACTCATTTAGATTTGCTGCATGGAGCAATAAAAATAAGTTATTGTACCCTTTTAAAGAAGGTTGTTAAGGGAAAAGGTCATTTAGATTCAGCAGTTTAGCATATTAGATAGAAACTGAAATGAGAAACATCAAGAATCACAGGTGCTACTACTTTCAGCTTTTGTTGACTCTTCTGCAAATTTCATTTATTCCTAGTGACCAAGAGATGCTAACGCTAATTAACTAATGGGATATGGGGAATGAAGGAATTGCATTGGAAAATTTAATACAGGATTGGAAAAATGCTGGTATTTTATATTTGGTAAATTATATTTAGGGTAAACCTAGTTCATCCAAATGGACATATTTTAAAGGCAGACCTAAAAGTGGAACTCGAGTGCCAGTGAGTGATGTGAATTTGGAAATCATCACTACAGAACGATGAGCGAAGGGCTTGAGAACAGTCTGAAGGGGTTTGTGTGTGTGTGTGTGTGTGTGTGTGTGTGTGTGTGTGTGTGTGTGTAAACAAGTATTTGTTAAGCCCCTACTGTGTGTGTTAGGCACCATGCTAAGACTTTACAAATATTGGGGAAGCAGGACGTCATTGTGGAGAGAGTGCTACTCCTGGAGACAAGAAGACCTGAATCAAATCCAATCTCACACATTTACTATCTATATGACCCTAGATGAGTCATTTAACCTGTCTACCAAAATTTCCTCACCTGTACAATTAGAATAAAAATAGCACCTGCCTTGCAGGATTGAATGAGGGTTGAATGAGATAATTGTAAAGTGCTTATCATGGTGCCTGGCTTGTAATAGGGGCTTTCTAAATACTTGTTCTCTTTTACCCCTTAAATTTCAGGAAAAGACAGAAAGACAACATGATATCATGGGGAAAAAATCCCAGGATCTGGAGTCAGAAAATCTATGTTCAAGTTTTGCTTCTCATATTCACATGACAGGTCTCAGCAGAGTCAAGGAAAAGTATTTCTTTTTAAAATACACATCAGATATTAGGGGGGTGGGGTGGGAAAGAAGCAAAGAAACCTGCAGCTAGGAAGAGATTAAGAATAATGTCCTGAAAATAATAAGCATTTAACAAATGGCTATTGTTAAACTGAATTAAATAGGAAAAAATCATGAGAGTGGGCAGACAAGGTTGGGATCCAGAGTCCAAATGAAAGTGCTAAATTCCTGGAGAGAGGGACCAGTTATTTCTGAGTGGAATGAAATTTGAGGGAGGTGGGGGGAGAAGGGCAGAGGAAAAGAGAAAGGGGAGGGGAGAAACCTATGAACATCATACAATCATATTTTTATATGCAAAAGGTAAAATACAGAGGTGCCAAAGGAAACCAATTATATTAAAATACAATGGACAGGATATTGAAATTAAAAAACAAGCACAGAAGCCCTGCATTAAGAACTGCTGCAATGTATTACTGAAAAACTTTCCCAAAGTTGGAGGGCCTTCAGAAGGACAGCTCCTTGCCGGCCTTTCAAAGGAGCTGCCCCACGACAAAAGAGCCGGGCTGTGGCTCACTCACTCACCTGGACGAGAGCTTCTTGGGACTTCTCCCCCTAGCATCAATGGCACTTCACCATTCTCCAGCTGGGAGATCACGTTTGATTGGAAAACGAGGAGACCTGCTCCCGCAAAAAGAGAGATAGAATGAGTACACCTTAATCCTAGCTTCTCCCATTCGTACAGCGCTTATAGGTTGGCCAGGGACCCCCTATGGTGCACACCCTCTGCTTTGCTGCTGCCCCCAAGTCCACGGAACCCTTCCATCTGACTAGCAGCTGAGACCCTCAGTGCTCATCATCAGTTCCCTGAAAGAAGGGCCTTCCTGTTTCTTGTGTGCCCCAGACTTAGCACAGTGCTTTGCAAATGAGAGCTTAATCAAGATCCTGTCAGTGTTTCATTTGATCCTCAACTCTGTGGGCCAAGTCCTGTCAGGATGCTGAAGCTCTCAGGGCTGAAGGGCTTTCCCAAGAGCCTTAATACACGTGTGAGGTGAAATTAGAACCCGAGTTCTTGACTCCAAGAACAATGAGAACTTTATTTGCTACATCAGCCTAAGAAGTCACAGAATTAGGTGTAAAAGATTCAGCCTGAAGCATCCTCTGTGTCCAGCCCAGAGAACATTCTGAATATCATTCTCTGCTCGAGCTCAGTAAGTCCCTTTATTAACTGCAGAGTGACCACCTACCTGACTAGCCTGAGTCCCCTTTGAACACCAGGTAACCAATTCAGACCTCCTCCTTCCCTGAGCCTTTTACAAGTCAAAAGGCGCTCTACTCCAGAGAGAGAAAAACTGTCTTTACCTAAGGACACAAGGTTCTGATAGTTCTCCAGCATCACATCCCGGTAGAGGCCTCTCTGAGCTGAGTCCAAATGCTTCCACTCCTCCCTGGTGAAGTCCACAGCCACGTCCTGGAAAGTCACAGACTCCTGAAAGGGCAAACATGTCCTGCTCACCGAGGCAAATTCCTCACATGGGCCCTGGAGGAGACCGGACGCTCCTCGGGTGTCTCTCCTCTCTCTCCGTTTCTTCCTATGGTGATCTCATCAGCATCCATGGAGCTAATCATCAGCTCGAGGTCTGCTCATTCTCACATCTACCTTTCCTGTGCCAACCTCTCCACTGACCTCCCAATATCTCATATTTGGCAGACATCTTAATCTCAGTGTGTCCAAAATGGATTTTGCCATCTTTCCCCTAAGTCTTCCCTTGATCCCACCTTCTCTAGTCTTGTAAAGAGCAGCAGTGTTATTGCAGCCCCCCAGGCTCACAACTTAGAAGTCATCCCCAACTCCTCAGTGGTTTTCACTCCCCACGTCCAACACGTGCTTCAGTTTATCGATTTCCCTTTGCAGCATTTCTCAAATACAGCCCCCCCTCTCCCATTTCTCAGGGGCAGACCCTCCTCGCCTCACACCTGAACTACTGCCCTCGCTGCAGCTGGGTCTGCCTTCTTCAAGCCTCCCCACTGCCATTCATTCTTCACAAGGCGACTTTCCTAAAGTACTGGCTTGACCACTTCACCCTCCTACTAAATAAGTTCTAGTGACTCACTACTGCTTTTGGGTCCAAGCACAAAATGCTGTTGGGCTTTCAAAGTCCTTCATAACCCAACCTCCTTTCTGGTCTGCTCACACCTTCCTCCTCAACAAGCTCTTTTCAATCCAGTGACACTGACCTCCAGGCAACCTACCTGTGAACTCCAATGCCTTTTAATTCTGGTGCCTTTTTTCTCTTAATTATTTATTATTTATAGCTGTATATAGCTTCTATGTGTATATACTTCACATTCATATGTACATGTACATGTACATATGTGTATTTGTGTGTGTGTCTATGTGTATATATGTGTGTGTGTATACACACACACACACACACACACACACACACACACACACATATATATATATAGAAGTCCTCCTGCCTTCAGGGCTGGCACTCTATCCACTGCACCAACTAGCTGCCCTCATTCTTTTAATTTTACTTTCATTTCTATGAACAAGTTCAAGAATTCAGAAGTCATAACAAGACTTCAAGCTTGGCACTCTAGCCACCAAAAGTGGGGGGACCAGAAGATGGAAAGAAAGGCAGGTAATGGGAGGAAGACTGCAGTGGTATAGCACCAACCACTAAGCCTGCCTTCAGGAGTGCTTAAAAAAAAAAAAAAAGAATGAATTTTGTCCTTGTTTATTTATTTTTGTATTTGTAAGTGAAGCATTAGTAAGACATTAAGAAAATGTTATAAGGGGGGGGATGGAATAGTGGGAGTAATGTGGGCCACAGTACACTAGCATTGCAGACTTAGATAGACTGGGAACTGGTTAAGTGGCTAGAAGTCACAAGTGATTTGATACCTCCTCAGAGGGAGTTCTACAGTAGGTCCTATGCTGTATAAAAACAAAAAAGCACATCCCCTTACCTTGGAAGGGACTGGAAACACTCCACTATTCGCCCATCCAAGACTCACTTCTCATGTGTTAAATAAAGTGGCTGTACCTCCTAAGGCTCTACTGATCTAAGGGCTGCCTGCCTGCTGAAGCCTCCATCAGCAGTCTCGTGGGGGCTTAGGGTCCTGACTGGGGCACGGCTGGTTAGAAAAGATCCAGGACAAGGAAAAGCAAAGTGTCCTCCTTCTGAGAAAGGCGGTGGCATCTCAGGAGGGAAGCTACCCTGACTCACCTGGGACCTGGCTGGCAGCAGCGAGGAAGCCATTCCTTCCTCCTCTTCCTTGGAGCTCCTTTCCTGAAGAGCAGAGCCTTGAGAAAGCAGAGCTGTGGGACAAGAAAGTGGTTGTGAAGGGCAATTCTGCCTCAAAGCTCCCACACTGTTCAGGGAGGTCAGCAGGGCAGGAGCCCCAAGAGGGTTGGGTCAAGGGACCCTGTGAGTGCCCCAGGGTCTGAGGAAGGAGCCGTCAATGGGACCAGGTACCTACAAGCCTGACTCCCAGGTGGCCATGGATCACAGCCCTCTCTCCCATGTGCTGTGGGGCACAGCCTTTCTGGAACTCAGCCATACCCTTGCTTTACAAAGGAAGACATTTTCCTTCTTTTCCCTAATTCCCAAGATTTGTAAGGAATCCATCTTGTGGTTTCTTTGGAAAAAGCCATTTCCCAGTCTAATTCAGCACCTTTCCTATCACAGAGATCACAAGGTACACTAGCTGACCCATTCAACAAAACATCTATTAAATGCCCACAATGTGCCAGTTCCTGGGTGAGGCTCTGGGCACAAAGTGGAGACAGGCCTGCCCTTCTTATGTTTTTCTGTGATATTTCCATAGAAAATTCAACAGAAAACAAAGTCATTGTCAGGGGAAGAGCACTGGAAACCTGGGGGCTGCTCAGGTGGAACTGGCACAGACCTAGGAGCGAGGGGCCCTGGCTTCTAGTGTCCTTCTGCTTCAAAGCCATCCCAGTTCCCTTTGCTTCTTGGAGCCTCAGTTTCTCCATCTGCTCTACTAGTCCCAAAAATACTTTGAGGGCAAAACGGGATCATGGCATTGAAAGCATTTTGTCAAGTCAAACACCAGAAGGACCAAAGTCAGCCTGGAAGCTTGTCTCTGACAGAGACAGGCAGCGATTTTCCATCCTAGATCTGGCCTTTGGCCCAATTACCTAGCACTTGTTTAGTGCCAAAGCCATGCATGACATGGAGCTGGTGATGAGCATGTACCAGAAGATGCAAGAGGAAGGGCATCCATCTGCCTCCTCTCCCATGGCCACCAGATGGACCTCCCACATTGTCACCTTTACTGACCATTTCCCCTTAAGCCCTGGGGCCAGATCCTCCATATGTACAATATGGACCCTCCTCATTATTTCTTTAATGTTTTAAATTTACCCAAGTCCCGTCCTCGAGACTGGAGGATCAGAAATCGCTCTAGCATCGACAGCCCCAGAATCTGCTCCTTTCCAGAAATGTCTGCCTCGAAACTCCAAGGAAAGGTCTCAGGATAGGAAAGTCGTCATCTTGAATCGTCGGCTGCATCCCAGGGCTTCTCTGCCTACTTCTCAATCCTGGAATCAGAAGGATCAAAGACACTTTAGTTGGAACCTTCACTGACTTCCACAACAGCTGAGGCAGGGCTGGAGTTGGCAAGGGGCCAGCAGCTTCCTGGAAGCTTGGTGGCACAGGGGGTGGAGCACCAAGCCCAGAGTTCAAATCTGGCCTCAGATGCTTCCTAGCTGGGTGATCTTGGGCAAGTCACTTCATCCTGTTTGCCTCAGTTTCCTCACCTGTAAAATGAGCTGGGGAAGGAAAGACCACTCCAGTGTTTTTGCCAAGAAGACCCCAAATAGGGCCATGAAGAAATGGACATAAATGAACAATAGCATCAGCCAGGGTCCTGCTTACATAACAGGCACCTGATGAGTATCATCAATTCACTGAGCATATATAAAGCAAACCTGTTGAAGGTTCAATCTTGCCCCAGATACAAGAAGGGATCTAGAATAGCTCCAGAGCCAGAGGTGAGGTACATAGACACACACATTTATAAGATAAATAATAACTAGCATCATATGGCACTTTTAAGACTTTCAAAGTCTTTCAGGACCCTCTGCTATTATTTCCCCCATTTTACAAATGAGGAAACTGAGGGAATCAGAGATAAAGTGACTTGCCCAGGGACACAGCCAATAAAGTCTGAGGTCAGCTTTGGACTCACTTCTTCCTGACTCCAGGCCTGCTGCTCTCTCTAGCAGACCTCCTAGCTGTCTGAGAAATATCTAGGCACTTCAATACTAGAAGGAGAAAACCTTTTAGTCCAACCAGTGTGGACAGTCCTCCCACAGATACAGGTTACAATGCCCCACAGATGAGCCTCCACATGAATTGTAATGGGTGAAAAAAGGTGGTCCTAGTGACCAAGCTTCTGGGCATGAGCTCTCCAAAAAGACCAAAACCTAGAGGATCCCAGATGAGAAATACCCTCTTAGAGACTTGGTACATGGCCAGGGACACAGTGTCTACAGGTGTCCAAGGCCAGCTACTAATCCACGTCTTCCTGGTTCCATGGCCAGCTCTGGAACCACCGGACCATGCTGCGGCTCTATAATCCATTACTGGACCATGCTGAGGGTCTATACACCGGTAACTGGAGTATGCTGCAGGTCTATAATTCATTACCAGAGCATGCCGCATCTACACACCCATTACTAGACCATGCTGCGGGGTCTACACATCCCACTTCTCCCACTGCCCCACTATGGGGATGGGGACTGAGCAGGATCACACAGCCAGTTGTCTGTCAAGCAGGATTTTCCTGCTCTCATGAGGTCATCTCTCTAGCCTGTCCTCCACACTGCTTTTTTATCCTCTTTTTAAAATGAGGTCTAGAAATATTCAGTGACTTGTCCAAGGTCACACAAATGTTAGACAGTTTTTGAACACAGGGTTTTCTTGATTTTAGGTCCAGTACCCAAAATAATTCTGTGGATAAAACTTTGGTCCTAGAATCAGAGTTCTGAATTCAAATCTAACCTGGGACCCTCACTAGCTGAGTGACACTGGGCAAGTCTACTTTTGTACCTGTTTCCTATGCTGTAAAATGGGGATAATAACAGCACCTACCTCATAGGGCTGTTGAAGATCAAATGAGATAATATGTGAAAAGCACTTTACAAACCCTGAAGCTACATAAACGCTACTTATTATTATTATCATATGTGACTGCATGAGTGTGGCTATAAATCTGCTCTAAATCAGGGCTTGGCTTGATGGAAAATAATTCTTAAAAGAGGAAAGCACCGGAAACTGGAAAGGTCAGGGAAGGGTTCCTGGAGGAGGGAGTAACTGAGCTATGACTTGAAGGAACCTAGGGATTCTGAGAACATAATACCAGAGGGGCGTGCAAGGGGCACAGCCTGTGCTGGGTGGAGGCTGGAGCTGGAAATCACCATTAGGTGAACCATACGTAGTGTTAAAAAAAAAAGAAAGAGTGTGAAATGCTATGTGGAAGGTCAGCTGGAGTGACAGCAACTCGGGAAGGGGGAGGGCTGAGACCACAGTCACATGAGAGAAAGAAGGGAGGGAGAGAAGGAAGAAAGAGGGGAGGAAGAAGGAAGGGAGGGAGGGAGGAAGCAAAGAAGCAAGGAGGAAGGAAGGAAGAAGGAAGCAAGGAGGAAGGAAAGAAGAAGGAAGGGAGGGAGGAAGCAAGGAGGAAGGAAGAAGGAAGGGAGGAAGGAAGGAAGGGAGGGAGGAGGAAGGAAGTAAAAAGGAAGGGAGGAAGTTAGAAGGAAGGGAGGAAGAAGGAAGGAAGGGAGGAAGCAAGGAGGAAGGGAGGGAGGAAGCAAGGAGGAAGGAAGGAAGAAGGAAGGGAAGGAGGAAGGAAGGAAGGGAGGAAGAAGGAAGGGAGGGAGGAAGAAGGAAGGGAGGAAGGAAGGGAGGGAGGAGAGAAGGGAGCAAGAGAGGGAAGACTGAAGGAGCACCACACCCAGACTGGACCCCCTCCCCCACCCTGGCAGAGGCCCCTCCCCCACCTCTGACACACTCACGCGGACACCCTCCGGGCGGGAGTCAGCGGGTGTCCCTGATGCTGTCGCAGGCCCTCCCCTCCCGTACTGCCATCCGCGCGGGCGCACTGACTCCCTCCCTTCCTCCCTTGTTCACCCTTCGAAATGGCCCACCACCAAAAGCTCCGAAGCCCAGAAAAGTGTTTCACCGAGAGCCCACAGAACCTCCGAACTACGATTCCCAGAATTCCTCGGATTCCCAGGCAAGCGGGGCCAGCCGGGCTCTCTGGAGCCGAAAGGGCTGTGCACAGGGCCTAGCTGCGTTCCAAAGGACTCTGGGAAATGGAGTCGCTCGGCTCAAAAGATTTTGGAAAGGGAAGCCAATGGGTAAAACTGCGCAGGCGCATCGAGCAATCTTCTGGCGTCCTGGTCTGGGGTACAAGCTGGTAAACTTCGGGCAGAGGCGCTTAAAGAGCATGCGCCGGGTGGAGCTTTATGCCCGCGGAGCTCCCTCAGGGACGGTGGTCCCAGGTGAACCCTCAAGCTGCCAATCTTTGAGCTAACCCCTGCTGTGCCCCGTGGCTCTCAAGTAAGGTCCTGCACCTCCTCCCATCAGTCCCCGGCCTGCGCTCACTAAGAGCCTCCTGCGGGACAGAGCCCACGTCAAGCTGAGGCTGCAAAGACCAGCCAGAGCCCGTGCCAAGCTCATGCCACAGGGCAAGACGGCCCGTGCCAAGCTGAGGCTGCAAACTGCGAACGGTCCTGGGCCCCGCTCCGGAGTGCCCGTCTCCTCGTTTCCGAATCTTAGCTTCAAGACTCAGCTAAAAGCCACGCAAAGCCTTTACTGGTCCCTCTTTTAAAAACATTTACAATATATTTTACCTAAGTGTCTCAGTTCTCTCCTACCCACCCCCGCCTCCTCTCCTATTGAGAAAGCAAGAAAACCAAAGCTTTACAAGTGTGTCTAGGCAAGCACTTAATCCTAGTGCCTTCTGCTATTTTCCATTAATCCTGCATGGATCCTCTTTCATGGCCTTTCATACGTTGTCTCCCCAGCCGGACTGAGCGCCTTGAGGGGAAGGACTTGTGCCTCGTTCGTGGAATGGATCCCGGCAGGGTCCTGTTTGTACTAGGGGTTGGGAAAGAGAAACAAGTTGTTTTTGCCCATCAGGGCAGGTGCAGGGGGTTTAGGTTGTGGTGAGCAGGATACCAGGAAGCTTGGGTTCTACTACAGGTTTCTATTTTTTTTTTTCAACCTTTAGCCAATGGTTAAGAACTAAGTATTTACCTTGAGAGGGTCTAACCAATAAGCAAAGAGTAAACATCCCTCCCTCCCTCCACTTTTCCCTATAAAATACCCATCTTGAACTATCCCCTTAGACCAGCCAGTCTCCTGATGCTGCTAGGTCCCATTCTGCTTTGTATGACAATAAAGGCTTTTCCTTTGAAAAACCAGTTCAATCTCCAGTTAATCTTACCTATCGAACCTGTTCTTCCGACGCACTTGGTACAGTACCTTATACAACGTAGGAGTTTACTAATGCTGGATTTGCTGACAGAAAGAACTGTTTAATAAATGCTGTTAGGACAACTGGTCCTAAGGAGAAAAGTTTGGATCTGCAGCTATACTGTAGCATGAGTTTATTTATCTGTTGCCTAGCTTAGCAGACTGATTGAGCCAGGAGAAATTAAAACAGGTACCCTCAAAATGCCACATACCCTGCCAGCAATTGTTGGGGTATGTGTATGCACCATGTGTATTTCCTTACCTGAAACAAATGAACAAAAAACACGGTGCTCAGATAGTGCAGCTGGGCATATAAAGGAACTAAAGTAAGCTTGTTAAGAAAACTCATTAGCTATAGAAAAGAAATGAGGGACGTGTTCTTGTTATTGCAGTTAGTATTCCAGCTATTTTGCAGCTAGTATTACAGCTAGTTTCACCACATGAAAAGAAGCTGTCAGATTAAATAAGGAAAAAAAGCTGTTCCAGAGCCTCAAGTTCTCCTTTAAATTTTTTTTTGTTCATTCTGGTAGCAGTTAGAGGTAGAATGAATACACTGCAGCAAATCAACCTTTGGAGATGGTCCTGCAGTTCATAGGTCATACACAGCAAATGGTCAATAATCTGTTATGTTCTCTGGAAAATTCACTTTCAGCTATATCATATACAACTCATTTTAAATAGAAAAATGAATTCTATACAATAAATTAGTGTGCCTATCATGTAGTTATAATTTAGGTTATGCATATACATTATATATTTATATTATATATCACATATTATATCATAATATATTTTATATTATAAATATTTTTGGCATATTACCATGCATTATTCAACATATATGTAGAGAGGGGAGAAAAATGAACCAAGCAAATGGATGGTACTTCTAAATATAGAGCAAATTTTTATTATTGTTTCAACACAAAAAATTTCAGGAACTATGCTGATAGGTTTAAGCATATGAAAATAATAAGCATGGTTATATAAGGATACTTTGTACATCTATAAGGATGTAGCACTAAGTATTCAATGAAATATGCAGACAATTGACACAAGAAAATAAACACAATTTGGAAAGAAATACCTTAGAAAATATTTACCAACATCAATAAAGCAATACAAAGTAACACAACTAAGAAGTTCCATTTCCTACTTATTAAAGTTGTTTAGTTTAGTTTTGCTGCTGTTTTCTGCAAGGTTGTAGAAGGAAACTAAATTCATTAACTACTGGTTTACTGTGGTCTTCTTAGTTAACATTTTGGAAATATTCAAATTACATCACATAAAACTGGTCATACCTATAGAACCACTAATCCTGCTATCAAGAAGAAAACAATTTTAGAGAGGAGATTTGAAGAAGAAAGATTTAGAAAAAGATTCACCAACTCATAAATTGTTAGAGCTGGAAATAAGTTAATTTTTATTTTATAAACCAGCAAACAACACATAAGAAAACATGACATCTCAACTATCTAATATTTAAAGTGACAGCCATGAATAAAATTTCCTCTACATTAATATACACCAAAAGTATGTGAATAACAGGAATTTTATGATGTCTGATGTAAAATAAATTACCTCTGAAAAGTTTTCCAGTGATCATCACATTCAAAAGGATTTTTTCCATTTAGAAATTTTAATTTGTATTCCAAACTTTAATACCCAAAGAACAATTTCCTATTTATACAGAGCTGAACACAAAAAAATATACAATACTATGAACTTCCATTTCATACCATTTTTCTCTTTTAAAAAAGCATATAATAAATTGAAATGTAACCTGTCTCCAAAACCATTCATACAGGATTTTTTCCTTCTTTGTGGAGATGAATGTTCTGCCCTGCATAGGGGATAGGCAAAGTTGGCCAGAGAGTTCTAGCCTTCCCCCGTCTTGCTCTGGGACTTTTCAAGGGCCAGTGGAGTCACTTCTAGTTTCAAGCTTCAAGAGAAAAGTTGGAAGAGGCCAATTTCACTTCTGAAGGTTGCTGAAGACATGAGAGGAATGGGCAGTCTCGCTGATGTCCTTTCCCAGCTTCTTGCACTGGAATCTCCCCTTGAATAAAATACAAGTCTCTCTCTCCAGACTGGGTGATCGCTCTCTCTCTCAGTTAGTGCTTTTATCCTGGATTGTTTGGTATATTCTCCTATATATGCCTTCTCTGATTTCTGTTTTGCTACTGATTTGGATAAATGGGTTTCTTTGCTATGTGTTTTCTTTTGTTCTTTATATGTATTCTTTAATTTTCCATATTTATGTTTATGTGTATTCTTATTTTCTATATATATATATGTTTTGTATTCTTTTATTTTCTTTAATTTGCTATGTGTATTCTTTGTAGAAGTGGGATTTGGTAGGAAAATTTTAGGATTAAAAAAAATCACTATTGCTAACTCTTGCTCCTCCAATTAAGAGAGAGAAACCCTTATACTAAATAAGCATAGTCAAGCAAAGTAAAATCATGGAGTTGTTATATCCCAAAACTATATGACTTTTTCTGTACTTTGTGCCCATCATCCCATCATGTTCCTCTTCAGGAATGAAGGACAAACAACAACAATAACTATAATCTCTCTGGAGGTGGGTAACTTGCTCCATCACAGGCCCCCTGCACATTTATATATATATATATATATATATATAAATCATTATTTTGACCATATATATAATCATTGTTTTGACCAGAGTTCTTTAAAAGTTGTTTTTGTAATACTGTATTCCATGATGTCCTCTCATTTTTAGTATAAGCTGCTGCCTTTTCTGTGAGCCAGGTAATGTTTCTTTTGGTATTGTTTCTTGATGCTTATAGTATGTTTTCTTTGATGGGATGCTCTGGATTTTGACCATAATATTCCTGAGATTTTTCCTTTGATTCTTTCAGGAAGTGAATGGTGGAGTCTCTCTCTATTTTGCCCTATAGTTTTAGTATATGACATTGAAATAAGTCTTTTTATTTATGACTTACTGAATACAGTGTTTAGGCTTTTTATAAAAATGTTTTTCAGGGAATTTAATGATTCTTAAATTATTTCACCTCAACTTGTTTTCCAAGTCAGATGTTTCTAATATATTTTGCATTTTAAAATTTTTTTTCAATTTTTTTTTGTTCAAATATTTCTGGCTGACTCACCAAATCATTGATTTCTGTTTAATTTATTCTGGACTCTAATAATCTGATACTTAGTAAGTTTTAATACTTTTTGTTCTAAGTTACTTATTCTCTTTCAAACTCTTTCCTTCAGAGTTTTATTTTTTTCTCTCGCTTCCTTAACTAGATATTCATGTAGTCTTTGGAAAAATCCATTACTTTTAAATTAATGCTTTTAGTTGTCATGGAGTTATTGTTTAGACAATTAGTTGCGTCTGATTCTTTGTGAATCTATTTAGACTCTCCCATTTCTTGGGAAAGAAACTGGACTGATTTGCCATTTTCTTTTCTAGTTAATTTTACAGATGAAAAAACTGAGGCAAACAGAGTGATGTGACTTGCCCAGAGCCAACAGCTAGTAAGTATCAGAGGCTAAATTTGAACTCACATCCTCCTAATTCTAGGGCTGACATTCTATCTAGCTGCCCCTGTCATAGAGCTACTCTCTCCTTTTGAAAGATCTCTAGTTTACAATAATTTTGTATATTGGTCAACGTTTCCTTTGATTTAGTCATATCTCTAGCTTTATTCTTCCTTTGGAGCTTTGTGTTATAGCCAGGTTCCACCTTTTAGTGTGCTTTTGGGTGGGATGGTTGGCCTTGTTTAGTCTCAATTTAGATCCCATAAGCTTCCATACTGACCACCTATTGGAGTCATACTGCTCAAGGTCCTCTACGGAATCCCAGGACACAATACTAAAACCCCTTCATGCCTGGGATGTCCCATTCTGCTGCCAAGCTACTCCCAGTAAGTGCTCTTTCCCAGGCTTATAAGGTTCCCTCCCTGGGGTTCTGTAGAGCAAAGTCCTCTACTCTTTCTGCCTCTAAACACAAAGTCCTTGAAAATTATAAGTATCTCCAGCCTGTTATTGTGGTTGAACTGGGGAGCTGGAGTTGGCTTTATTGATGATTCCCTTTCCTATTGCTAACTGGCTTTCAGCCAAATTTTTTTTGTTGTTGTTGCAACTCTCACGTCATTTAGTATAATTTCTTACTGGATTTTTTGATCACTATTTACTCTGACACAAATTTCAGGTTTTTGTTGTGGGATCCAGGTTGCCTGCCCTAATTCAAGTAGTCATACTATACTGAAATCTGGCTCTTTACTCTTCAGAACACTGAACAATTTCTAATACTTATACCTTGTGTTCACTAAAAATTCTTTCAGAGGCTAAAGGTTTGCTTATCATTATATTCAATGGGAATCCAAGTCCTATAAGGAAGGGGAAGAAGAGGGAACAAGCATTTACACAGAGAACACTTACTAGATTTTACTAGATTTTAGGTACTGCGCTAAGTATTGTCATCTATATTTTACAATTAAAGACACTGAGGCAAACAGAAGAAAAGTGATTTTTCCAGAACAAGGGATTTGTTCTAATAAATGAGGTCAAATGTAAGTTCAGGATTTCCTGACTCCAGGCTCACAGCTTTATCTACTTCATCTGCATGAAGTTCTCAATAAATTATATTATACTCACCAAGACATCTTCTATATCTGAAAGTTTTTCCATGTCGCATATTCAAATATGTGGCATATGAATACTGTTTGTCAGAATTGAGGATATTTAGCCTAAAAAGAGAAGACTTGGGAGAACATAATAGTTTTCTTTAAGCATCTGAAGGCCAAGCATATGAAAGAAGAAAAGAGACTGTTCTGACTGTCCCTAAAAGGCAGCAAGTTGTAGATACGATTGATTGCTTGAAAACCTTCCTTACGAAAAGGTAGCCCAAAATGCAATGGGTTGCCTCATGAAGTAGTGGGTTCCCTCTCAAATAGAAGTCTTCAAGCAAAGATTGGATGATGATTTTTTTCAGGTATATTATAGAGGGAATTTTTTTAGGCACAGTTTGAATGTGATGGGCTTTGAAGTCCCTTAAGATCTGAGATTCTATCTAATATCTGATGTTGCTTAAGAAATGAGTTGTTTATAAAGGCAAAGATGGGAACTTTGGTGGTTCATAAGGCATGAAATGTTGCTGAATATTTTTCCATTCTTATGATTCCTAAAGGATGAATAGTTGATGAAGGCTTTCCCACATTCATTATTTTCAGTGTTTTTCTCCACTATGAATTCTCTTATTTTAATTCAGGTATTTTTTGTTTAAAAAGGCTTTCCACACTCTGTACCCAAAAGGTTTCTTTCTTATATGAAGTCTTTCATAAGGTATACATGGTAGCTAAAAGTTTTTCCTCTTTCATTATATTCAGTTCTTTCCAGTATGAAATTTCTTATGTACACTAAGGTTTCTCCTTGTTTGTGGAAGCTTCTGCAGCTTTATCACACTTTTTCGCATGTATACTAAGGCCCATTCTTTGTTTGAAGGCTTTACCACATTTATTACATTTAAAGAGTTTCTCTTTGGTATGAACACTTTCATGTGCCTTAAGACCTATCCTAACTCTGAAGGATTTTCCACATTCATAACATTCAAAGGGTTTCTCTCCAGTATGAATTCTCTTATGGTCAGTAAGAGTCGATGGATATCGGAAAACTTTTCCACATTCATTACATTCAAAGGGTTTCTCTCCAGTATGAATTCGTTTGTGGTCAGTAAGACTTGACTGGTAGCTAAAGGCCTTTCCACATTGATTGCATTCAAAGGGTTTCTCTCCAGTGTGAATTCTCTTATGATCATTAAGTTTTCCCTTTTCTCTGAAGCTTTTCCCGCATTCACTGCACACAAAGGGTTTCTCCCCAGTATGAATTCTTTTATGTTCTGTAAGTTTTCCACTACGTATGAAGCCTTTCCCACACTCATTGCATACAAAGGGTTTCTCCCCAGTATGGATTCGTTTATGTACAATAAGGTCTGCTTTGTCTATGAAGGCTTTCCCACACTCATTGCACACAAAAGATTTCTCACCAGTATGACTCTTCTGATGTCGTCTAAAGTTTGATCTATTTTTGAAGGCTTTCCCACATTTATCACATTTAAAGGGTTTTTCTTCACTATGAATTACCTTATGATCATTGAGGTTTCCCTTGTCTATAAAGCATTTACCACATTCATTGCACACAAATGGTTTCTCTCCAGTATGACGTCTCTGATGCTTCCTAAGGGATGGTTTAGAGCTGCAGCTCATTCCACATGTTTGACATTTGAAAGGTTTTTCTTTTGTATGACATTTCTTATGTTTCATAAGGTAAAACTTTATTTTGAAGGCTTTCCCACACTCATTGCATTCAAAGGGTTTCTCTCCAGTGTGACATTCCCGATGGCGTCTAAAGCTCGTTCTACTTTTGAAGGCTTTATCACATTTATCACATTGGTAGGGCTTTTCTTCACTATGAATTATCTTGTGTGCATTAAGATTCCCCCTATCTATGAAACATTTACCACACTCATTGCACACAAATGGTTTTTCTCCAGTGTGATATCTCTCATGTTTAATAAGGGATGAGTTGCAGCGATAGACCTTTCCACATGTATGGCATTTAAAAGGTTTCTCAGTTGTATGTCGTTTCCTATGTTTCACAAGGCATGTCTTGTATGTGAAAGCTTTCCCACATTTACCGCATGCAAAGGATTTCTCTGTATGAATTAACTTCTGTGCACTAAGATTTCCCTTGTTTATGAAGGTTTTCTTATGTTCCTTGCTTTCCAAAGGTTTTTCTCCACTATGAATTCTCTTATGTGCAGGAAGATATCTCCGAGAACTGATAGTTTTTCCATATTCATTACCTTTGGATGGTTTTTTAACAGGAGCTTTTTTATAATATTTAATAAGGTCTGAGTGATAACTAAAAGATTTTTTGTGTTTCTTATGAATCTTTTTACCTAATGAGATTTTGTAGCGCTTAAGAATACTTGAATGCTTCTTGGAGGTCTTTGTATGTATCTTGTGTTTGGGGGGAGTTGTTCCTTTTTTAACTTTTTGTTGTAACACAGGGATTAGACCGAGATTTCTCCCAGATATATTTTGTTCATGAGTTATTACCATAGGTTTAGAAGCTTTGTCCTGGTTGTCCTTCCTCTGTAACACGACATCATATTTCCTGTATTTTTCCAATTTGGAATCCCAGGGAGAGCCCTGTATGACTATTTTCTTGGGCAACTCTCCCTTGGAAATGTTCTGCTTTGGAACTGGCTCCTGGAATTCACAACTAGTCTCCTGAATAAGAGAATCTGAAAGAAACAAAAAGGTGTTACTATTAACACTTCTCTGTCAGAAAGAATGCCGATTTTCAATAATTTCTGGATAATTCTTGATGAAGGTGAAAATTAACAACTCTCTTATTAAGAGGCTTTAACGTAATTTCAAATTAGCTGAGTAGATAACAGATAACTTTTGTTCTTTAAACAATGTTAAATCTCTAGAACTAAAAGGGTGATTATCATTTGCCTATGTTTCGTCTTTTTGCTTTCTAACCTGAAATTACAATCTACATTTTCTGCTGCTTTTGAATCACTGTCAGCAAGTGGCAAATTGTCTGAATTTTCTGTATTGTCTGCATTAATTTTATGCACTGGAAAAATAAAGCAATGATCACTAAGACCTAGCATGGGTTCAGGATGAATTAGTGGTGCAAAACAAACTTCATCTCCCTTTGTTCCTAAGTTTCTTTACTGGTTGCTTGGGAATACAAGAAAGATACAATATTTAAATCACAGGAAAGACATTGACTTATTGTAGTACCTAAGGGAATGCAACCAGAATACTGAAGAGTCCAGAAATGATATGGTATAAAAAATTGTTCAAACAAATGAGAATATTTAGCTTGGAGAAAAGAAGACAGGCAGAGAAGCATGGCAATTAACTTCAATTATCTAAAAATAAATTAGGGGTATTAGATATTCACTTTTCCTCTCAATGACAAAACTAGGAACAATGGGGTTTTGGACTTGGAACTAGAACTGTACTCTAAAGGAACCAAACTAAGCTCTGAACCTAATGATGGGGGAGGGGGTATTTTGCCTCCCCCATAAATTTGGGAAAAATAAATTTGTATATTTGTTATTATACCTTTTCAAGTAAATATGTCTTTGTAAAAGTCAAAATAAATTATAGGGAAGCATTTTTTCTCTTAATTTGAACAAAGTACATTCTCATTGTTAGGTTTTCAAAAAAGATACTGTTTCATAAAACAGTAACCTCACTATTTCAGGAAATATTGAAGCAGAGGGTAGATGACCATACATTAGGATTCTTATAATCCTTGGGTGACTGTTCTAAGGGATGTATCCTTTCTGCCTCCTTACCTTAATCCTTTGGAATGTCTAACTCCCTTTAAGGCTTAGATTAAATGCCATCTCCTTTTAGAAACCTTTCTTAATTTCCATCTTCCCCACCCCCAGTTGTTATATTACCTCCCTACCAGAATTATTTTGTCTTAATTTTATATCTATTCTGTATTTACTAATGTATGAAAAGTACATAGCACAGAATACTGCCCTTAGTAGTAATTTGATAAATTCAACCAAATAATATTCAATAACATATTAAATGTCTACTATATATCAGGAACTGTAATAGACTCTGTAGTTAATAAGAAAATAATGAAATAGCTAACTAATTCCAGCCATAAGATTCTAGCCTTATGAGTCTTTCTCATTCATCATGGAGTCGGTGCTGAGGGGTCTGAGAATTAATTCCAATATTACATAATATGTTTGAAAAAATAAAGAAAGGTTCCAACTAAATTCTTTCCAGGACTCAAATATGGTCTTGATACTTAAACCAGATAAAGTCAAAACAAAGAAAGAAAACTATAAAACAATTTCTCTAAAAAATATTGTTGCAAAAATTTTTTAAATCTTAGCAAGAAGACTACAGCAATATATGACAAAGATCAGACATGACTAGGCTGGACTATACCAAAATGCAGGGCTGGTTCAGTATTAGGAAAACTATAGCATAATTTTCATATTAATAATAAAAATCAACCAAAATAATATTATCATTTCAATAGATGCATAAATTTTTTTTATGAAATCCATTCCTACTTTAAAAAAAACACCAAAAAGCATAGGAAAAAAAGTATATTTCTTAAATAAGTAGTATATATCTAAAACCAAAAGCAAGCATTATCTGTAATGGGGATGTCATTAGCTTTTGCAGTAAAATCAGGGGCAAAACAATGGTCCATTATTATCATTATTGCTCATTATTATGCTAATAATATTGGCTCTAGCAAGAAAAACAAGAAAAATAAATTGAAGGAATAAACATAGGCAAAAAGAAAACAAAATTATAACTTTTGCAGATGATATGATAGTTTATTTTAAAAACTCTAGAGAATCAACTAAAAAAAAACTAATGTAAAAATAATAAACTTCAGCAAAACCATGAAATAAACCCATACAGATACCAATATTTCTATATATTACCAACGAAATCCAGAAGGGAGACAGAGAAAAAGAAATTTTATTTAAAATAATTATAAACAGTATAAAATACTTGGAAAGTCTACCTGCCAATAAACACAAGAAAATTAAAAACACAATTTCAAAACACTCACCACAGACAAAAAAGGCAGAGCTTAAAGAAATGAAAAAAATATTAATTGCTTATGGATAAACTAAGCCTAATAAAATGATAAAACTACTTATATTAATTTACTTATTTAGTGCCATACCAATCAAACTATTAAAGAATTACTTTATGAAGCTAGAAAAATAATAAAATCCATGTGGGGATCAAGAATATTAATGGTATTAATGGGGGGGAGATGGAAAGAGAGTCTAGGAGTACCAGGTCTCTGATTATATATACTGCAAGCTATAATTGTCAAGAAATTTGACACTAGGTATGAAATAGAGAGGTAGATCAATGGAACAGATGAGGGTCACAATGTACAGAAGCAAATGAGCTTATATATAGAATACTACTGTGCTATAAGAAATGATAAATTGAAAGGTTTCAGAAAAACCTGCATTTAAATACCGATATATCCTTATTTCTTATTTCACTGCACTATTTTGAGATATCTCTGACTGACTTCTCCACTATGCCCTCTTCTGCTAGTAGATTCTCCTCCCCTATTCAACAAAATTCCAAAGGACTCATAATGAAACATGCTTTCCACTCCAGACAGAGAACTGCTGGACTCATAATATATTTTCTTTCTTTCTTTTTTGGGCTTGGCTAAAGCAGGAAACTTTTCTGCATGGCTCTACATATTTGTAATGGGGGAAAAAACCAAAAGAAGCTAATATATGGAAGAATTAGCACTGAATTAATATCAAATGTCCTAGACTTACCTATAAACTTTGATCCCACCCAGCTATTTAAGCACAGCAAGTTCTAAGTGAATATTTAACCTTGTGGTTTTCAAGGGTTTGTTTTCAGAAAAAAAAATGTAAGCTTTATAATAGCTTTTTATTTCTTTTTTTTTTTAACCTACTATTAATTTGAGTCTCAAATAGCCACTTTAATTGTGAGAGAAATTACAAGATTTTCCTAAGATTCTAAATTATTTCAATTGAGATAAGAAATGGATAGGGATAAAAGAATTTATGATACCTATCTGGTGGTTATAAATCCTAAATTTCTTCCTTGTTTGTCATTTTTTAAATAAACTAGATTTTATGCCATTTTCTTGTATAGTTATCTTTGTAACAGACATATTTAGTTCTTCCTGCCCAGCTATTATAATTTCCAAATTTCTTTCTCTTTTTAGCAGCTTTAATCCAAAATTTTTCATCTTTCTGGTATAATTAGAAAAAAATTAGGAAATCTGTCTCCAGTTCAGAGCTAATTTTGAATTCTGGGTCTATGCTGAAGCATATAATAAATGTAGATTTTGCCTCCTACATCTCTCTGAGTTGATAATTATCATTGTCAACAATACCTAATAATGAATCATTGGACATTTCTATGACAATTTTAAACACCATGTTAAGTAAGGATGTCAACAATGATAACATCCTCGGCAGCTTGATTAAATTGGTCTCTTTGTCATTTTAAGCCACAAATTGCCTTCTAAGAGCTTCCTTTTAAGTAAGTGCATTGACTATCCCACTCTGAGGCAAAGATAAGGTGGGGTTCCTTGGCTGTAATTAGGGGGAACAACTGACACTACTGGTATGGGATCATAGCTAAGGAAACTTTACCTCTTCATGTGCATTTTTATCATACTTATTTTCACATAAAATGTATTTTTAAAAATTGTATTTAGAAATAAATGTGTTTTTATTGATCTTGTTTTTCCATCACCTGCATTTTCCCAGTGTATCTCTTACTCCCTCCCCCAACAACTATCTTTTATAATTAAAAAAATTTAAAGAACAAGAAAATATTAGAAATTAAGCCACATAATGAAAAAAGTTTTTCTTTATTTGCAGCATTCCATATGACCATCTCTCAACCCTACTTTGGGGTCAAGTTTTATCATTATTTTCAGTTTAGATGGTTTTTATCATTGTTCTTCTTTCTATTTACAATGTTATAATCATTGTGTATATTATTTTCCAGATTCTGTTTATTTCATTTTGTAACAGTTCATATAAGTCTGTTGTAAGAGTTTTAAAATTCCTTTTTATCCATTATTATTTAGGTCTAATATAGCCAGTTTAATTGTGAAGAAACTGATGTAGATGCCTAAGACTAAAACCCTTAATTATATTGATTGAAACAAAAAAAAATGAATGGAATAAAAGACTCTATAATACCTATCTGGTGATTGTAAATTCCAGAATCCTCACCTATTAGTGATTTTTTGATAAATTAGATTTAATGAGATTTTCTTCTTCAGTAATCTCTGTAATGTAAACCTTTAGTTTCTCCTGTCTAACAGTTGCAGATTCCTTTCTATTTCTGGAAGTTATAATCCAAAATCTTTCAAATTTCTGTTATAATTAAAAACTATATAAACTCTAGAATATCTCTGTTCCTGGTTCAGAGTTATTTTTTACTCTGGGGCCAATGCTAAAGCATAAAATTTACCTTGCTTTTGTTTCCTAGATCTCTCTGTTGATAAATATGATCAGCAGCAATACCTATCAATGAGCCATTGGATATTTCCTTAATGAATCTTTCCACACTTCTCTGCATTCATTATGTTTATCATTTCATACAACACAATAATATTCTCATTTATGCACAAGTTGAGGTAGGGGTTCTTAACCTTTTTTGCGTGTGTCATGGAACTCTTTGATAAAGCCTATGGACCTCAGTGCCTATAGTGTAGAAGGCTAGATCTGGAGTCTGAAAAGCCAGAACTCAAATCCATCCTCAGACAAAGTAATCTCAGTTTCTTCAACTGTAAAATAGAGAGCTTAATAACAGCACTCATCTTGCAGGACTGTTGTGAGGATAAAATGGGATAATATTGGTAAAAGCATGTAGCACAGTGTTTGGAACAGAGTAGGTGCTATATAAATGTTTATTCCTTTCCTCTTCTCGGAATATTTTTTAAATTGATAAAAATAAAATACCTAAAATTACCAAAGAAAATAATTCTAAGCATAGTTACCAAGTATTAAAAAAGAAAAAAGTTCATGGATCTGAATCAAAGAAATTCTAAAGTAAAAAAAATTTCCAAGTCCTTAGTAGAGAAGGGCTAGTTAAAAACTGGAGAAGGGAAGACATGTCTGAAGTGGTGAGAGTATACAGAGAGAGAGATTAGAAACAGGATCAGGGAAAGGAGGAAGCAGAATAGATGGGAAAAGATTTTGGAATCTGAGGTTTAGGGGAAACATCTGAGATAATAGATATGAAACATTTTAAGAGGAAAGAAGAAATCAGGATAGTTCAGTCTCAGAAGCAAACAAAAAGTGAAGAGTTGTTTGAAGTTCCAAAGACTGCAAAATGTTAAAGATCAAGATTTAAGGAAAGACCCCTTTTTGTAGAAAGAGGCAACACAAGAGGATAGAAAAATCCTTGTATATGGAAGAATAAATAAAATAAAATAGGATGGAGGGAAATACATGACTAGTTAATCATAGCTGAATGTGAATGGAATTATCTCACTCCAAAATGAAAGCAGATAGCAGAATGGATTAGAAACAATCCAACAATATGTTGTTTACTAGAAACATACTTGAAACAGAAAGATATACACACAGAATTAAAATAAGGTGATGGAGCAGAATCCATTATGCCGAAGTTTAAAAAAGCCGAAAGTTTAAAAAAAAAAGCAGAGGTAGTAATCATGATCTCAAAGTAAAAGTAAAAAATATACTTAATTAAAGGCATAAACAGGAAAACTACATTTTGCTAAAAGGTACCATAGACAATGAAATAACATAAAAAAATTTTATAGCATGGATCTCTGATAAAGGTCTGTTGAGTATAGAACTCAGGCAAATTTATAAAAATGAGAGCTATTCCCCAAGGAAGGATTAAAGAATATAAGCTGGCAATTTCCAGATGAAAAAAACTAAAGCTTATTTATAGTCATATGAAAAGAAATGTTCTAAATCACTATTGATTAGAGAAAGGCAAATCAAGACAGCTCTGAGCATACTTACCAAAAATGACAAATGCTGGAGGGGATGAGGAAAAAATTGATATATTAATAAATTGTTGGTGGAGTACTGAACTATTCCCATTATTCTTGAAAATAATTTAGAACTAGGCCCAAAGGACTTCAAAACTGTACATACCCTTTGACCTAGCAATACCACTAGGTCTATATTCCAAAGAGATCAAATAAAAAGAGAAAGAATCCATATGTACATGAATATTTATAGCAAGTTTTTTTGTCATGGCAAAGAGTTGGAAATTGAAGGGACATCCATCAAATGGGGAATGAATGAATAACTTCTGACATATGATTATGATGAGATATTGTGTAGTGGGAAACGATGAAGAGGTTAGTTGCAGAAAAAATCTGTCAAGATTTATATGAACTGTTGCAAAATTACATGAGAAGAACCAGAAAATCATTTTGCATAGTTTTGGCAATATTGTAATGATGATCAACTGTAAAAGACTTAGCTACTGATCAGAAAAATGATCCAAGACAATTCTAAATGACATGATGGAGAAATAGCTATCTCTGAGAGAGAACTCAGGTTCAAATTGAAATATACTTTCTTCTCTCTATTTTTCTTGCTTTTTAAAAAATGTGGCTAGGGGCAGCTAGGTGAGCAGTGGATAGAGCACCAGCCCTAAAGTCAGGAGGATCTGAGTTCAAATATGGTCTCAGATACTTAACACTTCAGCTGTGTGACCCCATCACTTAACTTTGTGACAAGTCACTTAACCCCAATTGCCTCAGCAAAAAAAATGTGGCTAATATGGAAATATGTTTTATATAATTTCATGTGTATAATTTACGTCTTATTTTTTGCCTTTTCAAGGTGGGTGATAGAGAAGTTGTAGGAAGGGAGAAAATTTGGAACTCAAATTTTAAAAAGAAAAGGATGTTTAAAATAAATAATATAGAGTATATTAACATTGTACACAAAAAAAGAAGAAGAAATATATCTTTTGCTGAGCCTGGAGTGAAATATGAATGAGATGTGTGTGTGTGTGTGTGTGTGTGTGTGTGTGTGTGTGTGTGAGAGAGAGAGAGAGAGAGAGAGAGAGAGAGAGAGAGAGAGAGAGAGGGA
>JAJPUD010002450.1:30790-136275 GCA_023553655.1 Myrmecobius fasciatus
TGAGAGAGAGAGAGAGAGAGAGAGAGAGAGAGAGAGAAAGAGAGACAGAGACAGAGAGAGAGAGACTTGTTGAGGTGAAAGATTAGGGAATGGAGTAGAGTGGTTCAGCAAAAGAGGTCACTGGCTTAAAGTCCAGAGATCTGGGTTGGAAGTCTGAGTCTATCACTTACTACCCATAGTAAGCATGACCAAATCACTTATTTTCTCTGGGTCTCTGTGACCATTTGTAGAATGAGGAGACCCCTCTCAGATCTATTTCAGCTCTAACTCTATCATTGGATGAGCTGAAAGCCCTTTAGAGACTTCACATTGCACCATCTCTGTAATGCTCCACTAACCTGGGGGAACATTTCAAAGGTGCAATCCCATGACTGAGAAGCTGAGCTGATGTACCAAGGAGTCCTGTCTGCTTAGTTGTGGCTCACTCACCTGGACCAGGGCTTTTGGGGACTTCTCCTTCTGGTGGCCAGGGTGCTTCACTTCTCTCCAACTGGGAGATCACATCTGGCTGGAAAAGGAGGAGCCCTGTTTATGGGGAAAGAGGTAGAAAGGACTGAGGAGGGAGACATTTCATGATAGGGTCTCAAACCCTTAATTCTGTAAGAAAACGAAGGTGCAGGCTGGAATAAAAAAGGACCTCTGAAAGATTCTTTGTATTATATGCACAGGAAGCATGGGGAGATGAGTCAGTTGACTTGGGGAATAGACAGAAAATTAAATTTCACTGACCCATTTCTTGTTAAGAAAATAGAAATCTGGGGCAGCTAGTTGGTATGATGGATACAGCACCAGCCCTGAAGTCAGGACAACCTGAGTTCAAATCTGGCCTCAGACATTTAACATTTCTTGGCTGTGTGACCCTGGGCAAATCATATAACCCCATATGCCTCAGCAAAAAAAAAAAAAGGAACCTTTCATGTCTTTGACCAACATGACCCCCACTCTCTTTCCAGCTTTATTTATATATTCTCTCTCCCTGCTAAAATAGAAGTTTCTTGTGAGTAGTAATTGATTGGGTATTTTTTGTGAGGGGGGGGGACTTGTATTTGCTTAGAATAGTTTCTCATTCATAGTCAATGCACAATAAATATTCTATTTATCTATCTATTATCTGTCTATCTGTCTATCTATCTATCTTTGGATATCCTCACTGTGACTATGCTTTCATGAGGGGGAAAATAAAGTTATTTCTTTGGAATTATGAACTCAAAATTATAAAAGTGCTAGTTATGAAGCACTTATGAAGATATATACCTTCATCCTGAAGGATTTAAGAATCTCCATACATTACATAAATGTATCCTTAAATCTGAGCATTTCAGGAGATTTGAGAAAATTAAAGTAGAGACAGATTTGTATGGGAATTCCAAAAGGAATGATTCTCTTACCCAGAGACACTAGGTTCTTATAGTTCTCCAGCATCACCTCTCTGTAGAGTTCTTTCTGAGAAGCATTCAGTTCCTTCCATTCCTTCTTTGTGAAGTCCACAACCACATCCTTGAATGTCACTGTTGCCTAAAATATAAAACACACTCCTGCTCAGCTATAGATCATCCCTCAAATGGACCATGGAGGATGGATGTTGTTGACAGGATTTATAGGGAGTGGTTCCCATAACATTGGGGGGTCTTAATTATTCAGTCAATGTGTCAAACATTGACTTTCATATGTTCTTCATTTTGTACTAGACTCCACAACATAAACACCATGTTTAAAAATAAAACCAAACAGAATATAATCTTGGAGGGAGACAATTGGTAAAGAGAGTTCTGGAGAATGTGAACCATGGAAGTAGAAAATAAAGTGAATTCTGGATTCAAGAGAGAATTAATCCTGGCAATTGGGAGTCACACTATAGAAAAGAGCAGGTTCAAGGGACTCAGTAAAAATTCTACACCCAGGAGTAAGGATCCCATAAAAGAGAAAAGCAATGGAGCCTTCTAATGCTAGAAGTAGGAGGTACTTTAGCCTCATGTGTTCCCAATATGTGTGACTCACCACTAAGTTAGTATAAGTTTGTGCCTACTCTTCCTAATGATACTTCATATATCTCTAGAGATCAAAATTTTTTTTGTTCAGCTCTGGTCTTTTCATGCGAAATAAATGAAATTCACCTGTATCACTGTCCATCTTCTCTGAAAGATAATGCTCATTTTAGCTGGATAGTTGATCTTGTTTGCAATCCAGATTCCTTTGTCTTTTGGAATATCAGATTCCAGCTCTTCAATCCTTTAAGGTGGAAACTGCTAGGTCCTGGGTAATCCTGATTGTGGCTCCTCAATATTTGAATTGTTTCTTTCTAGCTGCTTGTAATTTTTTTCCTTGGTCCAGTAATTCTGAAATTTAGTAGGATATTCCTTGGAGATTTAATTTTGGAGTCTTTCAGGAGGTGATTGGTGAATTCTTTCAATGACTATTTTACCTTCTGATTCTAGGACATCAATTCAGTTTTCCTTGATGATTTCCTGAAAGATAATGTCTACGCTCTTTTTTCATCATGGTTTTTAGGAAGTCCAATAGTCCTTAAATTGTCTCTCCTAGATCTATTTTCCAGATCAGTTGTTTTTTCCAAAGAGGTATTTTACATTTTCTTCAATTTTTTTTCATTTTTTTTGGTTTTGTTTGACTGATTCTTGATGTCTCATTGAGTCATTCATTTTCATTTGTTCAATTCTAATTTTTAGTGAATTATTTTCTTCAGTTAACTTTTTAAATCTCTTTTTAAAATTTGGCTAATTGAACATTTATATAAAGTGTTTTGTTTGAGTGATATCAGGGAGAACTCAGATAAAGACGCGTCTCCTCTCTGCTATCTTGGCTTCACCCCCATCTATCTCTAGGAGAGTATGTTTCAGGTTTATGGAGAAAAAATGTTATAGTTACCATTCTCACCATAGCATTTTAGTAAATACTTTTATTTTGAGCTGATTTTGACTACTGGGTGACTGTTAAATGTAATTGCTCTATAGGGATTTCTGAGCTTGGATTTTAGGAATATGTCCTATAGATTTTTTCTCTGCTTGTCATACTTAGGTAGGAAGGGAAGGTAGGTTGTTTGATGGTCAGAGGTCCAGCCTTGGAGTCGTGAAGATCTGAATTTAAATCTGGCCTCAAACATTTACTAGCTGTGTAATTCTGGGCACATTAGGCACAAAGAAGGACATTAATCTGTTAACATTAAGTTTTCTTGTAGTTGTCTTGCCATAGGGTCACTGTGTTTATTGAGGGAGGATGTTTAGCTTGGAGAAGATAAATCTATGATCAGTTTAGCACTCTGGGTCACATATTATCTCCATCACTTGTACATCCTGCCTATCTTTTCTCCTTACAGTGACAAAGCCCATTAAATGCCAGTGTTTGCTTCAACAATACACCCATGAAGTTTTTTGGGCAAATGGAGGACAGTGTTTATAACATCTTGAATAATGAGTTGGTAAAAGAAAATATTCTAGAAATAATAAATTCTAGAGAATGACAACAATAAGGCAATCTATCAAAATATTCCAAATGTAGCTAAAGCATTACAGAGAAAAAAATTTTTAAAAAATACCCAGCAATCACTCTGTATATATTTTTTATAAACTCCTTGGCAGCAGGGACTTTTTCCTGTATACTCAGCATTTCTTTGTATACTCAGCATTTAGCTATTGTATGCCAGGTATAAGTATAGATATAGGTATAGCTTAAGAAATGTTTTTTAATGGTGTTTGTTTGTTTTTTGAGAGAGAGAGGGGAATGTTTGTCCAAGAATAATCTCTGACCAAGAAAGTATAGAGTAAATATATATTATAGTGATTTGAAACTTTAGATTTGTAAGGAAACTTCAGATAATTTAACTATTTTTTTAACTATTTATTTTTGAAATACATGCAAAGATAGTTTTCAAATTCACCCTTGCAAAGTCTTGCGTTCCATATTTTTCTCCCTCCCTTCCTCCTTCGCTCCCCCCTCCCTTGATATTCTTGATGAGTCCAAATCATCAGGTCCCAAAAGGATAAATACTTTCTAATTTTCATGAAAGGCGAATGAGTAGATTTTGTAAACTATAGGAAATAAAGATTGCCATTGATTTCTGTCAAAATTACAGAACATGTTGTTCAAGAGATGATTAAGGATATCCGGGAAAGAAAATAGTGATCACAATCTCAACAAGACTTTCCTCAGCGTAGAACATATCAAGGTAGGCTCATGTCTATTGCCTAGTATGTTACCAACAGCGCTTGTGTTCATTGTGATTTGAGCCGGATAAGTATGATCTCTTTGTAAATTCTGAGATTCATTGATACTAGAAATATGTTAGGCAGGGGAAAACATTCTCCTATACCATCTGGTGTAATGGAAATACTGTTCATCTGTCCGAGGCTCAATATCCTTGTGTGTTAAATAAGGAAGACAGACCATATTACCTATAAGATGCTTTCCAATTTTTATTAATTTACAAATTCTGAGTTATCCATAAAACAGTTAATCTTTGGTGGAGAAAAATTAATGATCAGGTGTCTGGATAATGCATAGCTGACCAAAAAACATCTGGGGGGAAAAAAAGGGTCATCCTACAAGAGTTGGTATTTCAGTGGAGAGAGGAAGAACTAACTCACCTGGGACCTGATGGCCAAGTGCACAGAAATTATTCCTTCCTCCTCTTCCTTGCTATTTCCCTCCTGAGGAAGGTCACAATCTTGAGAAAGCAGAGCTGTGAGACAAGAAAGAAGCCATGAAGAGCAATCCTTTCTCAAACTTCCAAACTTGCCAGGGTAAAATTCCCCACAAACCCATGATACAATCATTCCTTTAGAACATGGAGTCAAAGGGAGCCCAGGAGTAACCTTTGAGAGAAATGATGGGTTTTGTATTATATTGATAACCAACTATTGAATTGGGACTAAGGTTTTTCCCTTTCCTATTTCCTCATTCAGAATCAGCACCTGCAGGTTATCCAGCAGCCTTAGAAGGGCAGGATTGATGATAAGATGAAATCCTGGGCAGATGTATATCCTTAGGAAAACTGAGATCTGCCCAAAAGGTAAAGATATCCTAATTTAGGTGAATTGGTAGATTCCAAACCATTTTGGTTTAGTCAGATAGATCTGGGTGGAAGTGAATTCCCCCTTTTGTCTAGATTACCCTAGATGGGGGGATTTAGGAATACATAAGTCAGTTTGATCAAGACTGAATGATTAGAGTCACATCCCCCAGACCTTCATTAGTATAAGACCACCACCTGTCATTATAATGTTCATTCTTTCATTACTTGTTAAGCAGTCAGAGTTGATTTCCACTCTCAGGTACAATCACTTTTCCAAAGTTTTTGTAAGTATTGAAGGTTTCATAGGTTAGGTTAGGTCTCTGCTCACAAGAGGAAAAAAAATGAACTCATTTTATTATTTGCTGGTTGCAATTAATAAATTAAATTATAATTTACCCAAAAAACTGTCTCTTAAAAATTTTCACTTGCCATTTTCCCCTTTTCCACCTCCCAGATTCAGAGAAAAGGGCCATAGAACCTTGGTGAAAGAGGCACTGACTGGGCTACAGTGATCATAGCAGCTTCCAAGGCATGGAGGTCTGATCTGAGAACTAGGAAACGTGGGTTCAATTTATAATTCATAGCTTTGTCCCTTCTATACTATGTGATAGACTGGGTATTCAGCTCAAATCTGTGTCATAGTCACAGATTTATTTAATGAAAAAAAAATCCAATTCTCCCCTTATATACCCATTGAAATATCTATATATCTACATATCTATACATGTCACACTCATGCATGTGCAGGCACATATTAATATATACACTCCTACACATATGTGTATGCTTGTACAAACAGGCAACTAGGTGGTATAATGAATGGAGTGCTGAGCCTGGAGTTGGGAAGATCTGAGTTTAAATTAAGCCTCACATACTTACTAGCTGTGTCACCCTGGGCAAGTCATTTAATTCCGTTTCCCTCAGTTTCCTCACCTGTAAAGTGAACTGGAGAAGGAAATGGTAAACTATTCCAGTATCTTTGCCAAGAAAATTCCAAAAGGATTCACAGAATCAGATATGATTGCAAATGAACAACCAATAAACATGTGTATATGTTTATTTGTGTGTGTATATCTAAAATTCTGCAAAACATTAAAAAAAATTGCATGTGATTCTCACAACAGCCTAGCAGGTAGGTACTCTTAATATCCCCATTTCACTAAGTCAGATATAATTTAAGTGACTGCCCAGGTTCAGTAAGTAAGGCCAGTTTGGAATTTCCTTCTTTATAGCTCCAAGCCCAACTCTTTATTCACCTCTAAGTTCTGTTCCAGCTCTAACTCTAGGACTGGATAATTGGAGACTTCATCCTAGACTTCACTTCTCCCCTGGCCTGGGATTCTTGTCTGGCTGATTGTGGTTCACTCACCTTTTGAGACTTCTCCCTCTGGCTGCCATGGGACTTCATCTCTCTCCAATTGGGAGATCACATCTGGCTGGAAAAGGAGGGTTCCTGCTCATGAGAAAAGAAATGGAAAGGGCTGAGGAGAGAGGTGGTCTCCCAATGTAATCCCAAACTCTTTTTTTCTTTAAGGAAAACAGGACCCATCAAGAAGGTCCAGGCTTAGAGGACCACTGCAAGATTCTTTGTATTATATGCAGAGGAAGCATGGGGAGATTGGTCAGTTCACTGGGGCTCAAACAGAAAATTAAGTTTAATTGACAGTTTAAGAAAATAAGGAACTAATTTCTATTAAGAAAATAGGAACCTTTCAAGTCTTTGCCTCGGCAAAGGGGTACTTCCCCCACCCTCTTCCAAGTTCTCTTTTAAGCATCTCCTTCCCTTATTACAATATAAGTTCCTTGGAGATAGGAATTATTTTTGTTGTTTTCTGTTATTTGCTTATATTTGAATCCTCAGGCTTAGCACTGTGCCTGCCATATATTCAGTGGTTCATAAAAGCTCTATCTATTTATTTTGGGGTATTTTCTCTGGGATTAAATTTTGAGATAGAAAAAAAAGATTTTTTCCTTGAAATTATAAACTTGGAAAGCACAACAAAAATGCTAGCTAGTATACATCGTCATCCTGAAGAATTTAGGGGATCTCCATATATTACATAAATTACATGTGTTCTTAAACTTCAGGTGAGCAATTTTCAAGTACCCTGGGAGTTTTGTAGACACACTTCCAAGGACCGACAGATTTGTAGGACAAAGCTGCCTTACCCAGAGACGTTAGATTCTCATAGTTCTCTAGCATCACCTCTCTGTAGAGTTCTTTCTGAGAGTCATCCAGTTCCTTCCATTCCTTTTTTGTGAAGTACACAGCCACATCCTTGAATGTCACTGTTTCCTGAAATATAGAACATACTCTGGCTCAACCAGGTAACCATCAAATGGACCCTGGAAGATGCATGGAGTTGCCAGTATTTACAGGGACTGATTCTCATAATAGTGGGGGTCTTAATTATACTGTGTTTAACACTGGCTTAATATGTGCTTCATTTTATATTACACTCCATAACATAAATGATGAGGCCCTGGATTGTTAGGTGGAGTTGGCAGAATTACCCTGAAATACTGAGGAAATTACTCAGAGGCAAACAGGGAAGGGCAGCGGTGGGGATCAGTTCAATCTTATAATCCCACCATCTGTGGAGGTCTTGGATAGCCCACTTTGCTGTGTCCAGTTAGAAATCCAAGTTATGTGAAACCCCTGAGGTTAAAATTCCCCTATAAATCTGCCCATGGCTCACGCCTTCTTTGCTGAATCCTTTTTGGGGTTAGCCCACCACATGGCTTTTTTTTCTTTCTCTTAGCTAACTAACCCTTCTAAACTCCTCTATGGATTTAGCCTGCCAGTCACTGCCAACTCCCACCTCATGGCATATTCCTTTAATAGATTCTTCCAAACTCCTTTCCTGGGTAACCCTGTTGCTCTCCCATCTCTATTTCATATTTATCCTTCCTATTGTATCTCTTCATTTTGTCGGTAATCTCTTCTCCTAAATAAAGGTCCCTTTTGGCAAAGAGGATGGTTATTGTGAATTCTTCATATGACTGAACCCCAACATTTGGTGCCAATTGCTCTCCTAAAATCTCATCATTTGGTGCTGAAGATCAAACATATCATGGTGGTAAAGAGAATGACCATTGTGAATTCATCACATGACTGAACCCCAACATTTGGTGTACCTACATCAAACACATCAATAAAGAACATGTTTAAAACTCAGGACATAACCCCTAGAAACAAACAGTGGAGAAAGTTCTGAGAAATGTGACCTCCGGCAATAGAGAAGGCAGGGAATTTTGGATCCAAGAGAGAATTAACCTTGGCAATTGGGAATCAAATTGTAGAAAGGCACAGGCTTAGGTGCCCACTCTTCTCGATGACACCTTGTGAATTTCTAGGAGAATATGCCTCGATTTTATGTGACAATATGATAGAGCTACCATTCTTACTAGGTTATTTTAGTAAATGTCTTTACTTTGAGCTAAGTTTGTCTATTGATTGGCTATTAAATGTAAGTACATTGGTGGGGACTTCTCAGATATAATTTTACCACTATGGTATACTGGAAATACTGTTTAACTGTCCAAGACTCAACTTGCTCATGCATTAAATAAGGGGTTTACACCACATCACCTGTAAGATGCCACTCTTTTGTTACTTATAGATTTTAAATCATCCATGGGAATAATCTGACAATAAAATTCTGGTAAGAAAAATTGTTAATTAGATATAATATAAATTATATATGTTATATAACATATTAAATTATATAAAATTAATTAATTAATAATAATAATAATTACCCTGGGCAAATCACTTAAATAATTAATAATTCTGGTAAGAAAAATTAATGATCAGGTCTTTGGATAAAACATGATCAAGAAAGATCAAGGATAGAAAAAGGTCCATACAATGAGTAAACAGGAGATATTTTAGTGGATAAAGGAAGACCTAATTCACCTGGGACCTGATGGCCAAGTGCATAGAAATCATGCTTTCTTCCTCTTTTTCGATGGTCTTCTCTTGAGGAAGGGCAGAATCTTGAGAAAGAGGAGCTGTAAAACAATAAAGAAGTCATGAAGAACAATCCTTTCTTGAAGATTCTGAATTCACTAAGGCAGAATTCCCCACATGCCCATGGTACAGTGACTCTTATAAAATATGGGGTCAAAGGGAACTCAGGAGTAGCCCCCTCCCAGATTCAGAAAAAAAGAGCGATGGAATATTATTGTTTGGGACACTGACTCAGTGATCACAGCAGGTTTCAACAGATGGAGGTCTGATCTGACAATTAGGAACTGTGTTTAATTCATAGCTTTGTCCCTTATCTACTTAATATTCAGCTTAACTCTCTATGACTCAGTCACACCTTCATTTCAAAAGAAAAATAGACCCATTCTTCTCCCTCGCACCAAGGATGTGTAAAGATTAATCTGCTGAATCCTTTGAGACATTAGCCACTAGCTAAGTACTATCAGAGACTACATGATCTGATGGAAACAATGCAATATTAGGTTCAAGCGCTCCTGAATTTTCACTGGCTGTTCCCCATTCCTGGAATACCCTCACTTCTCATCTCTACATTCTGGCTGACTTTTGACTGACTCCCTTGACTTTCTTCTTAGCTCCTTCTTTCTACCAAACTGGCTTTCTACATCTTTTCCAACACATAGCCCTTGTCTCCAGTCTCCATCCCTTTGCATCAGCTGTCTTCCATACCTCACCTCTCACCTCTTTTCATCTCTCTCCCCCTCACTAGCTTATATCTAACTCTCTTGAATTTATTTGTATTAATTTTACAACATTTATTGTGAATATACTTCTAAATTTATTCTACACAAAAACTCCATGAAGAGAATGTCAGCTCCTTAAGAGTAACATTGCCTCTTTTTCCTTTTTGTCTTTGATTGGTTGGCTCTCATTAGCCTTAATCTTCACACTTGCCAAAAGGAGAAGACTATTTTCTTATCTTCTTATTCATAGACTTTTGTGAGGGAAAAACTTGGTAATGGATAAGTGAATGGATAAGCTTTTTGACCAAAGAAATATCAATGATGTAGACCCTAGATAAATGGAACAAGTTCAGTCTGGTAGGAGACATTTATAGGAGAGCCACAAGACTCAGGACTTGGATCTTTGCTGTTCAACAGTTTTACCCAGGATCTGGATTGAACACCGATGGCTTGATTGCCAAATCTATGGATCATGTGTAGCTGAGGGGAGATAGCAGGTATATTCAACAGAGAAGGGAAATGAGAGAACACACTTTATGCTTATTTATCCATTTTCATCTCTTCTGTACTGCATTGGACAAATTCTACCTTCCTTTCAACCCCATTCCCATCCTTGACAGTCATTCTCTCCTTCCTTCTCAAGGATTAGAGACAAATCTTCCATAATCAATCAGTCACCTCTGCTTCACTGTTTCCATAACATGCTACTTTTTCCCAAGTCTGGTCCCCTAGACCAGAAATTGCTTCAGCTCCAGCAGCTTTAAAGTTAGGTCCTTCCCATCAGTTTTTCTGTCCAGTGAAAGCTCATAGGTCGAGAATGTCTCGGATCAATCCTGCATACCTGTTAAAGTCCAGCTCCGGTAGTGTTAAGGGTGTGCAATTCAGGAGCCAGGTGGAAAAAATTTGTTATGAACTCTTCAAATTTATTGATTAGGGGCAGCTAGGTAGAGCAGTGGATAGAGCACTAGCCCTGAAGTCAGGAGGTCCTGAGTTCAAATTTGATCTCAGACCCCTAACACTTCCTAGCTGTATGACCCTGGGCAAGTCACTTAACCCCAATTTGTCTCAGCAAAAAGAAAAAAAATTGATCAGAGAGATAAATTATATATATATATATTTATGCATATATATATATCCAATGCAAAATATACTCTTCAATATTCCTGTATCCTTTATAAGAAGCAATTGAGATGCAAATGATTAAGCCTCGATTTTGGCTGCTCCAACAGAGATGTAAATCCTTGTGATACACTTCAGAGTAAAATTATCATAGCAATGTCCTCAAGTACCTTTCTCTCAAATGCCTTTAGTCTCCATTGTGAACTGCTTTTCCTGTCCTAAGTTCAAAGGTTTGTCTTTGATCTTTTATAAAGCAGGGTTTACATTTTGCTTCAGTCACCAGGTTTCTTATCAATATATTAATAAGTGGGTCTCTGCTATTGTATACAGAAAAGGAAAGTTGGAATGGATTCTTACCTCCTGGCCCTCTACACATACTAGAGCTGCTCTCTGAAATCATCACCTTTCTTGAAAGCTCTGACTTTGGGGTTCAAAAGACAGTCACAGATCTCCACTCTGATGGTTAGACCTACTTACAAGGCAAAGCAAGACCCCCATAGCCCCTTGGAGCTGTCAGTAGTTTGCAACAACTTGAGTCACACTCAGCAGCTTTGGACTATGTACAGATCATACATACATCCACACATATGTCTATATTATATGCATAGACACAAATGCTATTATTATCCTCATTCTACAAATAAAGAAACTAAGGCAGACCGAATTTAAGTGATTTGCTGAGGACACAACTTACAAGTTAGGCCAGATTTGTATTCATTTCTTTCCACCTCCAAATCCAGCATTTGTACCATCTATTATACCATCTAGCTGCCTATTAAATAAAAATTACATAAGGAGTATGAACATGGATAGACAGCTGAATTTGGAGTGAGGAAGGCCTGGGTTCAAGTACTTCTTCTGGGCTCAAATATTTCCTTCACGTATCCCTCTGTTACTGTCCCTTATTCCATCAAAGTCTTCTTACCCCCTCCTCTTTTCCCCCCCAAGTACTCTTCTATCCAGTCACATTGGTTTCCTTCCTCAAACGTGACACTTTTCTCCCAACTTTGGACATGTTCACTGGCTGTTCCCCATTCCTGGAACACCCTCACTTCTCATCTCTACATTCTGGCTTCCCTTGCTTTCCTCAAGTCCCAGCTAAAATCCCATTCACCTTTATAGAAGCTTTCCTGATCCACCTTAATACAAGTGCCATCCTATTGACTATTCCCCATTAATCCCATCTATATCTTATTTGTATATAGTCATTTGCAAGTTGTCATTCCCAACAGACTGTGAACTCTTGGAGAACATGGACTACTTTTGTCTTTCTTTGTTGCCTCATTGTTTAGTATAGTCTCTAGAACACAGAAGGTGCTTAATATAGATAATTTTCCCAAGGGCTTTGGCCAGGAAGATTATAGCATGAGAGGTAGTGGGGATAGCAATTTTTTTTAAAGGGTTTTCAAGAAAGGAATCACCATAGACTATATTCTTTATTGCCCGGCAACAAGGACATAGTTCCACTGGTCTCATCCTTAGTCCTCTGGACCCACTAGATCATGCCCATATCATCCCTGTATCTATAAAGGGAAAATAGTGCAGTCTGTATAGTCCAGTCTATGTAAAACAATTACTGTTTCTATCACATACCACCCCTTTGTGGAAAGGTCCCAAATTTTCCATGGAGATCTTCTATCATTTAAATGATTTTATGGTTGCTCCAAACAACTCTGATTCCAGGGATTCGAGAAGCTTAGCATAGAGAAAAATTAAGGTCATTTTAATCATTTAATCACTCATGTATTCACCCCTTCATGACCCCATTTTGGAGTTTTCTTGGCAAATAAAATAAAGTGTTTTGCCATTTCCTTCTCCAGCTCATTTTATAGGTGAAGAAACTGATATAAACAGAATTAATATGGAGGGGGTAGGCAAAATTAGATTAAATTTTCATCTAAATTGGTTCAGAGTAAAGAAAAACTATATAAACATATATGTATGCATATATGTTGCTTACAGTTGTTTATAGAAATCAAACTTATCCAGCAGGGAAGTAGGAGGGGAAGGAGATAAGAAAAAGTTTAGAGGTGATAAAAGGTTGGGAGTAGATTAAGGAAGGTGGTAATCAGAAGCAAAATAGACCTTTGAGGAGGAGCAAGGCGAAAAAGAGAGGATAGATAGAAGAAAAAATGATGGAGAAAAATACATGGTTAGTGCCCATAACTGTGAATATGAATGGGATGAATTCATTCATAACATAGAAGTAGACAGTAAAGTGGATTAGAAATCAGAATCCAACAATATTTTGTTTAGAAAAAACACACTTGAAACAAAAAAAAAAAAACAGAGAGAATTAAAATAAGGGACTAGAGAAAAATATATTGTGCTTCAACCAAAGTTTAAAAAAGTAGAGAGATCAACTATGATGTCAGAAAAAGCAAAAGCAAAAATAGATTTAATTAAGAGATAACCAGAGAAACTACATTTTGCTAAAAAAAGACTATAAACAATGAAATAATATAAATTTTTTATAACAAGTTTCTCTGATAAAGGCTTCCTCTCTCAAATATATAGGGAAATGAATCAAATTTATAAAAATGTCATTCCCCAATTGATAAATGGTTAAAGGATATGAATAGGCAATTTTCAGAAGAAGAAATTCAAGTTACTTATAGGTATATGAAAAAATGTTCTAAATAATTATTGATTAGAGAAATGTGAATTAAAACAATTCTGAAGTGCCTCCTCACACCAAATGACATGGAGTCCAGCCTCTTCATTCTACAGATGGACACAGAGATCCAGAAAAGATAAGTGATAAAATCCAGAGAAGATAAGTGATAAGTGACTTGGTCACACTCACTATGAGTAGTAAGTGATGGACAAATGCCAAGGAGATGTAGGAAAATAGGTGCACTAATGAACTCTTGGTGGAGCTGTGAACTGGTCCAACCATTCTGGAAAATAATTTGGAACTAAGTTCAAAGGGCTATAAATGTATGCATATCCTTTGACCCAGGATTACCACTACTAGGTCTGTATCCCAAAGAGATAAGGGAAAGGACCTTTATGTCAAAACATTTATAACGGCTCTTTTTGTAGTAGAAAAGAATTGAAAATTTAGGGAATGACCATCAGTTGGGGAACAACTGAACAAGATGTGGTTAATGATTGCGATGGGATGTTATTGTGCTATAAGAAATGACAAGGGTGATGGTTTTAGGGGGGAAAAATGAGAAGAAAAACATGACTTGATGCAAAGTGAATTGACAGAACGAGGAGATCATTCTAACCAGTTAACAGCAATATTGTCATTATGATCAACTTAGCTATTTAACAAGACTTAGCATTCTGATCAATTCTGAGTATCCTTGAAGGAAAATGCTATCCACCTCCAGAGAAAGAATTAATGAACTCTAAGTGCAGATTGAAGCATCATTTTCTCAGTTTCATTATATATATTTTGCAACACAGAGCCACACACAGAGACAAAGAGACAGAGGGGAGAGGGAAGAACAGAGAGGAAAGGTGATAGAGAGATAAAGAGAGACAGACAGAGAAAGACAGATAAGGAGAGAAACAAAGAGAGATAGAGGACAGTGGAAAGTAACTTACTGAAATCAAAGATTAGGGAATGGAGTAGAGGTATAGCAGAAAAGGGCTTTGAAGTCCAGGGATCTGGGTTGGAAGTCTGAGTCCATCACTTACTACCCACAGTGAGTGTGACCAAGTCACTTATTACTTATCTTCTCTGGATCTTATCACTTATCACTTATCTTCTCTGGATCTCTGTGTCCATCTGGAGAATGAGGAGGCTGGGCTCCATGACCTCTCAGGTCTATTTAATCTCTAACTCTATCACTGGATGAGCTGAAAGCCCTTTAGAGACTTCACATTGCACCATCTCTGTAATGCTCCACTAACCTGGGGGAACATTTCAAAGGTGCAATCCCTGACTGAGAAGCTGAGCTGTTGTACCAAGGAGCCCTGTCTGCTTAGTTGTGGCTCACTCACCTGGACCAGGGCTTTTGGGGACTTCTTCTTCTGGTGGCCAGGGTGCTTCACCTCTTTCCAACTGGGAGATCACATCTGGCTGGAAAAGGAGGAGCCCTGTTTATAGGAAAAGAGGTGGAAAGGACTGAGGAGGGAGACATCTCACAATGAAGTCTCAGACCCTTATTTCTGTAAGGAAAAGAAGGTCCAGGCTGGAGTATAAAGGATCTCTGAAAGATTCTTTGTATTGCATGCACAGGAAGCATAGGGAGATGAGTCAGTTGACTTGGGGAATAGACAGAAAATTAAATTTCATTGACTGCTAAGAAAATAGGAACCTTTCATGTCTTTGACCCAACATAGGTACCTTTCTCTCACACTCTTTGCAGCCTTTTTAATGTGTGCTCTTTTCCTACTAGAATTTATAAGTTTGTTGAAGAAAGGAACTGGGTTTTTTAAAACTTATATTTATATCCTCAAGCCTATATGGTTTAGACCAATGACTGGCACAAAGTCAGAACTTAATGAATGCTCTCTTTGTCTGGGGCTAAGCTTTGACCTGGGGGAAAAATTACTTCAGTTACAAATCTTAAAGTACAATAAAAGTGCTAACCAGTATACATACATACATACATACATGTATATAGATATATATCTATATATACTTATAGAACTTCATCCTGAAGGATTATGGGAATCTCCATACATTACATAAATTACATGTATCCTTAAACTTCAAGCGAGTACTTCAGGTACCCCAGGCATTTTTGGAAAATTAAATCATAGACACTCTTCCAAGAATAGACAGATTTGTAGGAGAAGCTGCCTTACCCAGAGACACTAGGTTCTCATAGTTCTCCAGCATCACCTCTCTGTAGAGTTCTTTCTGAGAGGCATCCAGCTCCTTCCATTCCTTCTTTGTGAAGTACACAGCCACATCATTGAATGTCACTGTTTCCTGAAATATAAAACATATTCCTGCTCAGCTACAGACCATCCATCAAATGGAGCCTGGAGGATGCAAGGAATACACAGGATTCATAGGGAATGGTTCCCAAGACTTGAGGGTCTTATTTATTCTGTATTTAACATTGACTTAAAATGAGCCACATTTTGTACTAGACTGTACAACTTAAAGGACATGGCTTTTTAAAAAATTATAATAGCTTTTTATTTTAAAAATATACTCAAAGATAGTTTTCAAGATTCACTGTTGCAAAACCTTGGGTTCCAAATTTTTCTTCCTCTCTCCCTGCTTCCCCCTTCCTAGACAGCAAGCAATCCAATATAGGCTAAACATGAGCAATAAAGAACATATTTTTGTTTTTTGTTTTTTTTTAAATAATAAAGAAGACATAATCCTTTGGAAGAAACAATCAATGGAGAAAATTCTGAGGACTCTGACCCCTGGCAGTAAAGAAAAGAAAAAATTTCAAATGGAAGAGAGAATTAACTCTGGTAGTTAAGAATCAAATTGTAGAAAGGAGTAGGATCATGGGGCCCCTCTTCCCAATGACACTTTGTGAATTTCTGGGAGAATATGCCTCAATTTTATATGACAATATGTTGTAGCTACCATTCTTACTAAGTTATTTTGGTAAACATCTTTGCTTTGAACCAATTTTGCCTACTTATTATTAAATATAAGTGCATTGGTGGGGATTTTTGAGATATAGTTTTATGAACGTGTACCCATGGAGTACACTGGACCATCCTGGACATCCATCATGTAACTTGTTGGTGTTAGTTGGGGCTGTTGATCCCAGACAGGGTGCTATACTATAGGAATTTCATCTGGGGTATATTTGGGTATCTGCTGCAAAAATTTTCTGGAACCATTGGGAATATTATCAGCACCTACTTCCCCAAGTTGGTTTGAAGATAATTTTAAATTTTTTAAATTGATTTTCAACTTAATAAGAAAAGGAAAAAATTATCATGTATACAGCAGAACATAAGAGAAGATTCAATATGTAACAATTTCCATTTCAAGAAAACCTTTATAATAAATACTACTACTACACACACACATATTACTATATACACATATATACAATAAGGCGGAGCCAAGATGGCAAACTGCAGACAGCTTTCTCTGTGAACTGCTTGGGACCTTCCCTCAGACCCAGACAAAGTGAGCCTTCGAACTGATTTTTGAGTGAGGGCTCTGTCAAACATTTGGACTACAACGCACTTCTATCAAAAATCTACCTTGAAAGAACTTCTGAGAAGGTTAGCCTCAGGGGAAATCGGCTGCTGGTCGCAATCAGACTCCAGCCGGGGCGGAAGTCAGGGCTGGGATAGAGGGCCGGATTTAAGGCACCCAGGAAGCCCCTGGGAGACGCCTGGGCCACTTTGCTCTGCTTGCGGGCAGGTGCTTTGGCAGATCTGCCTTTGGTAAAGGGTGGATCGAGAGCAGCTGAAAACGTGGTCCTAGTGCGAATCTAGCCTGAACAGCCTCAGACCGGAAGTCAACTCGGCAAACTGCCCCAGGGCAAATACAAATTGTTGCAGTTTTCTCTGGTTTTGACCAATATACCAACTTTAAATTATGAGCAAGAAGCAGAAGAGAGCTCTCACCATAGAAAGCTTTTACGGAGAAAAAATAGAACAGTCCCCAGATCCTGACATTATGAAAACAATCCCAGATGAAGCCACAAAGGGAGACTTAAGTTGGTCTCCCTTTCAGAAGGCTTACCTGGATGATTGCATTAAGAATCTCAAAAGAGAGCTAGAAGAAGAATGGGGAAATAAATTGAGATCAGGGCAACAGAAATATCAAAAACTGGAAAATAGGACTGGTGAATTGGAAAAAGAAAACAGTTCACTGAAAAACAAAATTGGTGAACTGGAAAAAATCACCAATTCACTGGAAAATAAAAATGGTGAACTGAAAAACAAAATTGGTGAATTGGAAAAAGACAACAATTCACTGAAAAACAAAATTGGTGAATTGGAAAAAGACAACAATTCACTGAAAAATAAATCTGGCAAAATGGAAAAAGAATGCATTGAATCAAGAAATTCAATTGGCCAGCTACAAAAGGAGCTAAAAAAGATAACTGAAGGAAATACTTTAAAAATTAAAATTGAACAAATAGAAGTAAATGACTCAATAAGACTTCAAGAATCAGTTAAACAAAAACAAAAAAATGAAAAAATAGAAGAAAATATGAAATATCTCCTAGGAAAAACAACTGACTTGGAAAACAGATCCAGGAGAGACAATTTAAGGATTATCGGACTCCCTGAAAGCCACGATGAAAAAAAGAACCTGGATGCTATCTTCCAGGAAATCATGAAAGAGAATTGCCCTGATGTTTTAGAATCAGAAGGCAAAATTGGCATTGAAAGAATTCACCTATCACCTCCAGAAAGAGACCCCAAAATTAAAACCCCAAGGAATATCGTGGCCAAATTTCAGGACTATCGCACCAAGGAAAAGATATTGCAAGCAGCTAGAAAGAAACAGTTCAAATACCGAGGAACTGTAATTAGAATTACACAGGATCTGTCAGCTTCCACTTTAAAGGATTGAAGGGCCTGGAACCAGATATTCCGAAAGGCAAAAGAACTTGGATTACAGCCAAGAATAAGTTATCCAGCTAGAATGAGCATCATCTTCCAGGGAAGAAGATGGTCATTCAATGACACAGGAGAATTTCACCTATTTCTAATGAAAAGACCTGATCTGAACAAAAAATTTGACCTCCAAATAGAGAATTCAAGAGAAGCATAAAAAGGTAAAAAGGAAAACTCTTGAGAACTATATTTCTACTATAGGTATCCTTTAAAGAATGGCAGTATAATTTGATTTTTCTTTGATAATAATGGAAAAGAAATTAGAGGTGGAAGGGATACCATACTGAAAAAGAAAAAGGGGGGAGGGGGAAAAGGAGGCAAAATAAAGTAAAAATAAAGGAGGTAAATTAAGGCAAAATCTCATAAAGAGACATAGAAGATCTAATATAATCGAGGGAAAGAAGGGAGGGCGATGAGTATTGTGTAAACCTTACTCTCATTAGATTGGACTCTAAGAGAGTATATTAGACACATTTGGCTTCAAAGAAAGGCCTGACCCTCCTTGTGGGAAGGTAGGAGGGAGGGGAGAAAAGGAAAGGGATAAACTAATAGAAGGATTAGGGGAAAGGTATAAAGGGGAGGGAGGGACTCTAAAGGGAGGAGGATTATTGGTGGGAGGTGGTCATCAAGAGCAAAGTACTGGGGGGGGGGGAAGGGAGAGAGGGGAAAGGGAAGAGAAAATCATAACTCTGGGTAAATAAGATGGCAGGGAATACAGATATAGTTATTTTAACTGTGAATGTGAATGGGATGAACTCTCACATATATACAATAAATAATACTACATATTTTTTTCATAGCTGTCCAACTTTTCTTTGCTTTCTTGTACGTTCTTTGTTCCCTGCTATGTTACTTTTTACTTTACTTTTTTCCTTTCTCCCCCCCAGAAGAAAGGTGCACATATGTAAAAATATGTGTGTGTATATAAACACATATATATATACAAATTACATATATACACATATACATATACATTGATACCTATAAACATAAACAAAAATACTCATACACATATAAGTAAAATTTACTAAAATATTTTTACTGTATTGGTCTCTAAACTGTAAATCGCTGGAGCCACACAAAGCAGACTTAGAGACAGGTTCTTAGAAATAAAGTAGAGATTTAATTAATTTAAATATACCAATAATTGAGATTTAATTAATTTAATTAATCACTTTAAAAGTAAGGAATTAAGTTTGTAAACTGGTAGCTCTCCTGGACAGAAGACCTTTCCTGAAAAGGCAGAGGTTTTATACACAAATCATATGGAGGAAGAAATAGGAAAGATGAATTACAATACAATCATTTTCAGGTCCTAAGTGGTTTCCTACAAGAAGGCCATGAGTATAGTTCAACATGGGTGTTCTCCTTTTCTATGGGAACAGTTCTTAAGTTTCAAATCACTGGGGTTGTTACTTGGTGGGAGACAGGTGATGGGAACAGGTTCTGCAATCTTTGATTCACTCACTGAACATACACAGAAGAGCATTGTCAGGAATTGATTGGTCATTTCAAATTGCACTGTAACACTCTGACCAGAATCTGCTGGCAAAATGATAGCTCTGAAAAAATCTAGATTATTAGCATATTCATTATACATATGAAGTTAATATGGAAATCATAATTTTCTACACTGTCTGTACTATCTTTATTTTCACTTATCTATTTCTCTGGAGATGGAGACCATCTTCTTTTATAAGTTCAAATCTTTCCATGTTTTTCTAAATCAACCAGCTCATCATTTCCTAGATCACGACAATATTCCAACCTAATCACATTCCATCTGACAGACTGTCTATAAAAGTTCCCCCCCCCAATTTTCTGCATTCCTTTTATTCTTGGTCACATAGGTTTTATTTATACAAGAAGATTTTAATTTAAAATAATCAAAATTATCCATTTTATACTTCAACAATGCTTTCACTTTATATTATAGTTTAAGGCCTGATATTACTGAATCTGCTTCCTTTACATCTTTTCCCCCCTTGATTTCTTTGAAGTTCCTTACTTTTTGTTCTTCTAATTGAACTTTGTTATTATTTTTTTCTAATTCAGTAAAATAATTTTAGTCATTTAATTGGGATGTCATTGCATAAGTAAATTAAGTTAAATAGTCATTTAAAAATTAAATTGATTTTGCCTACCCATGACCAATAAATATTGCTTCAATTATTTAACTCTAACTTTATTAGTATAACAACTGTTTTATGTATATATTCATATATGAGTAAGTTCATCCCATTCACATTCTAAGCCATAATTACTTGTTGGATATTTTCCTCCTTCCTATTTTTCCTCTCTATTCTTATCATTCTATTCCTATCCTTCTTCATTCTTCTGCTTTACTTCTACTTATTTTGCCCTCCTGTTCCTTAACCTACCCACTTTTCAAGAACACTTCCCTTATTCTTTCCCCCACCTTATCCCCTGGACTATTATTTATTTCAAAATTTAGTAGACTTTTATAGCCTTATATATGCATGTATTATTCCCTTTTTAACCAATTCTTGATGAGAATAAAGTTTCAGCACCACCTGTCCTCTCCCACTAGCTTCTTCTGTATCAATTTTCCCTTTTTTTTGGCCTTATTTGTATGAGATAATTGCTCCTTTTTATCGTTTTCTACAGTGTTAAATACTTTTATTACACTATCATACTCAGCTCAGCCCAAGCCTGTCTTTCAAACTACCCAAATAAAAATGACAGTCAAAATATAATATTTTCATATATAAGAAATAAATTATTTAACCTTATTGAGTCCCTTATAATTGGCCCTTAATGTTTACTCCTGGGTGTTATATGTTGAATTTTCCCTTTAAATTCTGTTGTTTTTGTCACAAATATTTGAAAGTCTTCTAGTTTGTTAAATGTCTATTTTCTTTTTTGTTAAGCATTATGTTTTGTTGAATAAATTTTTCTTGGTCATAATCCCAGTTCTTTTGCTCTGTGAAATATAATATTCCAAGACCTGTGATCCTTCAACAGAGTAGCTGCTAGGTCTTATGTAATTCTTTGTAGAATATTTAATATTTAAACTTTGTTTAATAATACTTAAACAAATATTTAAAATATTAAAATATTTAATAATTAATTTATATTTACATTAAATATTTAAAAATTTTTTTCTTGTTGCTGTCAATATTTTCTCCTTAACCTGGAAGCTTTGAAACTTGCATATAAAATTCCTGTAAGTTTTCTTCCTGGGATTTTTTTCTGATGGTGATTGGTGAATTTTTTTTCTATTTCTGCTTTGCCTTCTCTTTCTTGAACTTCAGAGCAATTTTCCTGGCTAATTTCTTATATATTGTATCAAGATTATTTTTGAAATATAATTTTCAAGCAGTCTGACTATTCTTAAATTATTTCCCCTTGATCTGTTCTCCAAATCAGTTGTTTTTCTGATAAGATGTTTCTAAATTATTTCCCCTTGATCTGTTCTCCAGATCAGTTGTTTTTCTGATAAGATGTTTCACATTCTCTTCTTTTTTTTCATTATCTTGATTTTGTTTTATTATTTTTTGTGTCTTATGTCATTAGCTTCCCTTTGCTCAATTCTAGCTCTATTTTCTTCCTTAAGTTTTTGTTTCTCTATTTCAAGTTGGTTGACTTAAGCAGATTGCTAGTCACAAAGAAAAAGGAAGGTGGACATCTCAGCCCTATTATGTCAAGACCCAGAGCATCTTTGGCATATCAGCATTAATTGGGAGAAAATTCTGCTTATTCAAGATCCTAGCAACATACTGAAAGTAGTTGGGTTAAACGCAATTTTGGTCTTCCATATAACCTGAGCCAAAATCTAAAACACAGCAGCAAGTAATGGATGAGAATACCCAGAGATATTTAGGGACATCTTTGACTACTTTTGGCAAGAAATGGAGTAAGCAACTTTCCATATTCTATAAGTTGTTCCTTGTGTTTGAGCCACATCCTACTCTTGCAATAAAAAAACTTTTGTCTGCTGGCTGAGCTTTCTCCAGAGGAGTAACTAAAATTGTTTTTCCCTAGATCTGTTCCCAAGTTGGATAAAGATCAAGAAAAGAAAAGGATTCACTCTTTGAGAAAAGAAGCATTTTTACTGAGAAAGACTTAACTCACCTGGGACTTAATGGCCAAGTACACAGAAACCATTCCTTCCTCCTTGTCTTTGGTGTTCTCCTCTTGAGGAAGGGCACAATCTTGAGGAGGCAGAGCTGCAGGACAAGAAAGAAGCCATGAAAAGTAATCCTTTCTGAGTCTTCCAAACTCACCAGAGAAAATTCTCAAATACAATGATAACCATAGAATATGGGGGTCAAAGGAGTTCAGGAATAACTCTTCTTTACCTATCCCCAGATTCAGAGAAGAAGGCCCATAGAACATTAGTGCCTAAGACTGACTCAGCTGCAGTGATCACTGCACTTCCAAGGGAAAGAGGTCTTCTCTGAGAACTAGGAAACATTGGGTTCAATTTATAATTCACATCTTTGTCCTTTATTTAATTTAATTATTGTGATAAGTTGAGTATTCAGCTTAACTCTCTGTGACTTCAATTCAAAAGAAAAATATTCCCATTCTTATCCCTAGCACCAGGGATGTGTGAGGATTAATCTGCTGAATCCTTTGGAGAAAGACATAAGCCACTAGCTAAGTACTATCAGAGACTACAAAATCGGATGGAAACAATGCAATATTAGGTTCCGGGGCTCTTGATTTCTCTATTACTTCTGCTCTCCTGATTTTCTTCTTAGCCTTGAAGGGAAACTTGCTGCCCTTCCTGCTTTCTACAGTCCACACCAACTGGCCTTCTGCCTCTTCTCCACACATAACCCTTGTTTCAATCTCCATCCCTTTGCATGAGCTATCTCCCATCTCCTTAACTAGCTTATATGTAACTCCCTTGTTTTTATTTTACATATATTTATTCTGTATTATTACATATATTTATTCTACATGTAATCTCCATGGAGAGAATGCCAGCTCTTTGAGAGTGATTGTTTTCTTTTTCTTTTTGCCTTTGATTGGTTGACTTCCATTAGCTTAAATCTTCATATTGCCAAATGGAGAAGAAAAGTTTTCTCATCTTCTTACTCATAAACATTTATTTGCAAAGGGGAAAAACACGATAATGGATATGAAATTTTTTGGCAAGTGAAATGTTAATGGTGCAGACCTAAAATAAATGGAGCAAGTTCAGCTGGGAAGATATCTACAGGAGAGTCACAAGATTCAGGCTTGTTTCTTTTTCTGTTCAATAGATCTATCCATGATCTAGATTGAACACAGATGGCTTAATCGCTAAATCTTTGGATCTCAGGTAGCTGGGGGAGATTGTGCATTCAACAAAGAGTGGAGGTGAGAGGACACATCCCATCCTTATCTGTCTCTTTTTTCTTTCTCCTGTCCAATTCATTGGACAAATTCTATCTTCCTTTTAAGCCTGTTTCTACCCTAAGACATGTCATTCTTCCCTTCCTTCTCAAGGATTATGGGCAAGTTGCCGTATTCAGTCACCTGTGTTTCAGTGTTTCCAGAACATGTTACACTTGCCCAACTCTAGTCCCCTGGACTGGAGTCAGAAATTGTTTCAGCTCCAAGAGCTTTAAAGTCAGGTCCTTCCCATTGGTTCTTCTGTCCAGTGAAATGTCAGAAATGTGTCAGATCAAATCCTGTATACCAGAGCTACTCTTTGAAAATATCACCTTCCTTTTTTTCCGAACTATCTAAATTTATTTATTTTTTATTAAAGCTTTTTATTTACAAAACATACACATGGATAATTTTTCAACACTGACCCTTGCAAAACCTTCTGTTCCAAATTTTCTCCTCCTTTCCCCCACCCTCTCCCCTAGATGGCAAGTAATCCAATATATGCTAAATGTGGTAGAAATATGACATCACCTTTCTTGAAAGCTCTGACTTTAGGTTTAAAAGGGAGGTCACTTTGGCTGGAGCCTTCACGAGGAGACACTAGGTGTTTCTATGGTGGTCAAGACAAGGCAACCTCTAAGCCCCCAGCCTCAGTCACACAAAGCACACTTGGGACCAGCCACAGAGTCTAAGAAAGCCTGTTTTTATAACTGGTCACATGATGAGCATCATTAATTCTCCATTCACCTCTCTCATTGTTTCGGGTCTTGCAGAACCAGAACAAGGGTCATAGCTCTGCACTTAGGGAAATACAGGTAGACATAAGTGATTTGTGAGTTCTTCTGTTATTCCTTTCACAGTGGCAGATCACAAGACCCACACATCACAGGGGATGAGGTGCTGGTAAAGTGGAAAGACCTCCCCCCAGATGGCCGAGCCTCTCATGCTTAGGACAAATGTGGCATGCTAAAGCAGGATAGGAAGACCTTCCAGGGTCAGGACCTCCTAGAGGTGGCTTTGCTCTGGCAATGGAAAAGATCAGGGCTAGTTCTAGTTAGTATATAGGTTTTTGTGCATAAGGAAGACTGACAGAGAAATGGACTGATAGATAAATGGAGAGACAGCTGCAAAGATACTTGCAAAGATCTGTGGCTCTCTCTCTCTGTCACCTCTGTATATATAGCAACACACACACACACAAATACACACACACATACACAAATACACACACATACAAATATATCCAAAAATACACACACAAATACATGCACACAAATACACACACAAATACACACACACACAGTAGCATGGGGAAATGAATTGCCACAATACATACACATATGGAAAAAGAGGTGTGAGAAGGTCCCCACCTGTAACCACTGACTCACTCCCTAACTTACCTGCCAGCATCCCCACAAACAAAGGAGCCAAGCTTCAATTGCAACAGATGAAGGAACTACCTTTCCCAGAATTCCTTGGGTCTGAGAGGCTAAGGGCTGGCACAGGCTTGTGGGGCTCGACCTGACCCACTGGAAAGAGAGTCTGAGCAAGTGTCTCTATGGGAACACAGGGGCTTCCTCAGACCACTCTGGGAAATGTAGTTCATAGACTATGTAGTTCAGAAGCGCTGTCCCTCCAGCACCACTCCACAATACCAGAGCTTGAGGGCCAATTGAGGGGCCAGACATTGGAACAAAAATGAATCTTGGAGAAGCTCCATATACATTTTAAAAGATTGAACACATGCATGCAAGACTTATTTTTGGACCACAATGCTTAAAATTTGTATTAATCATAGCTAATTTTAAATCTATGTATTTAATTATTAATATTAAATTATGTATATGATATACACATATTAGAGAAGGAATTTTAGATTTTAAATAGCATTTTATAAAATATCTCATTTTATCCTCCTTACAGCCCTGGCAGGTAGGTGCTATTATCTCCATTTTACAATTGAGGCAGACAAGTCATACAGTCAGTAAGTGTCTGAACTCAGTTCTTTGTAACTCCAAGCCCAATATTCTAGCCATTGCACTACCTACCTTCCTATTAAATTACAGTTTCATAATCACTATGAATACAGTAGATATATGGCTGGTCTGGAAGCCAAGAAGACCTCAAACTCTCCTCACTCAATCCACCTTCCACTCAGCTGTCAAACTGATCTTTCTAAAGTGTCAACATGACCATGTCACTCTTCCTCCCCAATCAATAAATTAATTGCCTATAACATCCAATATAACATCCTCTGACTTTTAAAGCTCTTCACAACCTGAACCTTACTAACCTTTCTCGCTCTTCTCATACCTCAGGGATTTTGCCATCCTGTACATTGGCTATCTTGCTGCTCCACAAGCCCTTCATCTCCCCAACTCTGGGCATTTCACTAGTAATTGCCATGTCTGAAATACTGAATCTCCTCATCTTCAGACTTTCCTGCCTTCCTTCAAGTCCTAGCTAAAATCCCACTCAAACTAGAAGCTTTTTCTGATCCCTCTTTCTTTTTGCTCTTTTTGCTAAGGCAATTGGGGTTAAGTGGCTTGCCCAGGGTCACACAGCTAGGAAGCGTTAAGTTTCTGAGGCCAGATTTGTACTCAGGTCCTCCTGACTTCAGGACTGGTGCTCTATCCACTGCACCATTTCTGATCCCTCTTAATGCTTATGTCTTCCCTCTATTGTGGATATCTTGTTTGTATCTAGTTGATATTAGATTGTGAGTTCTAAGAGAACACCAAAATTATCTTTTGCCTTTCCCTATATCTTTATTACCTGGCACAATACACAGTAGATGTACACAATTGATGCTTAATAAATACTTTTGACTTGACTTGATGGATTTATAAATGTAAGATAAAAAAAATAAAATGAATGACTTGGGAAAAGGAAAGACCTAATCTTAGCTTAGGAACCCTCTGGAAAGATTTGTTAACAAGGTGTGGGAGCTATAAGTATAAAGTTATCAGTCGACCCTTGTCAAAGATGGGGTCTAGTTATTATGGCCTACCTAACTGCAGCTGAGAAAGCTTGGATGGCTTTGTACAGTGGATATGTGTAAGGATTATACATGTTATAGATGACTAATTGGACACCTATTCAGTATTAATCAGTTTTATATGATTCTATAGGGGTAGTGAATAATATATTATATATAGAATTATATATTATATTGTATATTATATCTAGAATAATATAATATGTTATATATAGAATAAATTCTATATATTAGGTCCTAGAGCTATAAACAGCAAATTGTAAGATTACTTGCTTAATCATAGGAGTCAACTAGAGGACCTCCACTCTTGTTTTTCCTTGTTATGTTGACCAAGTCCAGTATGACAGAGGTGATTCAATGACATGGAAAGTTTCCCAGCTATTTCTGGTTGCCCCTCTGTTCCTCAACAACCTTCTATTATCCAACATAGGGAGATGACCATGAAACTTTGACCAGTAAATGATCCTATTTGCTGGCCTGTGGTCTGCCTTTTTATTGGCCCATGTAGATTTTTTTGTCAGCTTAACCCATGGATCTGCTCTTAAGCTCAGTAGGATCTCCTGAAACATCAAGATAAGTGTTTTAAGGCCTGCTCATCAGCTCATTTGTCAACCAATTGGATTCTATATTTTGTATAGACCCTCCTAGAGGATTGAGGTCAAGATCTATCAATCCATGAGGCTCTGTAATTTTCTGTATCATTTGGGTATCAAGCATTATAAAACTAAAGCCTAGAGGAAGGGGTCATCAACAGATTGTAAGGAAGATTAAAGAACCAAGGGAGCCCTTTAATAAAGTGCCATTGGCTTAAAGCTCTACCTTAGCTTCTTTTATTGTAGGGACAATTTGGGACCCCACATTATGGTGACCCCAAGTGGCAAAGAAATGTGCAGGCTCCCACCTCTTTAGAATAGCTTTTGCAGGGGGTAGAGAAAGGCAGTATATTCCTGAATGAATTTTCACCAATGACTGCATCAAGGACTCAGGCCCTGGGAGGTTGGATTCCCCTTGTCCTGCCACACCCAAATTCTCCATCAGAGACAAATTTCTTCAAGATGGGTGAGCCTGCCTCAGTTCATCTCCTAAAGTTCTTTCCCTTAAAGGAAGTTCCCCAATGGAACTGAGAGGGACTGTTTGGATTTATAAGCTCTGAAGCACTCAAATGAATTATTTATAAAAATTATATGATCATGATTTTAATGCTTAAAACATAAGGTAATTTTTTTCCCCTCTATTTACTTTCATTTTGTTAAATAAGAAAGACTAGGGAGATTCAATCAGCAGCGAAAGAGACAGTTCTTCATTTTTGGCCAGCTAGCTAGCAGGAAGCGGGCATCCCAGATCATGAGGAAGACCTGAGGTCTACTTTATTAGATGGAACCATGGATCTTTTAATAAAGTGCCAGTGGCTTAGAGCTCTGCCTCAATTTCTACTACTGTAGGTTGGACAATTTTGGACCCCACACTCTGCCCCATTTTCTTGATTCCTTTTGCGTATTGTTTACCCTCATTTAATTGGGAGCTCCTTGAGATCAGACTTTTTATTAATTGTCTCTTAGCCCACTTTTTTTTTCATTTATTGTTTAATAAATGTTTAGTGGATTGGATGCCATTTAGAATGCAAATTTGGATGAATGCTAAAATTGTGTTGTCTTTGACAATAAAGGGGAAGTTAGGAAGAAGGGAGAATTTAGGGGAAAAGATAATATTTTGTTTTGGATACACTTTCACTTTAGATGCCTGCAGAACATCCAGTTTCAGATGTCTAAAAGGTAGATAGTGATATGGGATTGGAATTTGGGTTTGAAACTAGGAATGAATATGTTTTGCTTGTTATTCAGTTGTTTCAGTCATATCTGACTCTTTATGACCCCTGTTGGGGTTTTCTTGGCAAAGATACCAAATGGCTTGCCATTTCCTTCTCCAGATCATTTTATAAATAAGGAAACTGAGGCAAACAGGGTGATGTCCAGGGTCACACAGCTAGTGTGATCAATTTGGAATTCAAGTCTTTCTGACACCAGGCTCAGTGCTCTATCCATTGTATCACCAACTATGAATATGTAGATCATTTCAGGAGAGATGATAATTAAATGTATGGGAGCTGGTGAGGTCATCAAGTGACATTTTGAAGCTAAAAGAGAAGATGGCTTAGTATAAATGTTACTCCAATTAGTGAGTGTGACATGAATGAAGAAGCAGCAATGGAGAAAGAGAAAGAATAGTTACACAAGAGAATATGAAAACTTAGAGAGGAGAAGGTATTCAGGAAAAAAAGCTTGTTTCCCTATATTTTGGTGAGAGTTCAAGAAGGGTATTAGGAACAAGGCCATTAAATTTGGCAATCAAGTGGAGAGTGCATTTTTAACTGGATAATCAATAAACATTTATTAAGTGCCTACTATATGCCAGGCATTGTGCTAAGCACTGGGGATAGAAAAAAAGACAGTACCTGTCCTCAAGGAGCTTACAATCTAATGGGGACACAACATGCAAACAAAAATGTAAGCATATCTAATGGGGAGACAATATATCAACAAAACTGTTAATTTATTTGATGAGGAGACAATATGTAAACAAAAATATAAACTCACCTAATGAGGAGGTAATGTGTAAACAAAAATGTAACACATCCAATGGGGAGGCAATATGCAAACAAAAATGTAAAGTCATCCAATGGGAGACAATATGTAAACAAAAATGTAAACTCATCCAATGGGGAGACAGTATGCAAACAAAAATGTAAACACATCCAATGGGGAAGCAAAATGTAAACTCATCTAATGGGGAGACAATACTTAAACAAAAATGTAAAATCATCTAATGAGATAATATTTAAATAAAAATAGTTAAATGTTTAAACATACACAAAAAAGCAAGTTACCTACAACATAAATAAGAAACAACAGAGGAAAGACACTAGAATTAAGAAGGGATAGGAAAGTTTCTTGTAGAAAGTGGAAGTTTAGTTGTGACTTAAAGGAAGCCAGGAAGATCATCCATTGGAATGAAAGGTATAGGAAATAGTCAAAGAAAATGCCCAGAGCTTTTTAAAAGTATTCTGGGAAGATGACAGAGGAAGTCAGAAATTTCCAGGCTCTGCAGGTTTCCTCAACAAAAAGACAGAAAATCACTATGAAATGAACATAAAACAGCAAAAATAAAGAGATAAAGCAGTTGTCCTCCTAAAATAACTTGGGAAGATCTCAGAAAAGACAGGACCTCCACAGGCTGAGGCCTGAGAGAAGCCATCTCCACCAACTCAACAAACATGGAGATCATGGAGCAGCTCTGTCAGGAAGCAGACTAGGTCTCAAGAAATTTCATCTCATAAACTTTCACCTCACAACCTTTCATCTAAGGGACAGCAGACAGCTAAGTGGGAAAAGATTGAAAAAAAAACCCTGCTTTTCCAAAGGCCAAGCCTAGTGATTCTGATCAAAAATGATCCCACACTATGACTGGTGGCAACAAGGGTTGAGCACATACCTGGTGAGCGCTGTACCTGCAGAGAATAAGAACATTTTGGGGAGAGAGTTTGGAAGTTCTAATTGTGGCTTACAGGAAGAGAACCTCCCAGAGGTTGAGCACCAGTCAGAATACAAAATAATAAATAATAATAATAATAATAATAATGGTAATAGGCAGAAGCTGAAGCCTAGGGCAATATTACCCATAACTTGAGATTAAAACCTAATGATAATAATAAACTGCTAATATTAAAATAAAACAAAATTTTTAAATGAATAAACAAAAGAAAAATAATCCAACCATAGATAGCTACTTTGGTGTAAAAGAAGATCTGTGTTCATATTCAGAGGAAGATAATGAAATTTTAAAAGGTTACTGTTATACCAAAGAGGAACATATGGTCATGTAAAGGAATGTCAGCACCAAGTTTCAAAACTTCCAGGTTAAGCAACAAGAAAAAAAAAACAACTATTTTAATACTGTAAAAATACAGTCAAGATTTCAAAAAACCTATCACCTTCTACTCTATTAGACCATAAGTCTTAGAACATTATTTCTTATTTTCCCATTAGTATTTTATTTTTCCAAATATATACAAAGAGCGTTTTCAACATTCACCTTTGTAAAGCCTTGTGTTTCAAATTTTTCTCCCTCTGTCCCCTTCCCAAGACAGAAAGCAATCCTATATAGGTTAAACATGTGCAATTCTTCTAAATGTATTTCCATAATTCATCATGCTGTGCAAGAGAAATCGGATCAAAAGGGAGAAAATCATGAGACAGGAAAAAATACCCAAGCAAACAAAGTGAAAATACTATACTTTGATCCACGTTCAGTCTCCATAGTTCTCTCTCTGAACATGGATGGCACTTTCCACCCCAAGTCTAATGGAATTGCCTTGAATCACTTCATTGTTGAAAAGAGCCAAGTCCATTACAGTTGATCATCACATAATCTTGTTGCTATGTACAATGTTCTCTTGGTTTTGCTCACTTCACTCAGCATTAGTTCATGTCATTCTTTTCAGGTTTTTCTGAAATCATCCTGCTCATCATTTCTTATAAAACAATAATATTCCATCACATTCATATACTATATAACTCATTCATCCATTCCCAACTGATGGGCATCCACTCAATTTCCAAGAACTTTATATTACTTTTTAAAAAAACATTATATTTCAAGGGGCAAAAGAGTTAGGGCTATATACAAGATACTCAGCAAATCTGAGTATAATACTAAATGAAAAAGAAAAGATATTTGATGAACTGAAAAGCTTTCAAGTATTTGTACCAAAAAGACCAGAACTCACTAGAAAATTCTATCTAAAAGATTCAGAAGAAATGTAAGATAAACATTAAAAAGAAATTATAAAGCACTCACTAAAGTCAAATTGCTTACTTTTTTTATACATATGAAAATGTTACCAGCATTCTTAAAATCATTATTATTAAGGTAGTTTGAAAGAAAGGTTGGGGCTGAGTTGTATATGATGGGGTGTTTCTAAAAACCAACAGGTTTCCTTCTCAGGTTTTTTTTCCTGTATAGCAAGATAACTGTGTAAATATTTATATACATATTCTATCTGTCAAATATTTTAATATAATTAACATATATTAGACTACCTGCCATCTGGGGGGGTGGGAGATAGGAGGGAAAAATTTGTAACAGAAAGCTTTGCAAGGGTCAGTGTTGAAAAATTACTTATGCATATGTTTTGCAAATAAAAAGCTTTAATAAAAAAATAGGAAAAGATAAAAGGGAGCAATTATATTATAAAAATAGGGAGTGAAAGGAAGAATTAATACAAAGGAAGCAGGTGGGGATGGAGGGCTGGTAATGTTGGAACCTTTCTCTCATGTACATCTGGAAGGATATGAAAGTCTTCTGAACATGTAAAGAGATGGGAAAACTGAAGGATAGGGTTGGGGAGGAACTTCTGGAGTGTGGATTAGGATTGGGAGGATGGGGGAGAAGATAAGGTAACAGGAATAGGGTAAAAAGAGGCCAAAAAATGAAAGAGTGAGTAAAAATAAGATGGAGAAAATTCACGAACAGTAATTATAACTTTGAATGTAAGTAGAATGTTTATAGCAGTTCTCTATGTGGTGGCAAAGAACTGGAAATTGCAGATATCCCCATCAACTGGGGAATGGCTGAACAAACTGTGGTATTAGGTGTGATGAAATACTATGCCATAAGAAATGATGGGCTCAGTAATCTTTTAAAGGAATGGAAAAGACCTGCATGAAATGATGAAGAGCAAAGTGAGCAGAAGCAGGAGAACATCATATATAGTAACAGCAATATTATTTTAAGAATGATTTTAAGTGACTGTCATTTTGAATATTATAAATACACAAATTAAAAACAAAGGACATATGAAGAAAGAAGCTAGCTGAATCCAGAGAAAGAAATGATAAATAGAAGTATGTATAGAATAATTTTACATATATATACCTATTTGTATCTCATGGTAGCCACCTGTAGGGTGTGATGGGAGGGAAAGAAAATAAATTTGCATAATTACTTTAGTATTTATTTAAGTAATAGCATGTTTTGTATAACATGTATTGGATTGCTTGCCATCTAGGGGAAGGGTAGGTAGAAGGAGGGGAAAATCTGAAGTACAAGGCTATGCAAGGGTTGATGTTGAAAAATTATCCGTGCATATGTTTTAAAAATAAAAAGCTTTAAAAATAAAAAAGTAATAGCATGTTGTTGCATTTACAGTTTCATGTGCAATCATCTTTTTTATTATACTATGTTATGGAAATGTTTGTTTTATTCCATAAATTAAAATTAAATTAAATTAAAAAAAAAAGAAAATACCCATTCTGGTATCATTGCCAAGAAAATCCCAAATGGGGTTTATTCCACGTTGCTACACTATACATGTATAGTGGACATGGATCTATTATAGGTCTGGGGGGGAAGTATTGTTCCTCGGGGTTCTCATACAGAAGTCTCATTTGGGATTGGGATCCTTGACTTAGCCATATCATTCTGCATAATCAGTACAAAACAAAATTGCATCTCAAGTTGAAATAAGGAAATTCTTGTCCTCCTGATGGGTAAGAAGTCAGTTGAGGCAACCATTATTCAATAGAGACCTGAAAGGGAGTAATTATTCTCCCAAAAATCTGTGTGACTTTCTTCATGATGTTAGACTTCCTATCCCTGTCCAAAAAAAAAGTACACGCCATTGAAAGAGTGACCATTTCTATGTCCAGGGGTAGGAAATAATCTCTCCCTCAAAAAAACTTGGTGGTCCAGTAACCTTGCTACAATTCCTGGATACACAAGCACCCAACCCTAGGAAGAATACTGACTGAAGTGGAAGCCAAGCTGCTAAGTATGGCCCATCCACCAGTAAGGAAGCCCCAGGACTAGAGGAATGGGATGGCCCCATAGTCCTCATTTAGGGATGCTGCTAGCCCCACTCTAACAATTCACTAGTGTTTATCTTGAAGGAAAACAAATCTATTATTAGGTACAGACTTTTACAACTTAGAGAATAGGTTTTGTAAAATCACTTTTTGGGGCTCCTAAGATGCTCCTTCCCCAGAGAGAGAACTTTATCTCACCCAGATAGGGAAAGCTGTGTCTTCCATCTATTCCCCATGATTGCAATAGTACATATGACTTTATTGTACCTGAGCATCAAAATTGTAAACATTTATCCCACACTTCTTCCTTCTCCTATTTCTCAGGACTTGAGCCCCGATTTTAGTGCTGAATATGTTTTGAAAGCTATTTCCTCCCTCCCTTCTCCTCACTTCCCTGAATGAGCTGCCTTAGGTCCATAACTGTATAAACTTATTATTCACAGACACTTTGGGAACCACTGCTTTGAAGAGAGCAAATCCCCGAGCTGCAAAACTGGGAAAAGTGATCTTTGAACCATTCACCTGTCTTTGGACTTCTCCATCAAGCCCCCCAGCCTGGGTACTTTCCCTCTCACCTGCAAAGTCAACTGCCCCCATCTTTTTAGCTTCCTTTTATAAGTTATTGACCCCCATTATATTATAAATTTCTTGAGACAGGGACTTTCTCTGTTTTTATTTGCAGTACCTTTAGATCAGTGACTGGCACTTAGAATGCACTTAATGTTTATTGATTTTATTATCTTTAAACCAGTGTGGTCAAGAGTTTATGCCATATGACAGAGAAGACTTTCCTTATAGACATAATGACTACATACATTTTTTCATCCCAGGGAGTAGAAGTATTTCTTCACAAATCACACAAGAATTCACTTTCATTTTAAAATCTCATTGCCATTAGAATAGTTTGGGCAAATCCATTCCTGGTCAAAGTGAAACTTGCTACATAACCAAAGTGCTGGTGATTTAAGATGGAAGAACAGCAGACTATTCTCTCAGGTCCTTGGGTGGGAAGTAAAGGATGGGTGATTCCTGAAGCAATGCCCTGGGGGAAGGGACTAGAAAGTACTGGTTCTAGCTCCAGAAGATCTATCAGAGGAGTTGGGGGAGAGTGACTGCAAGTTGTCCAGGTAACACACAACAGGTGGCTGGGAAGGGAGAATGCCATTAAGGCAAGACAGACTTTAAGAAATGGGCATATACAACCTTAGCTAAGTTCTGGATTCAACTTCATCACCATCACAATCCTGTGAACAACATGTGTGGATGATATGGAGTTGTAGCAGCAAATATGGACCAGAGGGATAATTGTGAAAATGGCACCCTTTCTGCAAGATGACAAAGTCTTCCAAAAGACAAAACTAGCAATTTACTACTATAACATAGAGACGTTTCCTGTTCTGAGTTCAAAATCCTGGTAAATCATTTAACCTCTCATTATGTTTCCCATCTATAAACTGGGTTATGAAGATCACAAGAGGCTATATAAAGCATTTTGCACACTTTAAAGGACTATAAGTTAGCTATTATTAGAGTCATTATCATCATTATTCCTGTGCCTTAAAATGGGACATACAATGTTATAACTGGGACCATAGTGATGGTTGACTCTAAGGGGACCAAGATCAAAAGATGGCATGCTATGTTCACTTCTTTTTTCTGTTATTTTCTCTTGTGATTTTTTTCTTTTTGTTCTGATTTTTCTCTCTCAGCATGATTCACAAAGAAATGTGCATTGAAAAAATTAATATACATATGTAACCAGGAAAAAAATTAAACAATTAAAAAAGGGGGAAAGAGTTGATAGATTAAGGGAAGGATTATGATCATGCAAAATAAATGTATGAATGTATGAATAAAAAAATCAAAAAGATGAGGATGTAGTTGATGTTTCATTTCAAGTTACCTAAATAAGTTTTTTTTTACTGTCAAGTCCTTGAGTATGAAGTAAAGGGTATGTGGGTTTGTGTGTAGCTTGGATAACCCCTACATTTCCTTCTGGTTCTAAATCTTTGATTCCTCTGGGGAAATGTTCTACTTTCTCAATGGAAAGGAGTAAAAAAAAATAATATATGCATAAAATACCACCTCACCCATTAAATTGGCACAATATAGTAAAAAGTGACAAGATTCAGTGTCAGCAAGGTTGTGGGAATTTGCAATTGCCTTTGGCCTTATGGACAGCAATCCAATAACCTGGCCCCAAGAGGCATAAACTGGTCATTAGATGGAATATACCAACGGAAATAAAGAAGGAAATAAATGTGGATCACCATTTCTGTAAGATTTTGACTCACAAAAAGAACTGGAATTAAGATCATTTTTTGCTTGTATGCATGAGAAACAATAATTTATCAAATGAATATTGGGCAGACACAATATCTAATTTTAGCAAGTGAATAAAGTTCCATTGCCAACATTACCTTTCTACAATTAGACTTCAGCATGGATTAGATGATGTCTGATGAATGATAAGTAGTTCTGCAAGACTTTTCCACGATGGTTATATTCTTAAATGTCTCTTTCCAATATGAGTTGTCTGTTACAGACTATGTGACATTGCTGAGCTTCCTACACTTGCTACATTGAAAGCACTGTTCCATTACTTCTATCCTTTGGCCACTGAGAATATCCCCTATAGCTGAAGATTTTTTCCCATCTTTATTATGATATTTTTAAAGGGCTCTGTAGGAATTCCCATTCTGTAACTTCCCAGTGATTATAGGTTTTTCTACCAATACCTATCACATTCAAATGATTCCCTTCATACCATGATGCTTGCTTGTTTTTTAAGTTATTTCTAGCCTGAAAAATACTTAGAGGGAGGGAATAAAATTGTCTTCAAGCATTTGAAGAATTAAACCTGTTCTGTTTTGCCTTAGGTAGAAGAACCAGGAGCAATAGAGCCATTCATCAGAAAGCAACAAAGTGCCCACTGTGTATATGGATTTACAAGGGCAAAAATGAACCAGTCCCTACTTTGTATATGGATTTACAAAGGCAAGAATGAGCCAGCTCACTTTCTATTGGGGAAGACTCATTCATATGCAAGTATATGAAACTAATATAATGGCAATGGGGCGGGCTAGAGGAGGGGAATAGTCATTGTGGGAATCAGTAAAGATTCAGTGAGAGGGGCTTTTGAAATGAACTTTGAAGGAAACTAGGGAGCCTTTAGGCCTAGGTGAGGATGAAATCCATTCTGGGCATAAGATAAACTGCAACAGCACAGGGACAAGAGCTAGACATTGTATATGAGGAAGAACCAGAAGGTTGGTTTGGCTGAAGCACTGAACATATGGAGTGTTATATAAAATAAGTTTGGACAGTTTCAAGGGAATTATGATGGAAAATGCTGATCACATTCTGAGAAAGAGCTATAGCATATGAATGCAGGTCAAAGTGTATGTACTATTTTTAATTTTTTTTTCCTTTCTTGGGGTTTTTCTCTTGAGTCTTCTTTTACAACATGACTAAAGTGGAATCTTTAACATGATTGTACATATATAACATATCAGATTGCTTGCTGTCTTGGGGAGGGAGAAGGAAAGAAAGGAAAAGAGAAATATTTGGAGCTCAAAATCTTATGAAAAATGAATGATGAATACTATCTTTACATGTAATTAGAAAAAATACTATTAAGTAAAATAAGCTTGAAAAAGCTTATTTTGGCAAGTTGAGGCCTATCTGTAAAAAACTTTAAATAATAAACAAGAATTCATATTTGATTCTCATGATTAGAGGGGGCACTGGAAGTAGAATGACATAAAGCTTGTGTCTTTAGGAATATCACCCCCAGTTGGGTAAAGAGTGCAGGAAGCAACGGATAGAAGTTGCAACAAGTGAAATTTTGATATGGTGCCCAAACAATTAGTTATCCAAAAGTGGAAAGGGCTATTTTAGGAGGTCATGAGATATCTCACCAGAAAGTCTTTTAAAAAAAGAATCACTATCATTTCCCAATAACCACCTTTCCCCCAATAGACCCCTTTGGTAACAGAACTTCATCAACCACATATGAGAGCATGAGTGCCTGGTACAGAGTAGGCACTTAATAAATGTTTATTGATTGACTGATTTACATTTGTCATTGACTCCCCCTTCTAATGGGGAGAAAGGTGTGTTTCTGTGTCAATATTTTAGCTGATTATTGAGTTGAGTTGAATTCTGATATCTTTTAAAAGTTGTTTTCCTTTACCTTATCATGGCCACCATTCATATTGTCTTTGGTTCTGTTTATTTTAGTCTTCCTAGATTTATATAAATCTTCTTAATAGTCTCCAAAATCTTCATATTCATCATTGCTTATACCATAGTATTCCATTACACTCATAGGTCAAAAATTCAATCAACAGCATTTACTTAGCACTAGGTGCCATACACCTAGCTGAGCAAAAGGCAAAAACACAGTCCCTGGTATTAAAAAACTCTCATTATAGTACAGGAGCAACATACAAATAACTGTACATAAAAAGATATTTTAGCTTTTCTTCACCTGATGGACACCCACTTAGTTTTTGTTATTACAGAAAAATGATATATACATTTAGATATTTTCTGTCTTTGATCCCTGTTATGGCATCACTGGGTCAAAGGACACAATTAATTGTATTTTAACTGTTTTATAGCATATGTCCAAGTTTTTTTTTAATATGGTATTCCAATGGAAAACAGTTTGGCAAAAATTTGTTTTTTACCAGTGCCTTACACACATGCCAAAATAAGCTGTATCACTACAAGTTTTCAAAAAAGGTCAGATGAGTACATGTCAGTATTTGTAGAAGGATTCATTTTCAGGCATCCATTGGATTAGATGGCCCCCAAGAAGTTCCTTTCAATCCTGAAGTTCTGTAAAAGTCCCAATCTCTAGGGAGTGATTATCCAAAGCCTTTCCAAATTTATTATATTCATATGATCTCTCCAACATCAATCTTCTAATGGCTCATGAGTTGTTGCTAAAAAGCTTTCTCACATTCATTGATTGGCATTGTTCCTAGCTAATTTGATTCTTCCTAAATATGAATTGTGGCTAAAGATTTTACTGCATCCATTTCCTTAATATTGTTTCTATTGGTATGAGGTTTCTTGTGATTCCTAAAAAAAGTGTGCATGACCAAGTACTTATTAGGTGCTAAGATTGCCAAGTTCTATGCTAAGTGCTAGTGATACAAGTGCAAAAAGCAAGACGAGCTCTAATATCACACGTTCTAATGAGGAAAGACAACAAACAGGATCTAGGAAGCCACTTGTCCTTTTCAGGAACAGTGGTGTGCAACAGATGAACATTCAGACTTAAATAAGGAAAGCAGAAGGGATGAGAAGAATCAGGGATCTGACAGAAGATTCCCAGAGAATCATGTGGTGCTGGACCCAAGTGAAAGTAGATTGGGTAGGTTCTCCCAAATCAGGAGCACAGGGCTCTTGGGTAGAAGCTGGAGGAACAGACCAAAACAGAGAGAGAGTAGTATAGTAAAAGGTGGCCAGAAATCAGCACCGTGGAAAGTTCTTCCACATTTATTGAATTAAAAAGGCTACTCTCCATTGTGAATTCTAATGGTTACCAAGGGAATAGCTAGTACTATGGCCTTCCCAGAGTCATTACATTCAGAGGGTTCTCCTGATGTATGAAGTTGTCGTTGCTTTCCCACATTCACTAATGTAGCATGGCTTCTTTAGTATGAAGTCTCTGATGTCTCCTAAGTAAGGAATGTCGCCGAAAGCCTCTCCCACATTCATTACATTCAAAGGGCTTCTCCCCAGTATGAATTAACTTGTGTTCAGTAAGATTTGCTTTGTATTTGAAGGCCTTCTCACACTCATCACACTCAAAGGGCTTCTCTCCAGCATGAAATATCTTATGTAGAGTAACTGCAGTGTGAAGTTTCCGATGCTTCCTAAGGGCTGAGCTTTGCCTGAAGTTTCTTCCACACTCATTACATTCAAAGGGCTTCTCTCCAGTATGAATTAGCTTATGTTTAGTAAGACTTGCTTTGCAATTGAAGGCCTTTGCACACTCACTACATTCAAAGGGTTTCTCTCCAGTATGAATTCTCATATGGAGAGTAAGTTTTGATGGATAGGAAAAAGCCTTCCCACACTCATTACATTCAAATGGTTTTTCTCCTATGTGAATTTTCTTATGTTTAGTAAGTCTTCCTTTGTCTATAAAGGCTTTCCCACACTCATTACATTCAAATGGTTTCTCTCCAGTATGAATTCTCTTATGGAAAATAAGCTTTGATGGGTAGCAGAAAGCTTTCCCACACTCCTTACATTCAAATAGTTTCTCTCTGGTATGAATTCTCTTATGAAGAGTAAGACTTGATGGGTAACAAAAGGCCTTTCCACATTCATTGCATTCAAAGGGTTTTTCTCCAGTGTGAATTCTCTTGTGTCCAATAAGACTTGATCGGTAACAGAAAGCCTTCCCACACTCATTACATTCAAAGGGTTTCTCTCCTGTGTGAATTTTCTTATGACCAGTAAGTCTTCCTTTGTCAATGAAGGCTTTTCCACACTCATTACATTTAAAGGGTTTCTCTCCTGTGTGAATCCTCTTATGGAGAGTAAGTTTTGATGGGTAACAGAAGGTCTTTCCACACTCATTGCATTCAAAGGGTTTCTCTCCTGTGTGGATTTTCTTATGTTCTGTAAGTCTTCCTTTTTCTGTAAAGGCCTTCCCACACTCACTGCATATAAAGGATTTCTCTTGAGAAAGAATACTGTCATGCTTCCAAAGTGAGGTTTTCTTGAAAAATTTCCCATGTGGTTTTTCTCCAGTGACTGATCGATGATACTGACCAAGGTCTGAAGGGTAACTGAAGGACTTCCTGCATGTATTATATTTACAATAGTTCTTATTTGAGGAGATTTTATAACACTTAAGGATACTGGAAAAGTGCTTGGAGTTCTTTGCATGGACACCATGCTTACAAATGCTTTTTCCTTTTGAAATTCTCTGTTGTGGAAGGCTTAAACTCAGATTGAAATTTCTCTCAAGTCTATTACCACCATCATTGGTGATCACTTTTCTGAATTTTCTTTCCTTGTTTTCTTTCTGCCTTTGTAACCTGCTATCACATTCCCAGTCCCCTGTCAATTTGTAATCCCTAGGATCATCCTTTGCAAGTCCTTCCTTGGATGGCTTTCCCATAGAAATGCCCTGTCTTGGAACTGACTCCGTTTCACACATCTCCTGAATGAGAGGATCTGAAGGAAACAAAAAAGTATTAACCTACTATTCTTGGGAGTGGGGAGCAAGGAGAAAAGAAACTACTTGTCTCTACTTTCTGGATACTCTTCCTTGAAGGAGAATTACTGATCTTGCAAATATAGAGAAAATTAGGTAGGGTTGTCAATAAACCACCATCTTGCCTTAAATAACACTCTCCAGGATAACTTGTTAAGTGTCATTCATGGAGATTCTTTAAGCTGGCTGTCCTTCTTTTCTAACTTATTATCATTATATTGCCAGTACTCTGGCACCTTGGAGTCATTGTAATGGGCAAAATGTCTAAATTTTCAGAAGGGGGAAAATTATTTGTTATAGGCTACAGATGAGATGCCTGAAGCCTAATGCCAAATTCTTGAATATATCAACAATCAGGTAGTTTATAAGCCCGAGGCAATGCTCATAAAGACTCAGAATGGATTCAAGAAGAACAAGTTTTGCAAAACATAAGTTATTTCTTTTCACTGCTAACATTTCTTGACTGATTGATGAGGGGATGCTAGACAAATCAGGTACTGAGATTTTAGTAGCATATTTATTTGTTCAAATCTCTCAATAAGACCCTGGGCTTTGGATATTTACATATAAATGTACAAAGTAGTAAGTAATAAGCAAGGTGAATTGAATATTTTAACTAAAGGAAACAAATTTGACCAATTAAAGATCACAAAAAATTTCTTGAGAAGGTAGTTAAAATCAGAATCTCTCTAGTACTGAGTTTCCTTTTCTGTATTTTCCTTGGACAAGATAAGCTTTGTGATTCCATTCAGATCTATCTCTGTGAAATCACTGAAAATGGGTATTTGAGGACATGCCTCAGCTAAATTAAACAGAATAGGTAAAAGAGGAAAGAGAAAAGCAAATTATATAAAGAAGATATGCAAATAGAAATGGTGGGAAGCATGGAAGAAATCACTTAGTAAAGATGCACCAAGGCAGAGACCTAAGCAATATTGTCATTGGAGTACATGATAGATCATCTAGAGATAAGACTTTGGGAAACATCTCAAGAATTACATAGAGACAGACAGGATACGATGATAGGAGACACTATCATCTGGACATCTAAGATGCTGGAGGGCCTCCCCCACATGTTTCTAAAAACAGAGAAGCTAATGTTATTTCTTGACATGGCTTAATGCTAATTTTGAAATAGTGATGAACCAGAAAGAGTAATTCTATTTGAGATCTTCTTAACAAAAAGGAAAAACTGGTTGCTAAGGTGGGAATGATAGAAATCTTAAGGGGAAGCAATTATTCTGATCAAAGGAGAGAAAGAATCCCCAAAGTTTCACATGCATGTTAGATTTTGGAAAAGCATAATTCAAAGAAGTCAGAGAAGAAATAGGTGGGATTCCTTGACTTAAAAATCCTACCGGGAGAACAAGTTATAAGGGATGGTAAGCTATCAAAAATTGAATTCTGAAGGCACAAGAAATAATTCTCAATAAGGAACAGGGCTGTTTTGGATGCTCACCAATCAATTTAAATTTTAAAACAACTAGGAGACAGAACTAAAGGCAGACAAAGAATGAATATAATGACTTGGCGTGGTCCAAAGAGAATAGTTTCCAAATTCTAAAGACTGGAAAAATTGTGCTGAAAAGGAAAAAATAGGACAACTCCAAAATTTTTCAAGTCAAGCATGGAAGCACACGCAATTGGAGAAAGCAAGGCTAGTCTTGTTTAAGCTTGGAAATACTGAACAGCATGGGCTATGCAGATTAAGAATCTATGATAAGTTCAGCAACAATATGGTGAGTCCCGAGAAGTAATTTTTTGGGTGCCACCAGGTTGCCTTCAAGTCTGAAGCTGAGCAGGTCAAATTCCTATACTAATAAGTAGTGGGATGGGGCTTGTGAATAGCCCCATGTGCTTTCTATGTGGGCAAGATAAGGAAACTCAGACTTTGAATTTTTTTAGGCCAAATACTGGGGAGAAAAGAAGAAAATGAGAAAAAATGAAATGGCTTATGATTGGTCTTGATAGGTTGATCACAAATGAGAGAGAAAAAGCAGAACTGTTCATTTGTATTCTAGGATTTTTTTTCTCTGACGCTGAGAAATGGCTCACAATCTCCTTAGAAAGGAAAAAGAGGGAACTGTAGAGCTTAGTTTTATCATGTATCCAGAGAAAACAAGAAGTTTATATCATGAGATATTTTAGCATCATGTGTTGCAGTGCTTATAATAATTTATTTGCAAAAAAATAAACCAAAATGACATATGCAAATAATTGCATGACCATATGTTGAAACATTTGCAGAAGGAAAGAAATTCTCTGAAAACACCAAGATCATCCTCCAAATTAAATCCACAAACACTTTTCTAACCAGCAACTTCAGGGCAATAGAGGACATATGGGAGGATGGTGAAGTCATGTTTAAAAATATGGCTCAGGTGTGACCCTGGGCAAGTCACTTAACCCCAATTGCCTCAGCAAAAAGGAAAAAAAATATGGCTCAGGAATAAAGACTAAGAGACTAAGCAGTATTACAGATTTTACAAAGGAGTCTCAAATCTATAGACCATGAATTCTTTTTTTTTTTGAGACAAGATCTGGGAAGTACTGCACATAACAAACACCAAATAGTATAAAAAATGAAATTAAATTTTAATAACAAATAACTTGTTATTGATTTGGGAATCATTCATTCCTGCATCAAATGTCTATATGTTGTCAGAAAGCCTATTCAGTAAAGATCAAAATTAATTCAAAACTAAAAGAAAAATAGATATTTTTTTAAATTACCTGCTATGTTGGATGCTGAGGATAAAGTATAAAGGAACAAAAAAAATCAATCCTCCAGGAGCTTACTGTATACCACAAGAATTTATGTAAAGTATAATGTAAAGGAGGTAAATAAGAGATCCATTTACTCAGCAAAGATATAATACATAAAAACAGAAAGTCCCGGAACCTTTAGGAATATATCTGGGCTCTTTCATTAAATTGTGAGTATCTCATTAGATTATGAGCTCCTTAAGGCCTGGGACTGTTTTTTGTCTCTTTTTGTACGTCCAGCCCTGCATATAGCAAATGCTTAGCAAATGACTTTCTAAAGAACATTTCAAGGAAGAGGCAATGTTGAAATTGAACCTTGAAGAAAAAGAAGGCTACTGAATTACAAAGATGAAGAGAATACATTTAAAGTATACTAGGAAATAGAAGTGAGAATCTCTTACAATGTACTATAACAAAGGCTAGTAAGAGATAATTTAACCTAACACTTCCTATCTTCAAAATCTTCTGTGTAACCTTTAATGCTCTAAGATGCAGTTGCCATCCCTCAAGCTCTTATTTTATAGAATCATCGAATCCTAATCTTTTCCAACCTCTTGACTCCACTAAGTTCTCCATATCTTTCGAACAGATAACAAAACTCATGCAAGGATCTTACCAATGCTTTAAAAAATACAGGTTGGATTAACAAGATGGCCATATAGCTTGTTCTTGTCATTTTTGATTGCAAAGGGGTCTCACTGGCAAGGTTCACTTCTAATTATTCTAATCATTCTCAAGTCTACAAGAAGCTGTAGTTAAGATCAATGTTAGGAGTTAAAGAGAGATCAATTTTTGTTTCAATATAAAGCAAGAACATTCTAATTTTTAAGAGTAGTTTAAAATGTGAATTGATTATTTCACAAAATAGGGGATAGCTCTAGAACTGAAAGTGTTCAATCACAGGCAAGGTAATCAATACCACAGATAAAATTCCTGCACAGATTAGACTGGGCAGGCTTAAAGCTCTAGGGGATTTTCTAATAAATCCTTCTTATTCATTATAACATCATTCCTGAAAGTGATGAGAAAGTTAAGTCGATCCAGAGATCACACTGATAGATATAAATCCCAAGGCAATTGATGATAGAAAGCAAATACTATATATAGCGAAACACTCATAGTAGCACTTTCTTATCACCAAAAATATTTTTAAAAAGGTAGATCATATTACCTGGGGATTGGATAAACAAATCATAATAATAGAATGGTACAATGCTATATATAATGCATACAACGAATACAAAGAACCATGGGAAGATTTACAGGAATGGATGCAAAATGAAGTAAGCAGAATGAGGAAAACAATAGAGAAAATGACAACAAGGTAGACAAAAAGAACATTAAAACAACTGAAACTGAATACTGGGAAATGATAATGATCAAGGATGGATTTCCTGCCCAGATAGGCGCCTGAATGGGAGGCAGATGCCCTAGTACCCACACCTACACCAACAAAACCTTGAATTTTGCACTAGATTGAATAATGATCAAAAAATCTAGTGAAAAACTACAGGAGTATTCCATCCCCTGAATTGCACATGCCAGAAGCTGAAAAGTTATAAGGGAATGCTTTAGATTGCCTTTTGAACAACTGGGGAATGGTTAAACAAATTGTGGTATATGGATGTAATAGAAACTATTATACCTTTAGAAATGACAAAAGAGACAATATTAGAGAATACCAGTAGTATGAACAGGGGCAGAGTGCGTTAGGAGAACCAGAAGAATAATCTAAATAAAGACAATGTTGTAAAGATGTTATTGACTACAATTAATTCATTGGCCAACTACATCTCCAGAGAACCCACGATGAAAGCATATTACCCAACTCTGGACAGAGAAGTGATAAACACAAAGTGTGGAAAGACACATTTTTGGACATGGACATCAGAGATGCATTTTCCTGGACATTACAAAGTATTTGTTTCCTTTCTCTTGGTTTTCAATTGGGAGAGGGAAAAGAAAGAATCAGCAACAGTTATGCCAAAAAGAACTATTGAAACATTTTTAAATGCACAGAATAGAAAAGAAGGATAATTTTGAAAATATAGAATTTATTGAGTACTTTTTGAAAAACAAAAGGTGTAAAATGGAGATTCCCTTTTATTGAAAAATTCTCTTATGTTCTACTTTGTATATGGTAATGATCTTTTTTGGGAGAGTGTTTAAGTTTAGAATAAAAACAATTTAAAGTTTTACAAAAGCTTATAATAATCTCACTTAGCCATTCCCTTAGAGGCAGCTAAGTGGCTCATTGAATAGAATCCTGAGCCAGGAATCAGGAAGACCCAAATTCAAATTCTATCTCGGATACTTAGTAGTTGTATGCTTAGGCAAGTCACTTAACCTATTTGCCTCAATTTCTTCAATTGTAAAATGGACATAATAATAGCACCTACCTCTCAAGAGTTGTTGTACACAGCATTTTAACGCTTTCTGTGAATATTTCCATGCATTTTGTTTTCCTTCTTAGGTTGTTTTTTTTCTTCTTCTCTTTCTAGATCTGATGTTTCTTGTGCAGTAAGATAACTGTATAGATATTATACATGTATTGGATTTGTCATATAATCTATCATATTTAGCATGTATTAGATTATCTGTCATCTAGGGGTGGGGATTGGGGGGAAGGAGGGGAAAAGCTTGGGAAAAAAAGTTTTTGCAAAGGTCAATGTAGAAAAATCACTCATATGTTTTGTAAATAAAAAGCTTTTAATAAAAAAAATTTTAAAAGAGTTGTTGTAAAGATCAAATGAAATAATACTTGCAAAGTGCTTAGCACAGTGCCTAACACACAGTGGTTATTAAATAAATGCTTATTTACTTCCTTCTTTGCAAAAATCGAGGGACTATGGAAGTAGAGTACAGAATATATGATGTGGGAAAACAAGTATGTTAATGCAGAGCTGGAGGAACTATGAATTGGTATAGCCATTCTGGAACATAATTTGGAATTATGCCCCCAAACTCACTAAACTATTCATACCTTTTGACCTTAAGAACCCATTCCAGGCCTATAATCCAAAAAGATGAAAGAAATAGGAAAAGATCTCATACATACAAAAGTATTTATACCAGGGTTTTGTTTTTTATTGTAGCAAAGAACTGGAAACCAACAGACATTGCTCCCTATAAATTGAGGAATGTCTAAACAAATAATGGTACATGAATAGAATAAAACAGAATGAAGTAAAGAGAATAAAACACAAAAATTTTAAAAGAGAAAACAAATTTAATAAAAAAAATTAGCAGAGTTGAATCAGTATAGATCATCATAGATTTAGGTAACCATAACAATTCATTAGGCACAAATTAAGCCCTAGTTTTACTGCCAAGAAAATAGACAGGAAGAAGGAAATTTACACTATCGTCTTCCTGGGGCTGTCGTGAGTGCTTTAGAAACCTTAATTATCATGGAAATATAAATAACTTCTTTTAATAAATAAAATAATAAAGTAAAATGAATTATAAATTAATTAATTAATTTTACTAATATCAACTAATTGATATTTAAATTAATAAAGACAGTAGGAATAAACTGGATTAAATCTACATCTTTTCTTTTCACAAAGGATTACATTTACTTCAGCTATTGGGAGTTTCTCAGGCCACTACATCATTTGGCACAAGGAAAAGGCTGGGTTTCTGAGGTGTTAATAGGAGAAAGTAAAGCTGCTATTGTTGCTTTGGGGGGCATATCTAAGGGATATAGTTAAACTATCAATTAAAGCTATAAAATCAAGAGAGAGAGTAGAAAGGATGAGCACAGAAAATAAGCAGATGCCATTGCAAAGGGAGAGAGGCAACTACATGGAAAGAAAACAAATGTGTGAAAAGAAAGAGCAGGGCTGAGGCAGAATTCAGAATGTTAAGCAGAAAATTATGGAGAAGTACTCTGAGAAAGGCTAAGCACTGCAACAATGAAATGGACTCAGACTGAACACGTAGAAAAAAAAAAGATTCCTGTAAATTTATGAGTAGGGGTCTTGAGGGAAAGGATTTTAAAGTGTTCTGAAAATTGCACTACAAAAGTCACTAACCTGTTCATACGTTAATGCTTCCATAATGCTTATCCCACTGCCTAGCACATAGTAAGTGCTTTTCAAAGCTTTAGCACTGAAAGCACTACTAAGTGCCTGTTCCAAGAAAGTCAGAGAATGAAAATTCTGCAAAAACTAAATATTTATGGCAGCATTTAGCAATCAGAAAGGAAAATGGGTTCTCTTTTCTGGAGAACACCTGAACAAAGTGTATTATATGAATGTAATGGAATACTAACATTGTAGGACTATGAAGATATTTCATCATGTCTTCTCTTTCAGAACAATGCAAGTAGAACCAAAAAATAGTTCATGAAATTACTATAATATAGATATAATAATGTAAAGAAAAACAGTACTGAGAGAATTCACAATTCTAATCAGGAATTCACTAATGGCAGCTTCCAAGAACTTTAATGGTGAATCATAATACCCAGTGATAAATTGGCCATAAGTACAGAATAAGCCTGGTGTTTTTCAGAGATGACCAATGTGTTGGTTTATTATTCAATTATACTTTTCACAAGGGAGAGTGCTTTTGAGAAGTGAGGGTAAAGGGAATTTATTGTGACGTGACAACTACTTGAAAAAAGAAAATCTAAATAAAACCTTTTTTTTTTTAAAGAAAGGAGTGTTTCCTACCCCCCCCATTTTAGTCTATTTCTTCTTTCATAAAATGACTGACATGGAAATATATTTTGCATGATTGCATATGTATAGCCTATATTAAATTACTTATTGTCTCAGGGAAGGGAAAGGTGAAGGAGGGAAGGAAAAAATTTGGAACTCAAAAACATTTTAAAAAGAATGTTAAAAATTATCTTTATATGTAATTGTGGAAAATAAAATATTATTATGAAAAATAAAGAAAGGTGTAACAAGGGGCTAGACTCAGAGACAGGAAAACAGAAACAGGAATGAATCCTACCTCTAGCATTTCACTTATTATAAATAAGTCAATTAACCTCTGTCAGCCTCAGTTTCCTCACCTGTAAGTTGGAGATAATACTCACACTTATCTCATAGTACTATTGTGAAGAAAGAATAGATGTTAAGTACCTTTCAAATCTTAAAAGTGTTACATAAATGTCAGTGATTATTATCACTAGGAAAAATAGCCTGGCAGATTAGTAAAGAATCTAAACTGAAAGGGATCTTAGAGTCCAAATGGTTAAATTCATGCCTAATGAAGAATCCCTTTTACAACATACTCAACAAAGGTTTGGGGTAAGCTTTGGGCCATAGTGCAGAGAGTGCTGGATCTGCAGTCAAGAAGATTCATTTTCCTGAATTCAAATCTAGCCTCAGACACTTGCTAGCTGGGTGACCCTGGGCAAGTCACTTTGATGAGATCCTGGGTAGGTTGGAAGAGAAAGAATGAAATATTGATGGAACTGCTTCCTGAGGCAAGGTACTGTTAGGAATCAGTTCAGCCTTATGGTTCCACACTCTGTGGAGGTTTCTCTCCTCTCTTTGCAGGTGGCCCACCTAGTAATATCCTGTCATAAATCCCAATCATGTTCCTGCAGTTAAATTTCCTCTATAAATCTACCTATGGCCCATGCCATCTTCACTGAACCCCTTGGGGTCAGTCCACCATAAAACTCTGCCTCATAGTGTTTTTTCCTTACCCCTTTCCTGTAAGTCATGGTGTCTCTCCTCTGATTCCCCCACCATGCTTTATAGTATCACCCCTCTTAACCACCATTATGGTGCCTTTCTTCTTTTTATAGCTAACTAACTCTTTTAGGGTGCTGCCAGCTAAGGGCATATTCCAATCTTCTGGGATGTTTCCTTTTTCCCGGCTGATTGCAAGTTTCACTAGGAAATTATTTTTTCCATTATTAAAATCCCTTTCCTTGCTATATGTTCTCCCAACTATTTCATATTTACCACTCTTGGTGCCTATTTTATCTATTCATTTTGTCTGTAAACTCTTCTTTTAAAAAACCCATCTTTTGCCAAAGAGAATAGCCACTGTGAATTCTTCACATGACCAAACCCCATCATTTGGTGTCTACATCAATCTCAACATTAGGTCCACATCTTTTGCTGTTATGGCAACATCACAATTGGTATCTCACCTACATCATTTTCACCCTGCTTGCTACCATTTGCTCATCTGTAAAATGAATTGGAAAAGGAAATGGTGAACCATTCCAGTATGTTTGTCAAGAAAACCCCAAATGGGGTCACAGAGTCAGGAGCAACAGAACATCAACAACAGCAAATAGTCATTCTACTTTTGCTTTTTAGTCCTCCAGGGAAACTCACTTCCCCAGAAGTAGCTTTCTTCACTCTGGGGGAGCTCTGTTAGGAACTTTTTGCTTACATCAAGCAATTTCCATCTACTTTGGTCCACTCTGCCCTTTACCAGCAACGAGAAAAAGGTACTTGGAACCAGCTATCATGTCCTGTCTTTCTGAATCTGTTTAGTTGGCTCCAACATCCCTTCTTCCTTCGGCTGATCTTTATATGACATGCCCACAAGGCCCTTTGCCATTCTGGCCCACTCTCTAGCTTACCAGCCTTCTTCCTAAAATCTGATGCCCAGAACAGAGCACAATGAAGAGACAACAAGAAGAAATACCAAGTTCTTGTATATCGACTGACTAGCACAGAGCCTGGCACCCAAGGGGTGCTCATGGAATGAATGAATGACACATCTGAGTGTGTAAAATGGTGCCTTCTGCCAAGTGGGTAATTAAATTGATTGAGACAAACAAAACTGTGTGTATTAGTAACCAGAGTGGGAACGTGTCCTATGACTCCACTAAAGACTGTGAACTACTTTGAATAATTGTAAACGGCAAAAGAAGCTCCAATTATTTCATGAGATACTTGCACCAGACCTTGTGCTACCTCTGACTATGGGAATCCATTGTACCATTCTGTCCTCACTAAGGGCTGAGACTCCCAAGAAAAATGCCCTTAAACAACCCAATTAGTCATAATAAATAGACATATATTTACTACCAATATGGCTTGGACCCCTGTTTCTTCAGTATCTCTGTATTGTCTTGAAGGTCTGAGTCCCTACAATTGGCTTCTCAAGACAAAATGGATCAGCCCCCTTTTGTTAGGTCTTAGAATTGATGTAGCTGACAAGATAGTCCATCCTCCCACATATCTTGTGTCCTTAACAAAACATTGCTTGAGAAACATTGAAAAATCAGCCTACAGGGAGAAGACACTCATTCAGAGTAAAGTTGGCTGAAATATCCATTTTCCTAACAACTAATTCATATATGATGGATAGGGTCTTTAAGACTGATATTAGGAAGAAACTTGGATAACTAGAATGATTTATCTGATAACTATTCTGCTTACTTGTGACTTGGTGGACAGAAATATGAATTTTGGTTCTTCATGATAAGATGGAAGTGAATCATTTCATATGAGAGATCCTGTTTTGGAGTAGGTCTGCCCTGTGCAAAGGCAGAACTCTGAATGGGTTTGAGAAGGAAGACTTTAGAATCTGCACAGTCCTTGGTTGCCTAGAAGTGCTGATTGGTGGGGAAACTTTATTATCTAGGGGAATAAGTTTCTACCTCTCTCTGCTTTTATAACTATATGTTGAAAAGCAGAAATGCCTCAAAGCCTGGGCAAGGGAACTGACCAGAAAGGGTCCCAAATTTAGGGTTTTTATTTAGCTGAGAGAGTTTAACATTGCCTTGGCAGCCCAGGAAAAGGACAACTGACAGAGACCCTAAGCAGCCTAAGGGCTGAGAGGCCCCAAAGAGCAACAGTTCTGTTCATAAGTAGACTAAAGAGCTGACTACCTTAAAGAGAAAAAGGCCAACAAGGGCCATGGTTCAGATTTATGAGGTGCTCTGGGTGCGTGTATCCCTTACTTACATGTAAGTGGGTTTAATTCTAAGTTTATGCCTATTTGTCCCCCAACTGCTAAGGCCATCACTGAAAATGTGGCCCACGTTTATGGATGGAGGCTATGTTTAATGTTTAATTTTCTTAATACTTTTAATCTAGTGAATGTTTCTGATAAAGAGTTAACAGTGTCCTCTTGGCTTATTTGTTAAACAGGAAGCGCATCTTTGAGGGGCACAGGCACATGTAGTTACATGTTAGTTACATGTAGGTTACATGTAGTGGGAGTACACTATCCCTCAACAACATTATCCCCTTGTAATCTAAGACCGAATTTTAACAACAAGAACACCTTCTTCTGGGAAAATATTGAGTGCAGGTTGGGTGATGGGTTAGATGAAAGGAGAAAATGGAGGTTTGGAGTTGAAAAGGGCTGAAACCACAGGAATAGATAATGAGTTCAAGAGGCATAGCAAAGGATCAAACAAATGGATTCAATAACTAATGGGAAAGGGGATGAGCAAGTTTTATGGTATAGAAGAGTAATAATGCTTTGGCCAGAAATGAGGAAGTTAAGGAGGGAGACACGTTTGGAGTAGATAAGTTTGGTTTGAGAAGTGTTTGCTCTTTGTTTTCAAACATCAATGACATCACAAGTGATAACTTAACTCAGAAGTAAAATAGATTTAAGGGAGGCAGAGTTTCATTAAGTAGTCCCACTTTCTCTTCCAGAGCCATTAAAATCCAAGAGAAAAAGGTCAAGATCACTGGCCCTAGCCCAAGATGAATGGGTGATCTTGCCATGTCTGTCCAAGCTCTATGTGCTGCACAAAATGCCTTAGTGGCCACTGGAACAAATTTATCCACTTATTCCTAAGCAGAAGTTCTCATGCTTGGGGTAGACAGCTCTCTAACTCACCAATGGGTGAGAGATCTCACTGGTTACCTTTGGAAAATACTGTTTGCAGAGAGAGGAGGTCATCCAAACAGACATGCCTTGTAGTCATGCAGACAAAGAACTAAATGCCCATGACAGAAGCCAGGACTAAAGATATGAATTTGAGAATCCTTAGTGTAGACCAGATACTAAAGGACTTGAGTACAAATGAATTGTCTGAAGAAGCAGAGATAAGAACAGAAGGGTGGGCAGAACTTTGGAGGGAAGCTTTGGGAGATGGAGAAAATGATTTTAAAAAGCAAAAATCAAAGAATTCAAGAGGTAAGAGCAAAAGGACAGTGGCTCAAATGGATAAGAGACAAAATCATGAAGGATAAAAGTTTTCCAAACAGTATGAAAAGATTATAAAAGATCATGAAGTCAGAAGGCTTGGGTTCAAATCTTGGCTCTTCCAATTACTTCCCATGTAACTGAGGAAAGTGCCCAAGAAATCAGAACATTAGTTGAAATTCTTGGTGCTGGCATATACTAAGTACGTGAGAACAGGATCAACCAAAGATGCTTTTTTCCTTTTCTTTTGGAAAACAAACAAACAAATAAACCAAGTCACATTGATACATTTGAAAGAAGAAGAGAAGGGGCCTGCAAGAGGGAGAGACAGAAAACAATACTTATATAGAGTAGGAATGTAGTAAACGTTATTGAATTCAAAAGAAAAGGAGGGAATAATAATGCAAAGAGGAAGTTTGTGTTGAGGTTCAAAAAGAGACCCCAAAAGGTTGGACCATTGTCATGAGGTATCTCAAAAGAATTTACAGGCTTGAACCCATCTCCAAATCAAAAGCAAAATTTATTCTAAGTGTAACATCAATTGAAGTGGGCTTATGATGCCAATTGAAGTGGGCTAAGTTCCAAAAAGATTTAGCAAAGAACCAGGAAAAAGAAGATAAATTTATAAGACAAAGTTAGAGGTCAAAGCTTCATGTTACTTATTTGCTAATTTTATGGCTTACAGGTAGGTTTGAGGAATGGTCTTTTCACTATTGTCTCAGGAACTTGGTTATCACTGACCAGCAGATTATCTATCTGACAGTCAGCAATGTTTGTAGGACCATCTTAAGGCCAGAAGACTTCAGAATCATTGACAGAAAGATTGTTAGAACAATAGCATTCTAAGGTCGGGGATCTCAGAATCACTGCTATATTTCCCCTAGAAGCTGGACCCTATCAGTTGGAGAATGGAGGAAAATGGGGAAGGGGAGATATTGGGAAAGCGTTTTCCTAAAGAGAAATACTAGGGTATGTGAGTGAGGTCACATTCACCTATTTTGTTTCTTTTTCAAAGTCTCCAGGAAACCCTGGCTAGACAGGGAACTCTACAAGAGAGGTATCAGCCCACAACTCTCCCAAGTATGGCCTGAACCAGATTAAATGTAATTAGAAAATAGTGAAGCAAGAAAATAAAAATATAATAAAACATAGAGCATATGCATCTTAGAACAGAGTTACTATGTGGCCTGAAGGGCCTTAGGAAGGATCAGGGATCCCCCTTTCTATTTGGGTGACAGTGCTGCTCTACAGTCTCTAAAAGGGGCTCTCTCTCTCACACCTGAGGAGCAGGTCCATTTCCTTCAATGTCTCTTGTCTGGTTGGTTGCCACTCACTCACCTGAACCAGAATTTCTTGAGACCTCTTCCTCTGGGCTCCAGGGTACTTCACCATTCTCCAACTGGTGAATCACATCTGGTTGAAAAACGAGGTGACCTGCTCATGGGGAAGGAAATGGGAGAGGGTTTAGGATTGAGTTGTCCTATCACACAATCTTAGGAGTTTTTCTTTTTTCAATAAAAGATGGGATCTTAGGAAGAGACAGACTGCATTACCCAAAATTCTGAGATATATTCTCAGTTGCACTCAGCAGGAAGCAAGTTGGCAGCAGGGTGGGAAGTCAAAGTTAATTCGATTCCAAAAGAAACATGCCCCTTGACTCAATCCCTTTGATGAAGATGGGAACTTTATAATCTTCAGGATATATTTATTGGGATATTACAGAGTAAGCTTTAACCTGGGGTTAGTAGAAACTAAGGAAAGCCGAGTCAGGAACAGCAGAATAAAGCTGTGGATTTTCAGTTTAGCAAATAAAATGCTTTTCACTTGAAATCAAGAAGCAGAAACAACCTGTCTCTTGATCCCAAAGGATTTAGCAATCTCCTTACATTATCCATTATTAAATATCTTTCAAACTCAAGCTAAACCAATCTTGTCCACAATTCAGATACACTACAGCTTTTACCAAATGAGAATGTGGACACCCAAAGGAAAGGCTCTGATTTACAAGGGAAAGCCTTCCTTACCAAGTAAGACCAGGTTCCTGTAGTTCTCCAACATCACATCCCTGTACAGATCTCTCTGAGAAGGATTCAGCTGCTTCCACTCTTCCTGTGTGAAGTCAACAGCCACATCCTTGAATGTCAGTTGTTTCTGAAACAAATACATTTCTTTTCAACCCAAGACTACCCAATAAGATGGTGTGGAGGAGGAGATGTGAAGTTGATAAGAGGTATTGGGACTGGTCTCCATGGCACTGAGCATTTTGGAAACTGTACACTAAATATTTACTGAGAACTCATTTATTTTGTGCTTTAGCAATACATAAAATTTTGTTTGAGTGTTCAATTTCACCCTTACAAACCATTTTTCAAAGCATGTCCCAAGCCAGCCATCATTCCCTACTCAGACATAAATATGGTCAACATTGGTGTTCAGACATTTACAGTTGTATCTGACTCTTCATGATCCCATTTGGGGATTTCTTGGCTAAAACATTCTGGTTGCCACTTCCTTCTCCAACTCATTTTACACATAAGGAAACCGAGGCAAACAGTTAAGTGACTTGCCTAGGGTCACACAACTAGTATGTATCTGAGACCAGATTTGAACTCAGAACTCCTGATTCCATGACTAGCAGACTATCCACTGCACCACCTACCAGCCATAATCAATATATATTATTGTTAGACATATACATCTGACATCAATAATCACATTGTATACATTAATTTCTAAATAGATCAACATAGGCACAATGCTCCATTACTGGTCATTGTTTGAAGCATAATTCAACAGGAAACAAATAATGTATTTAGGTAGTTGTCCTTTCCAACTCCTGCCACTCATTTGACCCAGACCTCTCCCCCAAACCAGTCAGATTCCCACAAAATTGGGTACTCTGGCAAGTTAATTACATAAACATCTTAAAGTACCTATAGTAGAGACTATATACAAAGAGCAATGAGACAGATCCTTGATGGGGTAAAAAGATAAAGTATCATCCCTGCCCTCTCATACTTCCCCATATATTACAGGAAACGACATCTGCACAAATAACTAGCATCTAAAATGAAAGATGAGAAGAACCCCAGAGAGGTGCAAAATAAATACTTTATAATGTCCAAGTGAGGAAGTACTGTCACTAACTAGAGCAGGAAGAGATAAGATGGGTGGGATCAAGGACCCTTTAGGGAAGAGCTAATGTTTCTGTTGGATCTTAAATAATTGGTCAGCTATAAACAGACAGAGACAAGAGTAAGAAAAGCATAAAGCTACAGAACTCCTTTAAATTATATAGTATTTAGTATACAACAGGGAGTCAATCCATTACAGGAGAAATGCAATCCGGGCAGTGCAGAAGGAAGCTCAAACTAACCACAGGAAGGAGGATGGACTGGAGACTAGAAGACTACAAGGACTTCAAAATGTGTTAAGATATCACATCCTCCAAGTTCATAGTAATAAAGGTCTGCATTGGGGCTTTGGGGATAGAGAAGAACATTTCCATCAATGCACAAACACTATCCCCCTCTCATTTTTATTTTCAACTGTGCCCAATGGAAGCCCCAACCCACTGGGGAAAATTCCCTTTCATTTTGAAGCTTCTGCACTTTTAATAATCCTCAGCTATCCCTAACAGCTGCCAGATTGGTCCTGGAAGCCTCCAGGACTCGAGAGGGAAGAGGAAGCTCCTGTACAGGAGCTCACAAATCTACCAATGTCTCTCCATTTCTTTTTATTCTAAGATCAGATTGTCCACTAAGTCTATCCAACTCTCTGGTTCTCTGCTCTCTGCTGCCACCTCCAGCTCTACCATCGTAAATGACTTTAGCACCTGGTACCCATTTGAGTTTTTTTGTTTTGTTTTGGTTTGGTTTTTTGAATTCTGTATTGTTCTTGCCATCACCCTCCCAAGAGCTGTTTATCATCCTCATTTCCACCATCACGCTCATAGGGGTTCTCGTCCTGCCTCTACCAACAACTCTGTAAGGGCTAGCATCCCTGTGAAAATTTCTATGACATGGAGATTCCTCATCTCCCCAGACCTCCAACTTCAATCGGATTCCCTCCAGCATGGACCTCCCTAGACTTTCCCTGCCTCTCACTCCAGTTTTAGAATTCACAGAATGGAAGCACCCCCTGATCCAGCTGCCTCTCCTTCTGAGTGGACATCCTCTCCCAAGGCAGCTGGGGGCTTGGTGGGCAGAGAGAACACTGGGCCTGCAACAAGATGCTGGGCAGATCAACCTCAGGCACTTACCAGTGGGGTGATCCCGGCAAGTCATTTAATCTCTGCTCATTTCCTCAACTGCAAAATGGGAATTATAGCATCTATCTTCCAGGGTTGTGATGAGGAGTGAATGTGATATTTGTAAAGCTCTTAGCAAAGAGCCTGGAATTTAGCAGGCATCTAATAAATACTTGTCTCTCTCCTCTTTTCTTTCTTCCTTTCTTCTTCCATCTTTCCTGCCTTCTCTCCTTCCTTCCTTTCTTCCTTCCCTTCCTTCTTTCCTTCTTCCATCCTTCTCTTCTTCCCTCTCTTCTTCCTTCCATTCCTTCTTTGCTTCCCTCTTTCCTTCCTTTGTCCCTTCTTTCCTTCCTTTCTTTTTCCCTTCCTTCATCCCTTCTTTCCTTCCTTTCTTCCTCCCTTCCTTGATCCTTCTCTCTTTTCCTCCCTTCTTCCATTCCTTTTTTGCTTCCCTCTTTCCCTCCCTTCTTCCATTCCTTCTTTGCTTCCCTCTATCCTTCCTTCCCTTCCTTTGTCCCTTCTTTCCACCTTTCTTCCTTCCTTCCTCCTTTCCACCTTCCTTCCTTCCCCCTTTCCATCTTCTTTTCTTCCTTCCTCCTTTCTCCCTACCTCCCTTCCTTTCTTCCCCAAACATCCATTTAAGGAGGCCACCCAGGCCAGCCATATATCATTTCCTTCTAAACTTCTCCAGGGACTTTTATGTCCTTGCCTCTCTCCCACCCCATTTTTACTTGATTTTATGAACGGTTTCTCTCTATTAGAATGGACATTCTTTGAGGACAGGTGCTGTCTTTCTTTTCTGCTTCCATTTGTATTTCCAGCTCTTACCACAGTGCTGAAACACAGTAGGCACTTAATAGATGCTTTTTGAATGAGTGAGCAGTGGTTTGCTTCAGACACCAAGAGCTAAGGTCTCAGTTCTATGATCTAGCTTGGTCTGCAGAGGAATAACTAAGACCAAAGGGGAACCCACAGTTCCTTCGCTCTAAGCCAAACAGAGCTTTCTAGCTGGTTGATAGTAGCTGAGCCCAGCTACAGTCTACACGCAGTCAGATCCATACCCAGCTCAGACCAGTGGACTCAGACCAGTCTTTGCCCTTGATGAGACCACTTTGGAAGTGCTGGAAACTTGCAGATCCCCAGGCTGTCCCTGAGATCCTAGAATAATACGAAGCTGAATACCCCAAGAAAGCAGCAACAGAAGTAGCCCCGACTTTCCTTCCAGAAGTGAGCAGAGTCCAGCCCTACGGTCCAGTCCAAAGCCAGGAAGCGGTCTGGAAGAATGAGCAAACTAAATAGCTTCCCACCATAAGAAGCTATCAAGCAGGGAAGCCCAACGCACAAACATGGACGAGAATGACTCCAAAGCATCTATATCTTGACATAGTGAAGTAATGCAGAGGAAAGAGCACTCAGCCTGGAAAATCTGAGTTCAAATTCAGCCTTGGCTAGTCCCTAGCTGTGTGACCCTGGACAAGTCATTTCACCTGTTTGCCTCAGTTTCCTCATTGGTGAAATGAGGATAACAACATCTACTTCCCAGGATCATGGTGAGGAGAACAATAAGATATTTGTCAAGCACTTACCTTCATGTCCGACACATGTCATTGCCAATAAATGCAATTATTGTTATTACAAGTGAGCCTCAGAGAAAAAATAGAGCTTGAGCACAAAATTAGTTACAACTCCTATAAAAGAGAAAGTTTGAAAATATTTTAAATGACAGGACAGGGGCAGCTAGATAGAGAGGCAAAGTAGAGAGAGCAACAGCACTGGAGCCAGGAGAACCAGAGTTCAAATCCAGCCTCAGACACTTGACACTTACTAGCTGGGTGATTCTGGGTAAGTCATTTGACCCTAATCTCCTTGTAACAATAAACAAATTTTAAAAAGGAAATTAAATGAGTGTACTTGAGGGGAAAACAGAAAAGAAATGAGTTATTATGAAGATAATGAGAGAATTATGAGAAGAAAATGAGAAAAAGTATTAGGAAGGGAATTAAACACTTGGCACAAGAGATACAAATCCTCTCAAACACCAAACTCCCTAAAAACTAGAATGAATGAAATAGGAGCCAATGACTTCATGAGACAAGAAATATTTTTAATTAAGGTTTTTTTATTTTCAAAACATATTCATGGATAATTTTCCACTACTGACCTTTGCAAAACCTTGTGTTTCAATTCCTCCCCTTTTCCCACTCCTCCCCTAGATGGCAAGTAATCCAATAAATGACAAGAAATATTAAACAGTCAAAATACTGAAGAAATAGAAGAAAATCTAAGAAGAAAATAAATTTATTAAAAAATTGACATAGAAAAGAGATCAAGAGAAAAATGTTAATAATCATTAGACTGTTTGAAGGCCACAACAAAAAAGGGGGGGTGAGGGCTAGACATACTATTGCAAGAAATTTTAAAAGAAAACTACTTGGATCTCAAAGAACCAAAATGGAAAGAGAAAGGGGCCATCTGTAATCTTTTGAAAGAAAGTCCCAGATGAAAACACCCAGGAATATCATAGCCAAAATTCAAGGTTTCCAAATCAAGTAAAAATTACTGCAAGCAGCCAGAAAGAAAGAGAAAACCACAGCTTCTCAATATAATCTTCAGGCTGGGTACTCCATCCAAGCACCTATTATGTGCCAGGCACTGAACATATACAACAAAAATTAAATGGTATTTACCCTTATGAAACTTTCAATCTACTAAGGGAAAACAGTACATATACATGTATGTGTAAATAGAGAGATAGACATGGAGAAGATGCAGAGATAGAGAAATATAGAACATATTGAGTAAATATGATGAGGTTTGTGGGAGGAAAGCACTAATAACTGTAGTTGGTGATTGGCTCCTGAGCTAATACTCCAAATGAAGCCAAGGATTAGGGGATATGGAAGTATATTATATTACAGGAAACAGAAACAACTTTGCAGAGGCAGACACAGCAGAAACCTTGAATACAAGGAATCTTAAGCAGGCAAGAGTGGTTGACAACAGAAGGCATCAGGAAAAGCAAAATTCAATGGCACTGTTGAGGGAAGGATAAAAGATAAAGACAACTTATCAGGGGCAGCTAGGAGGCTCAGTGGTTAGAGCACCAGCCCTGAAGTCAGGAGGATCTGAGTTCAAATCTAGTCTCAGACACTTCCTAGCTGTGTGACCCTGGGCAAGTCACTTAACCCCAATTGCCTCAGGGGGGAAAAAAGACAACTTATCAAAATTAATGAATACATTTTTAAAAGTGTAGGGCATGTCAAACTCCAGAATGATATGTTGTTGATGGGATTCTCATTCTATATGAACTAGGTAGTTGTGATGTTCCATTGAACATATGAAATTCAGGGCTTCTTTTTAGGAGAACATTAGGCCAGGAGAAAATTTCCATTAAAAATACTGGAACAATACTGGGGAAAAAAAAATTGATTCTCATGTTTCCTCATATATTAAATTCATCAGTTTCCTCATGTATTAAATAAGGGAATTAGACTGCAAAATTCCTTTGAGTTCTGATGATCTATAAGCTTTTTGTATTTTAACTTTTTTTTAATAGCCCAGTTTGGGGCTATTAATAATAATCAATACTCAAGGTTCCAAATAAGACAAAATCCAAAGACAAGAAATCTTTCCACTCTTGGGGGAAAAGGCAGCATTTCAGGAGGGAGGGAATAAACTATATCTCACCTGGCATTTGGTCTTCAGAACCACGGAAGCCATTGCTTCTTGCTCTTCTCGTCACCTTTCTTAATGAAGGGCAGAATCATGCCAATGGAGAGCTAAGGGATGAGAAAGAAATCATGAGCAACAACCCTGCAAAGGCTGCGGATTGGCGGGCTGATCCGGAAAAGTGCCAGAGAAATCCCCTCCGCTCCAAGCCAAAGAAGAAATGCCATTCCAACCTTGCCCACTCCCCTTGCCACAAAGAAAATGGGATTTCAAAGCATAGGAAACAGAGAAAATAATTGGAGTGGAAACATGACGCACCCAAGAGGAAGGGAGAACCTGCGACTCCCACGCAGAAGTCGAGTGCGCGCTGCCCTTGGAAATAACAATAATCAGCCTAATTTATATCGTCTGCAGACTTGACATCTGTTATCTATTTCGAGCTAACAACGCCCCCGGGAGAGAGGTGCTCCTATTACCCTCATTTTGCAGATGAGGACATCGAGGCTGAAAGGGAGGGGAGGGGGGACCGCGTTGTCAATGACTTGTGCAAGATGGTATCGCTCCTACGTATCCGAAAAGGGCTTTGAACTACGGCTCACCGATCCTAAGGCTGGCGCTGGTTACATCCCCAGTCCCGGCTCTCTACTTCTAAATTTGACGTGGGGCTCACTCGGGCACCTGCATCTAGCACCTGCCGGGTCATGGGAAGGGCGCTCACCTGTGCTACAGGCCCACCTGTTCGGGACACGGCCCAAAGGGAGACGGGGAGTCCGCGGCAGGGGAGCCCCAAGGAGACCCCCCCTCACCTCATGCCATGAGACGGGAGTGCGTAGGAGCAAGTAAGGAGCAGGAGAGATGGGAACGCGCACATCCACCCGTAGGAAAGATGGAAAGGGGCTTAGGGAGTGCCTGGGCTCCCCAACAGGTCTTACAGCCTCCCCCCTCGCCTACACACAGGCGTAGCCCGGCCCTGGGCCTATCGCAATACATCAGCACACTCTGCTCCTTCCCTGAAGCCCACCTAAGGAGCAGGGACCCCCTGAGGGCGCACCCACTCACCTGTTCGATCACTCACTTTCAGGATAGCAAAACTCCCCCTGCACTAAGATGCAGAACTACAACTCCCAGAATCCTTCGAGTGCTCAAGGGCTGCAATCGGCAGAGAAAGGTTCCAAAGTGCTTCTGGGAAATGGAGTCCAGCTAATCTGGACCTTTTCGGGGAAAGGGAATCCATAGGTTTCCTTCTGAGCAGGCGCACTGTCTAGGAAGTCAGATCTACAGCGTCTGGATCTTGTGTTGAATTCTGCCTATTATGACCAGCTTTGGGGTCTTTCCTGCACAAACTTAGACTTGAGAGTAAAGCCAATTCCATCCCTTCTTTTTTCTCTAAGACAATTTCATCAATTTGCTGAAATGAATGAAAAAACGTTGTTGTCGTCTTTTTCAAAGAGCTCCAAAATGACATCACCACCTTAGAGTGGGTGACAGAGTGTCTTACTGTAACTGATCTGGCCAATAGGAGCTCGGAGTGCTCTGCCACAGGTCGCACAAATAGTCCCTATGAACCTAGAGGAAGGACTTTCTCACTTTCCTCATTGAGTTACCCCAACTCCATCTCAGCTTCAGAAGCTGCATTGAGTGCATGATCATTTGTGAACAAAAATCACGCACCAACTCTCCCTCCCTCCACTCAGTCTTGACTTGGAAGCTTTTCAAGTTGAATAATTTTACATCAGTGCAGTAGCTGATCCTGATGCCGTGTTTGTTCTCATTAAAGGCATTTGACAACATGGCTGAAAACATCATGCTAAAAAGCATGGGAGCGAGCACCCACTCTTGTTTCACCCCACTGGTGGCTGAGAAAGTGCAAGAATATCATCCAATAGCCACAACCTGGGTAAAAACATTATCATGAAATTGACATATGATGCTAATGAACTTCTCTGGCAACCAAATTTTAAGATTATTTTCTATAATGCCCACGATTGATACTGTTAGAAACCTTGGTCAGATCTACAAACATTTTGTATGTATTTCTGTTCTGTTGTTGGCGTTTCTCCTGGAGTTGTCAGGCAGCAAATACTATATGAACTCTTCTTCAGCTCCTCCTAAAGGCACACTGGTTCCCAGGTACATGACCATCTTCCACATGAAGGATCAGACTTTTAAGGAAGATTCTGGCAAGAATCTTGCCTGCAATGACTAAGAGAGAGACACCCCCTGTGATGGTCACAGGACAATCTATTCCCTTTACTTTTGTAGAAATGAACAATGGAGGCAACCTTGAACTCCTGGGGGATAACCTCCTTTTGCCATATAACCCAGAAAATTTCAGTCAGCTTTTGTATGAGCAATGAATCCTCCATCTCGTAAATCTCATCTGGAATAGAATCAGCATTAGGTGCTTTGTCACATGAAAGGAGCCTAATGGCATTCAAAATCTCTCCTTCATTTGGAACTTCAGCTAGGGAGGGATTGATTTCAACCTGAAATGCTCAGAGAAGAGCTGCTTTAGAAGAAGCTTTGACCTAGAGAACCTGAAACATTGCAACTAATCTATAGAGATATAAACACAAAAGAATAGTGCCAGTCTTCAAAGAGTTTACATTCTAGTAGGAGGAAAGAGGCAACACTCAGGAGAGGAGTGTCTAGGGAAGAGGAATTCTAACTTGTATAGAGATAGGTGTTTGTCCTTGTGTTTGTCCTTTGTTCGAACAGAGGAACAAAAACATCAGGAAGGTGATATCTTGACTTGCTATGAATTGGATTTTAGTGAGGGAGGACTATACAAAGTTACCAGCCTCATTCTCTGCTCCCGAGACATCTGGGTCCAGTGGCAAAATATAGATCAGGACACTGGAGACAGGGACAGTGAGGGAGTCTGAAGAGATTGATATGTGTATTCCAGTAACAATAGCAACTCTGATTTGATTGCGGTTTCAGAACTGGAAAGGGGAAAAAGAGAATGGTTGAGGGTACTCCAAGTGGCTAGCAGATGGTGAGGAAATGACTGGAACTAGCCTAGGTGCTGCACTGAAGTCTTCGCAAAAGATGGGGGATATTGCATATCTTAGATTTCACTGATGATCAATGTGTTGCCTAGTTTGGTTAAACCAATTTATCTCTCCCTCCCTCCCTCCCTCCTTCCCCCTTTCCCTCTCTCTCTCTCTCTCTCTCTCTCTCTCTCTCTCTCTCTCTCTCTCTCTCTCTCTCTCTCTCTATCTCTCCACCCCCCAAAATTAAATGTAAAAAGATATCACTAAGTATGAGGGGGAAAAGAAGGATTAGCAGGGTTAGGGTAGTTTTGTCCTATACCTCTCAGTCAGGACTGTTTTTACCCACAAGCATAACCTGTTATTCATTTTGTGCTCTTTTGGTGGCCCTTGCCCAGAGCCTCTGTAGGGCTCTATTAGAACCAGAAAGCATGATCAAGATATAATCACTGCTCACCTCCGGAAAGAAGCATCAAAAGAAAAAACTCCCTAAAATATGATGGCCAAAATCCAGAGATTCCACATTAAAATTAAATTTTTTTACAATGAAGTGGGTCTTCTTGTAAAAGTCAACTCCCCTTCCTGCTGACCTCCCTTCCAGTGTTCCACAGCAGGACTGCCCACTCTCTAAATGTGAATCTCTCCTTATCTAAAGGCTTCTTCCTTGCTGACTTCAAATATGTCAGTCCTCCAGTTCTTAAAAGTAAAAACAAAAACTTTCCCTTTCAAAAAAATTATTGGGAAATTGTTTTTATATACTTTGCTTCCACTTCCTCCCCTCAGCCCTTCAGAATCTGGCTTCCAACTTCATTGCTTAGACTAAAAAGCTCTCTCCAAAGTTATCAATGATATCTTAACCATTTGATAGTCTTTTCTATCTTCTTGATCTCTCTGTAGTATGTGACACCATTAACCACCACTCTCTTCTTCTGAAAGAAACTTGTTAATCGATGCCTTGAAATTTACTAGAATTGACTAGTTATTCAAAATATCTTGAGAGGACAGTACCTGCAAATGGATCTCTTAATAACTCTATGAGGAGGAAGAGTTAATTTTTAAAATCAGTAAATTTTGAGATTAGAAAGTCATTGAGTAGAAAAGCTTAGAGCCATGCTAAACCAGAAAAAGATACTTCACACAGAAGTAGCATAGATTTTTTATAGCACAAAAATATCATAGACCAACTTCAGGAATCTTCATGCAACATCCCTCTTTTGTTGGGGAAGAATCATTAGAGGTTTGGACTGGATGTTCTGCAGAATGACTACATGACTGGCAAGCATCTGCCACACAAAAATTGTAATTTAGTGGAAGATTTCAAAGGCCGTGCTTTTGAACTTATGGAGTGTCTGACAGCACAAACAAATAAAAGCAAAACAAAACAAAGCACAAATTAGGCATTAAGAGTGCTTGAAAAAGCTGAAGTGGAGCTATGGATCTGTCCTGAGTGCTGAAACAATACTTTTCACTTAGAACAATGCTGTTCAGGACAGCAAAGAATCCACCAACCAAATCTGTAAGGCCAAGTGGATATTAATAACTTTAATAGAAAAAGGAATGGAGCAATTCAAGAAAGCTAATACAGTCAGAATGACCCAAATGGGTCAGGACCACAAGAATAGTCCAAATTAAAGGTACATTTTGCAAATACATTACCAAAAAATTATTTCTATGCAATTTACCAGAATAACTTAAAATTTTTTTTTTAAATTCCAATTTGTGCAGTTTGCTGAATTTACCAGGTAGTAAAATCCAGGAAAACTCCGCTTTGAGTAACTCTTTCTTTGCTTTTCATTTTTAAAAAATAAATTTTATTTTTAGTTCTGAATTCTCTCCCATTTCCTTGTCTTCCATATTGAAAAAGGAAGGAAAAAAAAACCAAAACCCATTTCAAACTGTATTCCAAACAAAACAAATGACCACATTCAGTCTCTCTCTCTCTGTCTCTCTGTCTCTGTCCCTGTCTGTCTCTCTCTCCCCACCCCCACACCCCCTACCCCACCCCCACACACACTATAGACATACACTTACACAAACATTTTAAACAAATCTAAAAGATCTTAGAATCTCCATTTTCAAGGCAGGCATCCAAACCAACCATGCCTTTCTCCAATCAGAATATTTCTCCACCAAAGAAATTAAAACTAATAAAAGTAATTATTAATTCATTAAAAATAACAATAAACATATTATACATTAAAACAAAGAATATTTTAATGGAATAATTACTATGTTTTCCAAAACAAAAAAAATTACTGAGAAGGGTAATGTTGTTTTACATTTTTTTTGTTGTTGCAGATCTCTTTAATGTATCATTTAATGAGTGGAAAGAAGAAAATAAGCACCATTAAATGTATATATGTGTGTGTGTGTATGTATACATATACACACACATATCAATCCTTTTCAGTTATGTCCAACTTTTTGTGACCCCTTTTGGAAGTTTTCTTGGCAAAGATACTGGAGTGGTTTGCCATTTCCTTCTCCAGGTCATTTTATAGATGGGGAAACTGAGGCAAACAAGATTAATTGACTTGCCCGAGGTCACATAGGTAGTGAGAATCTTCCTATTCCAGGTAGAATAATGGGCAGAGTGCCAGACCTGGAGTCAGAAGGAGTAGCTGTGCGATCCTGGGCAAGTCATTTAAATCTGTTTGCCTCAATTTCTCCATATATAAAAAGAGCTGGACAAGGAAATGGCAAGCCACTTCAGTATCTTTGACAAGAAAACCCCCAGAAAGGATAACAAAGAGTTGAACATAATTGAAAACAATTCAACAATAACAAAAATCCTTGACACCTGAGTCATCATTACACAAGAAATCAAGACATTCACATTGTGAAAATAATTTAGTTAGTTATAGATATCAAATAGTTATAGGCTAAAACATATTATGATACTATCGAAGCAAAATATATAGATAAACAAAAATAGATAACATATAAGGGAGGTTACAAGGCCTCCCTCTACATTATATAATAAGTAGTTGGTGCAGTGGATAGAGCACCAGTCCTAATGTCAGCAGAATCTGAGTTCAAATTTGGTCTCAGATACTTAACACTTCCTATCTGTGTGACCCTGGGCAAGTCACTTAACCCCAACTGCTTCAGCATTTTAAAAAATAAATAAATAAATAAAAATAAAAGGAGTCTTAAGATAGCTAGAAAGAGATTGAATCAGGAAAGAAAGGACCAAGAGAAGACTGAACTTAACTCTTATATGATGAAGCAGCATGAAGGGAATTCTTAAAGAGCTTTGGCTGCTAGTCTGAAAGACTGTTTACGGAACTGAGTCAGCAGGAGCAGTGATGGCTAGAAGCTACTGGATTCTATCTTTCTCCTAAGTGACACATTGTAAATAATTTTAAAAAATAATAATTTTATTTTATTATTATACTGTTAATAAATAATATGGCCATTAATCTTGATTTTAAGACTAGGAGAGTAGAATCCCTGGATCTGTGTCAGGGGTGTATTAAGGGATACTAAGTTACCGTTGCTTTACTTTTATTATCCCCTTTGGGGGATAAGGATCTCCATTTGTCTTTACATCCCCAGCATCTAGTACAGTGTCTGTAACAGAGGTAGGGACTTAATAAAAGCACATGGACCTTCTGGCTAAGAAGCGATGTACTTAAGATGCAGATGAAATGTTCATTTTTCTAGATGGCCAATGAGAAAGTTTGTTTTGCTTGATTATGTGTATTTGTTACAAGGGATTTTTTTTTTGCTTTTGCTTTATGGGTGGGGTTAGTTGGCAGGGAAGGAGATAGAGATTAGAGTGCAGGACCCTTCTCCCCTCCTTCCCCTACCCCCCACCCCAAAAAGGAAATCACTGGCAAACCTGACAGTTTTGAAAGACTACATTAATCACATTAGGTTGTGAGCTTTTTAAGAGCAGGGGCTGTTTTGTTTTGCCTTTCTTAGATCCCCTTAGACTAAATGGCACAGAGTTGGTGCTTAAATGTTTCTTGACTGAAAATTACCTGTTGAATTGAAAAAGAAAAGGAAAAACTACTCCACAGAGATTGACAAGGTCCCTCCTTGTGCATGTGCTCGTTTAATCTGATATTTGTCAAATTCAGAATAAAAGACTCATCTTCCTGAGTTCAAATCCTGCCTCGGACATTTACTAGCTGGGTGACCCTTGGAGAAATCACTTAATCCAGTTTGCCTCAGTTTCCTCATCTGTAAAATGAGTTGGGGGAGGCATTGGCAAACCCACTCCAGTACCTTTTCGGAGAAAACTCCCAAAAGGGGTCACGAAGACTTAAAAAAACCGCCTCAAAATTAAAAATAAATAACAGCTTGTTGAGGAATTGAGACGAGATTGATGGTGCCAGAACGTAATCCTGGATCCCCAAAACGTAACCCTGCAGGTTGTCAGAGTTCTGGGAGATGGAGTCTGGGCTTGGGCCGTGAACTTGATTCTGCCTAAAGCTTCATAAACCACGTGCTGGAGCAGCTGTAAAGCTCTGCATCACACTCCCCGGCATGCTCAAGAAGGGATTTTCTGATGCCCGGACTCCATTTCCCAGAGATCCTCACGAGGTTCCCTGCCTTTAGGTGTCCCCGGGCCCTGTCTAACTAGATCATTGGCCTTCTGGGAGTTGTAGTTCCACGGCTCGATGTAGCCCGCACAAGATTCCACGTGGGACCATGGCCTTTTGTCCGTGGGGCTGCAGATGATACCGGTCTTTTTTAATGTGGGTTTTTTTTTTTTTAGTTCTGAGGAACTGAAATTTTTTTCTTTCTATTGGTTATTATTATTAGAGGTGACTCTTAGAATAGATGGGGATAATGGTAGGATACAATTGGAAATGCAGACGATAAAAGTAAAAGATGTCATTAACAATTTACTTTTTTTTTTATTAAAGCTTTTTATTTGCAAAACGTGTATATGGGTAATTCCTAAACATTAACCCTTACAAAGCTTTCTGTTACAAATTTTCCCCCCTACTCCCCACCCCTCCCCTAGATGGCAGGATATCCACTACATGATAATTATGTTAGAATACTTAAGAAATTGGATATATGTATAGTTATTGCATCATTATTTTTGCAGGAGAAATCATATCTACAAGAAAGAATAATCCGATAAAGGGAATTCAATGCAAGCAAACCTCAATAGAGAACAGGAAAATGTTATGTTGTCCACATTTCACATCCCTCTCTCTGGGTGTATATGGCCTTCTTCACCGAACAATTGGAACTGGTTTGAAGCATTTCATTGTTGAAGAGAGTCATGTCCATTAGAACTGATCCTCATACAGTATTGTTGTTGCCGTGAATAATGATCTCCTGGTTCTGCTCACTTCACTGAGCATTAGTTCATGCAAGTCTCTCCAGGCCTCTCTGAAATCGTCCTGCTGGTCGTTTCTTACAGAGCAATAATATTCCATGACATTCATATACCATAATTTGTTCAGCTACTCTCCAAATGATGGGCACCCATTCAGTTTCCAGTTTCTAGCCACCACAAAAAGGGCTGCCACAAACATTTTTGCACATGTGGGTCCCTTTCCTTCTTTTATGATTTCTTTGGGATATAAGCCCAATATAAGCCCAAGTCAAAGGTTATGCACAGTTTGATAACTTTTTGAGCATAGTTCCAAATTGCTCTCCAGAATGGCTGGATCCGTTCACATCTCCACCAACAATGCATCAGTGTCCCAGTCTTCCCACATCCTCTCCAACATTCATCGTTATCTTTTCCTGTCATTTTAGCCAATCTGACAGGTGTGTAGTGGTACCTCAGGGTTGTCTTAATTTGCATTTCTCTGATCAATAGTGATTTGGAGCACCTTTTCATATGATTATAAATAGTTTTAATTTCCTCATCTGAAAATTGTCTGTTCATATCCTTTGACCATTTATCAATTGGAGAATGGCTTGAATTCTTATAATTATGAGACAATTCTCTATATATCTTAGAGATGAGACCTTTATCAGAACCCTTAAACGTAAAGATGATTTCCCAATTTGATGCTTCTCTCCTAATCTTGTCTGCATTAGTTTTGTTTGTACAGAAACTTTTTAATTTAATATAATCAAAATTATCCATCTGGTGTTCAATTAAGAGTTCCAGATCTTCTTTGGACATAAATTTATTCCATCTCCACAGGTCTGAGAGGTAAACTATCCTATGTTCCTCTAATTTGGTTATAATATCACTCTTTATATCTAGATCATGAACCCATTTAGATTTTATCTTGGTGTGTGGTTTTAGGTGTGGGTCCAGCCTTAATTTCTTCCACACTAGTTTCCAATTTTCCCAGCAGTTTTTGCTGAATAGTGAGTACTTATCCCAAAAGCTGGGGTCTTTGGGTTTATCAAACACTAAATTGCTAACATTATTACTTAGCTTGTCCTGATATCCTATCCTATGCCACTGATCGACTGCTCTATTTCTCAGCCAGTACCAAATGATTTTGATGACCGCTGCTTTATAATATAGTTTTAGATCTGGTACAGCAAGGCCACCTTCATCTGTCTTTTTTTTCATTAATTCCCTTGAAATTCTTGACCTTTTGTTTTTCCAAATGAACTTTGCTACTATTTTTTCTAGATCTGTAAAATAATTTCTTGGGAGTTTGATTGGTATGGCGCTAAATAAATAAATTAGTTTGGGTAGTATTGTCATTTTTATTATATTTGCTCGGCCTACCCATGAGCACTTAATGTTTTTCCAGTTGACTAGGTCTGATTTTATTTGTGTGGAAAGTGTTTTGTAGTTTAGTTCATATAGTTTCTGACATTCTCTTGGCAAATAGATTCCCAAATATTTTATGCTATCATCTGTTATTCTGAATGGAATTTCTTTTTGTATCTCTTGCTGCTGAACTTTGTTGGTAATATATAAAAATGCTGATGATTTATGTGGATTTATTTTGAATCCTGCAACTTTGCTAAAGTTGTGAATTGTTTCTAGTAGTTTTTTAGTTGAGTCTATAGGGTTCTCTACGTATACCATCATGTCATCTGCAAAGAGTGATAATTTGGTTTCTTCATTACCTACTCTAATTCCTTTTATGTCTTTTTCTTCTCTTATTGCCAAAGCTAACATTTCTAATACAATATTAAATAGTAATGGTGACAGTGGGCAGCCTTGTTTCACTCCTGATCTTATTGGGAATGGTTCTAGTTTGTCTCCATTACATATGATGCTTGCTGATGGTTTTAAGTAGATGCTACTAATCATTTTAAGGAAAACCCCATTTATTCCTATACTCTCTAGTGTTTTTAATAGGAATGGGTGTTGGATTTTATCAAATGCTTTTTCTGAATCTATGGAGATAATCATATGGTTTTTGTTAGTTTGGTTATTGATATAATTGATTATGCTGATAGTTTTCCTGATATTGAACCAGCCCTGCATTCCTGGTATAAATCCTACTTGGTCAAGATGTATTATCCTGGAGATAACTTTCTGTAATCTTGTTGCTAAAATCTTATTTAAAATTTTTGCATCAGTATTCATTAGGGAAATGGGTCTATAGTTTTCTTTCTCTGTTTTCACCCTACCTCATTTAGCTATCAGCACCATATCAGTATCATAGAAGGAATTTGGTAGTATACCATCTGTCCCTATTTTTTCAAATAGTTTGTATAGTATTGGAATTAATTGTTCTTTGAATGTTTGGTAGAATTCACATGTAAAACCATCTGGCCCTGGAGATTTTTTCTTAGGGAGTTGATTAATAGCTTGTTCTGTTTCTTTTTCTAAAATGGGGCTATTTAAATAATTTATTTCCTCTTCTGTTAATCTGGGCAATCTATATTTTTGTAGATATTCCTCCATTTCATTTAGATTATCAAATTTATTGGCATAAAGTTGGGCAAAGAAACTCCTAATTATTACTCTAATTTCCTCTTCATTGGAGGAAAGTTCTCCCTTATCATTTTTGAGACACAATTTGATTTTCCTCTTTCCTTTTTCTGGTCAAATTAACTAAAGGCTTATCTATTTTGTTGGTTTAACAATTTACTTTTTAAACCAAGATTCAAAGTCTAGGCAAATGGTGATCAACTGTGTCATTCTAGTGACTTAATTTCATCTAAATCAGGGACAATTTGTGTTAGTATTCTCTCAATTAATGTGAACTTCTGCTCCCTCTTAATAATTGTTAATTGATTATTAATTTATTAATAAAAATAATTTATTAATTGTTATTAATAATTGTTATGTACTCTCCCAATGAATATTCCTTCTTCTTCATGGAGAAGAGCTTTGTTTATTTCTTGCAGAGAACAATTAATATTGACCTTTTTATTTCTTTCAGATTTCCTTATTCAAGAAACAAAGTAGGATATCCTGGAGTCAGCATTTCAGAAAAAAAATCAGTCTTGGTTTAATCCTTGTTCCACAGCAGAAAACTGCTGAGTAAAAAAGGTCCCTACAGATGTGGTATATGTGTAAAAAGCTCCCAGAAGTATTCAAGCATTCTTAAATGTAAAAAAATTTCTGGTAAAAAATTTTGCAAATCCATTCATTTCAGGAAATCTTTTAGTTACCATCCAGACTTTATTCAATATCACAAAAAACTCAGTGAAGAAAAACTATATGAATGTAATGAATGTGGGAGGACCTTGAGCAGCAGATCATCCCTTAGAGGACATCAGAGGGTTCATACTAGGAAAAAATCCTTTGTTTGCTATGCATGTGGAAAAGCCTTTTTGGAAAGGGGAAGACTTAACACACAGGAAAAAATTCATTCTGGAGAGAAAGCCTTTGAATGTAATGAGTGCAGAAAAGCACATAGGACCCCAGTAAGTTTTTTTTAATTAAAGCTTTGTATTTGCAAAACACATGCATGGGTAATTTTTTATCATTGACCCTTGCAAAGCTTTCTGTTACTAATTTTTCCCTCTTTCCCCCCACTCTGATGGCAGGAAGTCTAATACATGTTAATTATGTTAAAATACTTGACAAATCAAATATATGTATGCATATTTCCACACTTATCTTGCTGTGCAAGAAAAATTGTATCTACAAGAAAAAAAAATCAAAGAAAGGAAACACAACGCAAGAAAACATCAATAGAGAGCATGAAAAGGTTATGTTGTGGTCCACATTTCATATCCCTCTCTCTAGGTGTATATGGCTTTCTTCACTGAACAATTGGAACTGGTTTGAGACATTTCATTGTTGAAGAGAGCCATGTCCATCAGAATTGATCATCATATAGAATTGTTGTTGCCGTGTATAATGTTCTCCTGGTTCTGCTGATTTCACTCAGCATCAGTTTATGCAAGTCTCTCCACGCCTCTCTGAAATCATCCTGCTGGTCATTTCTTACAGAACAATAATATTCCATAACATTCATATACCATAGTTTATTCAGCCACTCTCCAATCGATGGGCATCCATTTGACCCCAGTAAGTTTTACTGAACATAAAAGAATTCATACTGGAGAGAAACCCTTTAAAAGTAATGAGTGTGAAAAAGCCTTTAATTACCTAAGAAATCTTACTGAACATAAGAGAATTCATGCTGGTGAAAAACCTCGAGTGTAATGAATGTGGAAAGACCTTCAGACAGAGCTCATCATTTAGGAGGCATCAGATAATTCATTCTGGAGAGAAACCTTTTGTGTGTAATCTCCGTGGGAAAGCCTTCATAGAGAGTGGAAAATTCATGGCTCATAAAAGAATCCACACAGGAGAGAAACCCTTTGAATGTCAGGAGTGTGGGAAGGCCTTCATTCATAGCTCATGTCTCAGGTATCATTGGATTCTTCATACTGCAGATCAACAATATGAATGTAATAAATGTTGGAAATGGTTCAGTACAAGCTCATCACTTGAGAAGCCAGTTCATACCAGGTAGTTCATACCAGAGAGAAACGTTTTGCATGTAATGAATGTGGAAAAACATTCATAGAGAAGAATAACAAACATAAGAAAATACATCCTGGTGCTACAAATGTGGGAAGTCCTTCTTGGAGAAAGGGAAACTTACTGAACACAGGAGAATTCATTCTGGCAAGAAATCCTTTGAATGTGATGAATGTGGGAAGGCTTTCAGCTACAATTCATCTCGGAGGTATCACTGGAAACTTCATACTGGAGAGAAACAATTCGAATGTACTGAATATGGGAAATCGTTCAGCATTTAGGAAACATCAGGGAATTCATACTGGAGAGAAGCCCTTTTCCTGCAATAAATGTGGGAAAACCTTCATAGAGAGAGGAAGACTTTCTGAACATAAGAGACTTCATACTGGAGAGAAACCCTGTGAATGCAGTAAGTATGAGAAAGCCTTCAGCAAAAACTCATTACTTAAGAAGCATCAGTTAATTCATAGTGGAGAGAAACCCTTTGAATGTAATGAATGTGGGAAGGCCTTCAGCAACAGCTCGTCCCTTGGGGTTCACTGAAAACTTCACACTGGGGAGAAATATAAATGTAATGAATGTGGGAAGGCCTTCAGTAGAAGCTCATCATTTAGGAAACATCAGAGAATTCATACTGGAGAGAGACCCTTTATGTGCAATGAGTGTGGAAAAGCTTTCCTAGATAGAGGGAATCTTACTGCACATCAGAGAATCAACACTGGAGAGAAACCCTTTGATTGGAAAGAGTGTAGAAAGGCATTTAGCTATACTGCAAGTCTTCTTGAACATATGAGAATTCATACTGGAGAGAAACCATGTGATTGTGATGAATACAGAAAAATCTTTTACCAGCAGGTCTGCCTGCTCATAAGAGAAAGAAAAAGAAAAAGCTTTTGAATGTGATAAATGTGGGGAAACCTTCAGCAACATATCAAACTTTACATTGCATTGGAGACATCATACAGGTGAAAATCCCTTTGAATGTAATGAATGTGGGAAAGCCTTCAGCAATAGCTCAAACCTTAGGAAACATGAGAGACTTCATGCTGTCAAAAAACCTTTCCAGTGAGTGTGGGAAAGCCTTCAGAGAGAAGGTAAAGACTACATGAGAAAATTCATACTGGTGAAAAAACTTTTCAATGAAGAGCCTTTGCCAATCCCACAAGTCTTGACTTAACATAAGAGAACCTGTTTTGGATGAAAGCCCATACCAGATAATCAATATGGAAAACCTTCAATTACACTGAATCATAAGAAGCATACTGCATAAAGACATTACAGGGAAATAATTGTGGGAAATCCCTTAACAACTCCTGTCTTATGAATCGAGAGTGAATTCATAGTGGAAAAATGGGAATGTCTTCAGAAACATCTCATCCTTTAGAGAATTTAGAGAATTTTAGAATTGAACAAAACCTCAAGGGCCCTCTAGACCAACCCAAGCCCATATAAGGTTGCCCCTATATTAAACTTGAAAAGTGATTATCCAGCCTTATTTTGAAAATCTCACGTGAGTGATACCCTACAGTTTAAGCTGAGTGTTCCTTTTTATAAATTAGAAAGTTTTTTTTTTCTTTAAAATGAGTGGAAATTTACTTTTAAGTTCTACCAGTTATTCAAAGTTTTGCTTCTGGAAACAAGCAGGTTTTATTGAAACTTGTCATCTGTATACTAACACATCAGAATGTCAGAATGTATTGAATATGCTGTTATTTGCTGATTTGGATAATTAAATTACCTATTCCCCCCCCCACCTCTGACATTCTCTAAACATTTGAATCTTTATATCATGTCTTTCTGTCTTACCTCTCCTCAGTTTACTTATTTCCTTCAAATGTCTGCTCTATAATTGAATTCCTAAATTGGGAGATAGGCTCATTTTTGGGCAACTTGAGTCACTCAGACTGTTTTCTAGAAAAATACAGACTATTAGAAGCTTATGAATAAATCTGTTTCCTCAAAGTTCTACTGATATTATTTTTTATTCATCATTAGCATTTTAATGGGAGTAAGGTAATAGAGAAGATATGTGATTTTGTAAGTAGAAGGAACTTGCTGGTAAGAAAGTTCCCTCTACAAAAGCTAATTATGTATTATGCTTCAGCTTACTGTCTTAGTTCTACCTATGAAAGGATACAAAGCAGAAAAAAACAACATAAATAAACAGAATTGGAAAAAACATTGTACCTATTAAATAACTACAACCACAAAGGAAGAAAATTGTGAGAATATGAATGGACAAAGGATCCTGATGGAGAGTTAGGGGCAAGTGATTGGAAAGTTGTAGCATAATCATTTATTTACACGTAAGTAGTTGCTAAAAGAAATCTTTTTATTTATTTTAATGTTGAGTTTATAATAAAGTAATGATTTTTCCCAATCTATGAGCACATTTATTAAGCATATTAGGCCAGACAGTGAGATACCTTACCTCTAAAGATTTTCTAGCAAAAATAATTCATAAGCTACGTGTACAAATCTTTATTTATGAGAAGCCACCCCCTTTATAGAGATAAATGTAGATATACAAGTGCATTATCATCCATATTTTGAAAAATCATGTAGAGATATGGAAACAAGGACAGGTTATGAAGTTTGAAAGTATGACATGATTCTGTTCAAGAGTGTCAGAAATGCTGCTAATGGCCAGAATGGTCTGAACTTGTGGGGATTTAAAGCTTGTATTTTCATCCACATGAGGATCTACCAGTGTGGCTATTTCTTCCTCCAATATGTGTCATCAATTTGCCTATAAATTAGAGTCGAAAAAGAGAAAAGACTTTTATTCAGAACAAATGTGTGGTCACGATTGTTGGAGAAAAGACAGATTTGATTATGTCTTTAAGATGCAAAATGCTTATTTTGCATCATTTCTCTGACAAGGAAAATAATCTTGTAATTGAAAAGAACCAAACAAAATGATTTATAGTGAATTGAAACCCGAAGTTAGTAAATATAGAACATTGTATTATTCTTGATGAATTCAAGACCTCAGGCTAAGACAAACTATCATTTGGGACTGGAGACTTGAACTCATCAAGGTGTTGGTGCTTTCTAAGTAGTTCTTATTTATCTTGAACTTTAATTTATTGTTAAGCATTATTATTTGTCTTTCTCTTGACTTGGAAAGGATTAAACAGCATTTCTAGATTGTTGAGGAATTTGGGTAGTAGTTTCCCCTGATTTTTTTTTTAATTAATCCATTATCTAACAAAAAGTCTTCATAGTAGGCTCTTTTAGACAACTTTTCCTTGTCCCAAAGGAAGATGGCATGGGCCACAAGCAGATTTGTAGGGAAAATGTAACTCAGGAGCATGGCTGGGATTTCAGACAGTGCATAGCCAGGTGAATCTGCCCATGACCCCTCAGACGGCGGGCCTCAGGCATTTGGATTTCTGACCAGAGAGCTTCCCCAGAGGTGAGACCATGGAGCTAACCTGATCTCTACCAGAGCTTCTCCCTGCCTGCCCCAGGGAACAATTCCCTCAATGCTTCAGTTTCCCTCTGCCAACTACACCCACCATTCAGGCCTTGGTCATATGGGCAGGGAAATGCAAGAATTCCCATGAGAAAGGATGTTGTTTGAGGAAGAACATCACAAAGCATCTGTTCACTTATCAAACTTAGCCATGAATGGCAAAAAAAAACCAAACCCAAAACTAATTCTATTCATTGAAACATTAATATAGCTAAGCCATTTCTAACATGAGAGTTGTCCAAGCTGACAAAGTCCCTTGTGTTCTCTGATATGATCACCCCCAAGACAATTTTGGGTTAATGTTTGTAGGAATCTTGAGTGAGGAAAAGATCATAATTTTTTTTTAAGCACAATAACCAGGCCGCAGGATCAGTATTCAGTTCCTTCTTGGATCATTGGCTTCCCTTAATGACTGAAGGATTTCTTCCTTCGATCACCATTAATCACAAAAGAAGCAATGCTTTTAGTTGCTGATATTAGAAAGGGAGGTATCAGGGCAAGGATTGTTTGGTTATCTTCCTTACTCCATTTCAAAGGATGGCCATAGTTTTTGTTCTTTCCATTCCCTAAAGAGAAGAGTCTACAAAGGATTTTAGGCTGGAGAAATAGTTCTTAATATTTCTAAAGAAACAAAAAAGGAAGTTTTTAGATTTTTTTCTTAAATATGCTTCCACATAAGCACGCTGCAAGGAGTAAGAGCTGAATCAGTGCTATCACAGAAATTGTCCAAGTATTAGTCCAGAAGTACTACCATCAAACATATTTATTAACATGAGACATTTTAATAACTGATTTATGATCTACGTGGAGCATTTGCATACTATGCAAAAATTCAATAGAAAAAACAGATGTTTTTCAACAACTCTATGTAGGTGTTAGAAGAAGACAGGGCAGATACAATGTGATTTTACTGAAGGTAGGAGAAGGGAAAGATTTACAAATTAAAGAACAGACAGAAGGGGAACATCTACAGGAAGTAAAATAATAAAACTGTAAACACCAGGAATCAAGTTAGAATTTGCAGACGATTAACACAGGGTTACACCTAGTTACTTGACCATGCTCGATTTAAGTAAAGAGAGGTAATAAACCTGAGCTAAATTCTCCTCACCAGAACTAAATTTGATATCCGCTAAAGTCTGCAACTTCCAGCAAGCGATGTGACTGGTTGTCTTGAGGAAATGGTGGTCATCAGGAAAATAAAGAAAAATTCTCTTTCCACATTAAATTGCAAGGGGGTCAAGAAGGAAGCCCAATAGTGATTGTTTTCTTCACAACAGATTCTGCTGTGCAAATTTAGGGAAAAGATAAATAATATTTTACTTCCTCCTGAAATCTCTGATTATATTAATATCATTGAAGCATCATTTATGTTTCTTGAAGCAAGCTCTATTGAAGAAAGGCATTAAAAAGGAGTAATTAATGAGGAAGAATACAGGGTAGTCTGCTATGGAGAGAGAGGACAAAAATGGGTAAGGTGGGTGGGATAGTCCATTTAGTCTTTTTTTTTTCTTTTATGCTGAGGCAATTGGGGTTAAGTGACTTGCCCAGGGTCACACAGCTAGGGAATGTTAAATGTCTGAGACTTGAACTCAGGTCTTCCTGACTTCAGGGCTGGTGCTCTATCCACTGCACTACCTAGCTGTCCTCCCATTTAGTCTTAAAGTGAAAAAACTTCTGAATAATTAGCACTGTTCAGAAGCAGAATGGGAGGTGATGAGCTTCTTCTCATTGGGGGTTTTTAAGCAAAAGCCAAATGACTCCTTGGTAAGTGTGTCACAACGGGAACTCCATCCAGGAATAGGTTGTCTAGGATGGCTTCTGTCTTTCCAGCAAGATCACTTCCACATTCACCATCCTAAGGGATCTAGCTCCAAGATTCAGCGGCAAAAGACCTTGGGATTCTTGCAGCCAGAAGCTTAACCGTCCATGTTTTCAGATGTCCGAGTCCCCCTTTGGGACAAGTCGAATGGGCTGGGAGCCGAGGGGACATTGAATACCCACTGCCAGAGTTACAATCACCCGACCTGTCCCGTTTTCTGCAGTCTACAGAGTAGCTGGCCGTATGGAACTAATTAATTATTGAAACCTCATTGTTCACCCTCTGATTTTTCATGATGTTGCTACCTCTCGGGGCTCTCTCTACCTGTCTTGCCAAAGAGGATCTGAACCCGGTTCTGCCCAGAAACTTGAAGACAATTGCTTAAGATTCTTCTTTAATACATTTTCCCTGATACCTGATTTTCGTGTCAAATGTGTTTCTAATTTTAGCACTCAACTCGAAGACCTTGGATGGAGCAGGATAAAACCCTTTAGGAAGAGTGCTCCTCTTGACTCCAATGGTCTTGGAGGTTGAATCCAGCTCCTGGTGAACCCCGACTTCGAACCATGAGCCTTGAGGTATCCTGAAGAATCTAACAACCAGGAAGCCTGTTGGCAGACTGGGCAAGTCAGTAGGAACAAAGGTAAAAGCACCTTTTGTTGGTCAGGAAGTTTCTTCCAGCCTTGCAGGATTCACTGATGGGAGGAACGGATTCCAGGCCTAGAGACAAAGGAAGAATGCCCAGGAAGGGTTTGGAAGGATGTGCCCAGGAGGAGGGGCAAGAAAGGAGTAAAGAAGTGAGGTCCCAGCAGAGAAGAGACAACTCTGTGCTGGACAGAAGGAAAGGGAATTTAAAAGCAGTTTGTGTCTGTGTGCCTGAGCCTGTGTTTTCTCCAGGGCCATTTCCAGCCATTTCAAAGATTTCAGGACTCTAGGATGGTAAAATTTTTGAGGGGAAAGAGAAGTTTCTTTCCAAAATGTGATTTAAATTTGTATATTTAAATGTAAATGATATACAAATAGAATGACTTTCAATTGAAGCATTTGGGAATAATTAGAAACTTGTGCTTGGAGGATGGTTGGGGGAACAGACAGGAACATCAAGCTCAGCCCCTTCTCTGGGATGCATGTTGATTCCCCTTAATTTGAAAGCTTATTATGTTTCTTGAAACCCTGGGAAAAGAGTTTATTTGGCTTTTATAATTTCCAAGAATGGGTTTACTGAGAATCTATAAGTTTGTCATATAGGAATTATTTCTAACGTTTGCCTTTTATTCCAGAATGAATTTAAACTCAAGAAGAATAAGAAAATAAAGGGGGAAGGAATATCAAAGCTGTTAAGTGAAATCTCTTAGGTATGTGAGTTTTAGTTGGCTGTATTGAGTCATCTTAAAGCTGTTCCCATTGTTTAAAGAGATTCTGAGAACAGTAATCTATAGCTTTGTCTCTTTGAACATGGTTAATAACTAAAGATGTTTGGCTATAGATTGGTTATTGAACATCTTAAAGCAAAACAATTTGTGTAATGTTGAACTTAAAACTTAAAACTTGTTTACATAGCAAGATAAGCAATGAACTTTATAGGATGAATCTCTTACTGTTATCAATGTAAGATTATCTTCAACAGAGCAGCTAGGTAGTGAAGTGGTTAGAGCATGAGTCCTGAAATCAGGAGGACCTGAGTTCAAATCTGATGTCAGACACTTAACTCTTCTTAGCTGTGTGACCCTGGGCAAGTCACTTAACCCCAATTGCCTCAGAAAAATAAATAAATAAATACATTATTGGCAATACTTATTTAGGACATGTGATCCTTGAGAACTAAATTCACCCAGAGCTTTGATTGATGAGACTTGCTATTTGAGATAAAATCTCTTGGGATTGTAATTGATATTGTTTGGAGTTTTGAATTCAGGTATGATTGTCTGATGGATCATCCTCAGTAACCCACTCAGAAATATGCCACAAATTACTCAGAGGAGTGTGATCCTGAACTGTTACAGGTGAAAGTCAGTATCCCGGCAAGAGGTGGGAGGACCACCTTGGCCTCTGCTTAAGGTGGGATCCTTCTGACTCAGCTTCCCAGGGGTTTTGCTTTGAATAAAAACCCATCTGATTATTCCTGAGTCTGGCTATAAGGTGGAATTGTTACTTCATGATTGATTGAAAACTGTGGCAATGACCTAAAAGTCAAACTGAGCTAAGGATGCTTTAACCTGTCATGTAGGTGCTCTCAGTCTGAGGCCCTTATAAACATGCCCCTGCTTTTTCCTTTTATGGCAAGCTTCTACAATCAGCAAATGGTCAATAGAAGCCATGAGTATACTTCAAGTATGTATGATCTTGCAGTTTTAAATCTGAAATTATGCAGTCACTATATCCTAAATAAGTAGGTAAATGAATATTGGCCTAGTCATCTTTCTGTTGCTAGATGCATGTCTTTAAGAAATAAGAGCCTTAAGGTTACCCTGAAGGTCGATTCAACTCTACGAGCCTTTCCAGCTTGAAGTAGCCACAATTCCTGTAGAAGATTGAGATCTCTGCTCCTTCTCCCTAGAATTCCATCTTCCCAAAAGACAGAAAGGGGAGATGATGAGTTCAAGCTGAGGATCTACTAAATTAGCTAAGGAATATGGAACATATCATTGTTTTTATTTTCCTCTTCTTTGGGTCAGGTTTATTGTAGTCCTTTGTTAGTCTTATTCCTTTCAGATTACGAGTTAATTTAAAAGGAAATGTTAAATGAGAAGAGTTACTTTAAGGAAAATCAAAATACAGATGAGGAATGTGAGATGATATTAAAAGGGTTTGAAGAAGGGGCAACAGAAAAGATGTGGAAACCAAAACCTTATTAAAAAGGAAATGGGGAAATTGTGAGAACTGCTGAAAAGCTGGGTTTCCACTGAATGTTGTAAGCTTCAAGGTAATGGAAGTTACCACTTGGAAGTACCACTCAACAAGGTTTTCAGAATGTGAGAAATTAAGGAAGGTTAAGGTTCCATGGAACAATTAAGCTGCAATCTCTCAAAAGCCTTGAGCAAATAAGGCATGGGGGAGCCGGGAAGGCACAAGTGGGCGCAGTCCATCGGAGAGAGTCTTGTGGTTTGGAGAAAGCCACAAGCTTCATAGGAGATGGAGCTCAAACTAGTTGGGGTCAGTGGCCTGACTTGATCAAATCCCTTTTTCTGTGCTTAATAGGATAACTGAATATTAAACACACTGTGGGAGTTTTTGAACATGGGATCTATGATGAGGGAGAGGGGACATGCTTATATATATTTAGGGGGGACATAAAGTGGACATTTCAGAAAGATTGTGACCCATTCTCTGAGGGGAGAAGGAGGGACTGCACAGAGCTAGAAAGCGTAAAGCTTTTCTCCCTTCTGTGTGGGGCTCTCTCTTCAAGAAGAGGAACAGAGCCCCACTTCTGGTCAAAAATGTTAAGAAGATTCCTGTTTAATAAATTTTCTTCAATATCTGATTTTCAGTGTTAAGTGTGTTTCCAAAAACAGGATGGGACAATTCTAGGGTTACATGAATCCTAGAGCCGAGGGGCTGGAGGGTAAGAGACCCTCGGGGGGTTACACCCAAGAAATCCTGCCTACACCTTCCTATCAGATTTTCCTTGTTGTCTCAGAGATTATTCCTAGTTTTACTAAGTGCTTGGCATATAGTAGGCGCCTAATTAATGCTTGCTGCTCCACTGGCTTATTTCCACAGATTCCCAGAATGCATCAGCACACTCTGGACCAGGAACTTTACACCTAATCTCTTTCGAATGAGGGAAAAGCCTCCTTCCCGGGTCAAAGGGGTCCTAGGTGGCAAATTCTGCCCAGACGGGCTTTTCTTCTTCTTGTTGTTTTCGACTTGGCTTTGGAAAGGCAGGCCGTATTGACCTCTGGGTAGTGAAGATTGGCAACTCCCCCCCACAGGTCAAGAGCTGGGGTAGGAAAATCAGTCCTCGAGGCTGGGCAAGTAGCCAAGATTTAATTAGATCCTTGGCCTGTGCGCCTGCGCGGATGTAGGCCGAGAACTACGTTTCCCAAAAGCCATTGCAGTCACCAGACTCCATTTCCCAGAGGCCCTCGCAAAGCGCCTGCGCTGCTCAATCTCCCCCAGCACCAAGCCGCCCTGTGCGGACCCTAGCGATTCGGGGCCAGGCGGCGTTTGGAGGTTCACTGAAATCGAGGCTCGGTCGGGCCCTGGTGCGTGGAGCGTCTCGGAGGGGGCGAACGAACAGGTCAGTGCGCAGGCGCGAACACGCAGTCTGTGTTTGGGCTGGAACCGGGTGTTTTGCGTGTGGGTAGACGTGTAAATTGGGGGACGGTGGGGGTTGGGGGTGCAGGCCTGTGAGCCGGGGGGCGGGGGTCGCTAGGAGATGGTAACTCCGCCGCCGCCGCCGGGGAACGCCGGGCTCTGCGTGCGCGCTCCCCTTTCCCGCCTGCGAGGCTTGTGTGCACACGCCCGCGGACATCTCTGGGACCCAGAGGGGGACCGCTCTGGGAGGTGCTCCGCGTCCCCTCGGCTCCTGCCTCCGAGCCTTTGCCCGGGCTGCCCCCTCCCCCATGCCTGTCACGATTTGCCTGGGCCCTGGGTGGCGCCCCCTCCACCTGTGTTTATTTGCGTTCTGAGCTCTCCGTCCGGGTGTCGGCTGAACCTCGGGGACCTGGGGGGGGAAACACCCCCAGAACCCCCACGCATTACGTTCCGTGGCGCCCCGAGGGCAGGGATTTAGAGGGGTCCCGGGACCCTCTGCACTCTGGGGCTGGAGGAGTTGCAAAATGGGGGAGGGGGCAGGAGGAGAGGGGAAGGGCATCGGGCCTCCTGGGTCCACCTCACAGTGAGTGGTCTGCCTCAGTAAACTCTTGTGTAAAGTGGTCTGGAGAAGGAAGTGGGGGAACCAGCGGCACCCTTGGTTCAGATCTGTGTGACCCAGGACCAGTCCCCCCGCCCAGAACCTTCCGTAGTCTGTGAAGAGGGGCAACTCCCCTGGGTCTAATCCAGTTCCCTCTCCCCGAATTCTTTGAGTTGGGGCTTGCACCCGCATCCACGGGTCTGGGAGCTGCCCTGGGGACCCCGAACTTCGGCACCCTCCCCCCCCCCAGACTACGGACATCCGGAGTACTGCCCAGAGCCGGCATACCGATGGTGCCTATTGTGTGCCGGTCCACAGCTGGCAGGTCGGGGTGAGCTGGGCAGTGCCCGAGGGCAGCCTGGGACTTGTGTCCAGCTGCATGGACCAGCTGTGCTAAGCAGAGGTTAACCAGTAGAGGAGGGGCGTGGTGGTGGTCTGGGAAAGGGGGGGCTGGAGGTGAGGGGTCTGATACCAGAGGGCCTGGGGAGCCCTGGGAGGTTTGGGGGTGGTGACCTGGCCAGAGAAAACATTCCCCCCCACAGGCGTCCCCCCCTTAATGTATGTCACCTTTCTGATGCTGCATTTGAAAAACAGGGCAGCCACGTTGACCCCTTTGTCGCAGCATCCTGCCCACGCTGACCTGTGAGGATGACCGTGGCCGGTACTCTTGGGGTGGTTTGGGGGTTCACTGAGCCATGGGCGTGTTCCAACCACCCCCAGGCCCACTCCGCTTCTCTCTCCATATTCCCTGAGCCTTAACAACCATGAACTCCGAGAGTGAATTGGCCCCGCCTCCGCCCTCCCCGTAGCAGAGATGGTGCACCAGGAAGGCCCAGACCCCATTAGTCACTTAAGCTCCATACCCAGTCTTAATGATGCTAAGGCCTGAAATGCTGCCAGGATTGCCCAGATGAGAAGGCCAGGCTGGGGGCACAGCGGGTCGGGAGCATTCGCTCTTGGGAGCCTAGCCTGGACTCGGGTGGCCACAAGCCTTTGATTTGTACAAAATGCTCTGTCTGCAAAGGGCCAGAAAGGGTTCTCCCGGGTGGTAGGCCAAGGTCCTGTCTACACCCGAGAATTAGGAGAGTTTTATAAGATGATTTGTCTGATTTGCAGAGGAGGAGACTGAGGCAGGCAGGCTCCCCTCCCCCTCTCAGATACTGGACATGGCGCCTCCCTTCGCCTGTAGTCCCGCTGCAGGACCCCCTCCCAGAGGAAGCGAGCTGAGACGGGAAGGAGCTTTCTCCGGACCCAGCAGCTTCAGACATGTTTCTTAGGAAGATGTGATGGCTGGGGGACCTGAAGGGGGGGTTGTGGGGAGAGGGGCCCCTCAGACCCCATTGGTGTACCAGGGATTCTGTCCCACAGAGAGTGAGGGCTGCAAAGCGGAATGCCTCTGGTGACCCCTTTTTTGTCTCCTAGCTCCACTTTCTCAAAATCTGGGCGCTCCTCCAGGAGGGAGCCAGGAGGAGCAAGAAGAGATGGCGTCGGTGTTCCTAGCAGCCAGGTCCCGGGTGAGTAACGGGCTCAGCTTTTAGGCCCAGGCCACGGGGCCTTGTCCTGGGTGGATCCCATCACACTGGGCCAAGAATCTGAACCCTGGAACCCTGGGCCAAGTGTCATCTCAAGGGAATCCGGCCTGCCCCATTTAAGTGGAGCCAACAAGCCCGGGCAGAAGTGCCCTCCCCTATCCTGCCGGAGCCCTTCCCGGTCTGGGTCCTGGGTCAGGGAGCGGGGTTTGTCGCCACTTCCGTTCCTGAAGCAGCCTCCCTATGGTGGTCTGCTCGAGAATCTCGGCCATAGTTGGAGGCTCTCCTGCTGTGGTGCCCTTCAAGAAAACGGGGTCAACCCTGACCAGGGCTCCTGGCCCTAAGGGCCTTCTGAGGTTCCTTGCCCTTTTTTCTGTGTGCATCTGACTTCTCGAGGGCAGGAGAAGTTTCAGGGTGTTTGCCTCTGTAACCCCAGGCTTACCACAGACCAGCATATAGGAGCTGGTGAGTGTTTGCTGAATGTTTGTTGACATTATCCCCCTGGAGGCTTACAAATCACATCCGCCAATTTTTTTTGCATACCCCAACTTTCAGTTTGTCTTAAACTTAAGGACTTAGTCTTTATCCAAGGCTGTTAGGCCCTCCCTTCCTAGTTTCCTGCATTTCCTGGATTTCAACCCTTTTTTTGCCATTTAAAAAAATATATTCATTTCCAGTTCAATCACTGTTCTCCAACCTTACCAAAGTATACAAGCAAAACATTTGAAGGTTGAGTCTTTTCCTCTGTTGATTTGACATTTTCTGTCCTTCCTGTGCCTGAATAATTCTCAAGATGATGGAGTTAAAGCTGGAGGAGATTTTAGAGGCATTCTGGGCTGGCTATTTGGTGCACATGTGTCATCAACCTAAAGGGACATCCTCAATTTACAGTAGTCTCGGACCAAGCTGTCAGCCAATCCGACACTATGTAATGGTTAGATCAGGATTTCCTAGACCAATCCCCCAGGGCTCTCTGGATGAAATTTAGAGTTTCCATGTATTTGAACAACAATATCTCTATTTTCAATAACCTCTGACTAAAATTAAGCATTTCTTGTGGTTATAAATATAGGCAACAAGATGTGATTCTGAAGAGTCCATAGGTTTTACCAAATTGTGAAAAGTGTCGGTGATACCAAAAAAAAAAAAAGACTCCTGTGTTAGAAGAGATAGGGCAAAAGCAAAAGGTGACGATTATTGTTCAGGACCTGTGAAAAGGTTTTAAAACTAAAGGTATGATTTCTCACAGATGAAGCCTGCTTGGCTAAATTTCATTTTTTTTCTTTTTGATTTGCTCCCTCCCAAGAGATCTCCTAGCACCATTCCAAACAGAACTCATGTCCCCTTATGGAAGTAAGTCTCACAAAAAAAAATTTGTTTCTTTTTGCAAGCCTCAAAAAAATTTCAAATCCATTACATTCTTAATTTTAACATAATGGGAAAAGATTCCTTCTTGGATTCCGTAGAGGTCCTTGAACAGTCAGTTTTTTCTGACCATCAGCCCTGACAGCATATCTTTAGGACCATGTTCCATTTTTGTATTAATTGTCCATTTGCATCCTTTGTAGATACTTTCCTAAAGTCTCTGTTGATATCAGTTTCAAACTTTGACACCTGTTTCTTGGAAGAGACATTTGAAGTGAATGAATGGGATTATGTACACATGTGTCCTTTGAAAATTAATAACTACTGATTGAAACGGAAAATAAAGAACAAAACTTAAAGCCAGGAAAAAAAAAATTCACAGTTATTAGACATCTTGGTTCACTAGATATAATAATAGTAAAAATTTATTAAAAGCCAGCTCTTTGCCAGGCACTGTGCTAAAGTATTGGGGATACAAAAAGAGTCAAAAGACAATCCTTGTCCTTAAAGAGCTGATGGTCAAATCATAGTTATGGAGTATATTACAGATTGAAAATTTATTTCCTCAAAACAATCTTAGAAACTAATAGAAAGTAACAGACTTAATGAGGCATGTGTTATGTATAAGTTGTAGGTTTAAAATTATTTTCCAAATTACTTTAAATTTTTGCTATCTATTTCCTCCCCTCCCCCTAATTTATGCCAAATCTACTTTATTTTCCCTCACTCCTCCCTCAGGGGAAGAAATCTTAGCTATCTCCCTGAAAAAGAAAGAAAAATAAATTCCTATGTATTGCCATGGAAAGCCAATTCTCACATCGGCTGTATCTAGTATACACACAGAGACACACACAAATATACACATCTATCTGTACCCTGAGTTTTGAACTTTTGGAATTGTGGTGGATCATTGTGTTGATCAGAGCTCATAAGTCGTTCAAAATTGTTTTTACAACCATTATTATGTAAATTGATCTCATAGTTCTGCTTACTTCATTCTGTATCACTTCGTGTAAGTTTTCTCAGGAGTTTCTGCAACTGCTGCAGCATAATAATATTTCAGCACATTTGTACATTATAATTTGCTTAATCATGCCTCAGTTGATGGGCATCTCCTATCAGTTTTTAGTTCTTTGCTATCACAGAAAGAACTGCCATAAATTTTTTTTTATTTCCTTTCTCTTTTTGAAGCATAATATTGTTGATTCAAAGGGCATGGACAGTTTTGTAAATTTTGAAGCATAGTTCTAAATTGCTTTTCAGAATGACTGAACCATTTCTAGGCATGAAAAATGCTCTAAACCATTGTTGATTAGAGAAATGCAAATTAAGACAATTCTGAGGTACCACTTCCTACATCTCAGATTGGCTAAGAAGACAGGAAAAGATACTGATAAATGTTGGAGAGTTTTGTGGGAAAATTGGGACACTAATTAATACATTGTTGATTGGAGTTGTGAACTAAACCAACCATTCTGGAGAGTAATTTGGAACTATGTCCAAAGGGCTATCAAATCGTGTGTGCCCTTTGATCCAGCAGTGTCTCTACTGGGTTTGTATTCTAAAAGATATTATTGTTAATATATATTATTACAATAATATATAATATTATTAATATATTAATATTACATTGAGATCATAAAGGAGGGAAAAGGACCCACATGTGCAAAAATATTTGTGGCTGCCCTTTTTGTAGTGGCAAGGAACTAGAAACTGAATGGATGCCCATCAATTGGAGAATGGCTGAATAAATTATGGTATATGAATGTTATAAAATATTATTATTCTCTAAAAAATGACCAGCAGGATGATTTCAGAGAGGCCTGGAGAGACTTAGATAAACTGATTCTGAGTGAAATGAGTGGAACCAGGAGATCATTATACACAGCAACAAGACTATATGCTGATCAATTTTGATGGACATGGCTCTCTTCAACAATGAGATGATACAGATCACTTCCAATGATCTTGTGATGAAGAGAGGCATATATACCCAGAGAGAGACTGTGGGACCTGAGTGTGGACCACAACATAGCATTTTCATTGTTTTGTTGTTGTTTGCTTGCATTTTATTTTTTTCTCATTTTTTCCCTTTTTGATCTGATTTTTCTTGTGAAACATGAATGTGGAAATGTTTAGAAGAATCGCACATGTTTACCCTGTAGTGGATTACTTTCTATCTTGAGGAATGGAAAAAAGGGAGAGAGAGGGAAAAATTCGGAACACAAGATTTTACAAGGATGAATGTTGAAAACTAAAATAAAAAGCTATTATTGAAAAACAAACAAACAAATCAACAACAAACAATAGCTAGACCATTTACTATTCCATCAGTAGTAGGTTATTAATGTTTTCCTTTAAAGCTCCTTTAGCATTTGTTATTTTTTCTTTTTTGTCAGCTTGGTCACTCTGATGGGTGTGAAGTAGAACTTCTGAATTGTTTAAATTTTCATTTCTCTAATTAGTAGTGATTTAAAGCATTATTTTATACGCATATTGAAAAGTTGGGATTCTTCCTCTTAAAACTGCCTTTGACCATTTATCAGTTGAGGAATGGCTCTTATAAATTTGAACCAATTCCTTATATATCTTGGAAATGAGACCCTTATCAGAAAGACTTAATAGAGAAGACTTTTTCTCCATATACCTATTTTTCCTTTAATTTTAATTCCATTGCTTTTGTTTGTAGAAAACCTCTTTTAATTTTACGTAATCAAAATTAGCCCATTTTACCTTTCTGTAATCATTTCTATTCTTTGGTCACAAACTCTTACGTTATCCATAGTTCTGACAGGTAATTTTTGCCTTGGTTTTCTGTCTAATTTGTTTATGATGTCCCCTTTTTTTGTCTAAATTATGTACCCATGTGGAGTTCATCTTGGTATATCACATCTTTGTCTCAAGTTTCTCATCAGTAAAGGGGAAATAATGACAGCACCTGAATCCCAGAGTTATCCTAGGGATCAAATAAGATCTTAATTATAAAACATTTAGCGTAGTATCTGGCACTTGGCAGTCACTATCAATGTTAACTGTTGTTGCTAATGTGTGCAATGTGGGTTTATACCTAGTTTCTGCTAGACTTGTTTTCTAGTTTTCCTGTAGTAGTTTGCTTGTAACCTTTCTACTTCTCAAGTCTTTAGAAATAATTTGCTTTTCTACATTTTATCAACATCAGGTAGTTTTTGGTAATTAGTGCTGTGTATCATAATTTAAGATCCATAAGGGCCAAACCTTCATTCTTCTCTTACTTCCTGTATATTTGTCCAAATGTTATTTTGTGTATTTGTAAAGTTCTGCTTGAGAGCAATTAGGTAATAAAAGACCCAAGTCCCTATTATATGACAGTAGGCCAAAGGAGCTGCTGGGGGGGGGGGGGGATTTCCATCTTTTTCTAAATCAACCAGCTCATCATTTCCTACAGTTTCCTTTCAATGCAGAATTCCAACTGAATCACATCTTATTTGAGAGATTATCTATGAAAGGTTTTTTTCCCTAATTTTCTGCATTCCTTCTATTTTTAGTTACATAGGTTTTATTTATTCAAAATTTTAATATTAAAATAATCAGAATTATACTTTTTATACTTCAGTAGTGCTTTCCCTTGTAATATAAAGTCTGATACTTTTTTTTAATTCAGTAAACTAATTTTTTCACAATTTAATTGAGTCGACAGGTAAAATTGTCATTTAAAAAATTATATTGGCTTTACCTACCATGAACAATAAATATTACTTTGATTATTTATATCTGATTTATTTGCATAAAACATGTTTTAGGTATATGTTCATATAGTTTGTGTCAGCGTTGGCAGGTATGCACTCAAGTATTTTATACTAAGTATTTTAAATGATCTAAAACAATATTGAATAATACTGACACATAGTGTAGTTCCTCTATTTTTTTCCACTTTAAGTCAATTTTTACTTTAACTTTGTTTGACATCATTATTACAACCTCTGCTTTTTTACATCTGTCAGTTTTTGTTTTATGTGTAAATTGATTCCATTCACATTCTAAGCTGTAATTACTTGTATATTTTCCTCTTTCCTATTTTTCCTTTTTATCCTTCTACTCCTATCCTTCCATCCTCTGCGGTACTTCTACCTCCTACCTTGCACTCCTCTTCCTTAACCTATCCACCTCAACAAGAATTCTTCTATTTTCTCTCTCCCCCCTCCCCGTATACTGTCATATTTATTTCTGAATTTTGAAGACTTTTTTACCCTTCTGTATGTATATATTCCCTCTTTACCCCATTCCTGATCAGAGTAAGGTTTCAGTATTACCTTCCTTTCACCCACTAGCTAGCTTCTTGTGTATTTATTTTTCCTTTTTTATTTCATTTGTATGAGATAATTGCTTTTTTATCTTTCCCTACACCATATTGTATATTTTTTGAATCACAACATCATACTCAGCTCAGCCCAAATCTTTCTTTCAAACTACCCAAATAAAAATGAGTCATAAAAGAACTGATAATATTTTCTTATAAGAAGGAAATGACTTGATCTTACTGAGGCCCTTATAATTGGACCTTGTTGTTAACTTTATATTTCTCTTGGATGTTACATGTCAAATTTTCCTTTACATTCTGTTGCTTTTGTCACAAATATCTGAAAGTCTTTCTGTTAATTAATTAAATATTCTTTTTTTTTTCTCATTCAGAATTACATTTGACCTTGTTGGGCAAGTTGCCTTTGGTCATAATCCCAGATCTTTACAAAATGTAGTGTTCCAAGACCTATTGTTCTTCAACATAGTAACAGCTAGATTTCCTACAATTCTTAATGTAGTTCCATAAGATTTAAATTATTCTTTTCTTGATGATTCCAGTACTTTCTCCTTTACTTAGAGGCTTTGAAAGTTGACTATGATATTCCTGTAAGTTTTCCACTTGAGATCTGTGTCAGGGGATAATTGGTATATTTTTTTCTATTTATGTTTTGCCTTCTTGTTCTAGAACTTCAGGGCAATTTCCCTTGATAATTTTCTTATAATGTATCAATTATTTTTTTTCCCCAATCATAATTTTCAAGCAGTCTGACTATTCTTATGTTATGTCCCCTTGGTGTCTTTTCCAGATCAGTTGTTTTTTTCATGAGATGTTTCACATTCTCTTCTATTTTTCATTCTTTTGATTTGATTTTATTATTTGTATTTTAGAGCATCATTCACTTCCCTTTGCCCAGTTCTAGATTTCAAGGAATTATTTTCTTCCTTAAGTATTTGATTCCAAATTGATTGACTTGTTTTTCATAATTTTCTGTCCATCTCTCTTATTTGATTTTAAAAGTTCTTCTAAGAAATCTTTTCATGTTTTGGCACCATTTGGTGTCTCTTCCTCTGAATGTGTACCCAGTTCTCCTCTATCCCCATAGAACCTCTCTGTGGTGGGATTTACTTATTTTTCTGTTCTATTTTCTTTTTAGCAGCTAATAGTTCTGGTTCCAAGATGTGGGGAATTCTAGCCCAAGCCTCAGGTGGTCCTGCTGTTACTACAGGGCCTGGGCCTGCTGCCATTGCCCTCACTACCCTGGACCTGAAGCCAGGGGCTCTGCAGTCCTGCAGGTGCCCCCAGAGCCCAGAGGGCGGCCCGGCCCAGGGGCTCGGTCAGGGGGATGTTTGTAGGGCTGAGGCTGTCCCCTCCCCGGCTGCTCCAGGGCTTCTTGGTAGATGTTGTGGAGTGGCTCTGGCCAAACCTCTGTCCCCAGAGGCCAAAGCTCCCTTAGGGTCTTCGTAGGGGACAACCCTTGGGTTGTGTTAGCCCATCTTTGGTTGTCTCAGCTGTTCTGTGTTGTCTCTGAGGCAATGCTCTGCCTTTTGTCTCTGGAGGAAATTTGAGTCAAAGGTTTTCTTCCCATGATCCTTTCTCTGGCCTGATATCTTAAACATTTTTCTAACAATTTTTGTCCAGTCACTTTTTGGTCGTGTCCGACTCTTCGTGGCCCCATTTGGGATTTTCTTGGCAAAGATGCTGCAGTGTTTAGCCATTTCCTTATTTTACAGATGGGGAAACTGAGGCAAGCAAGTGAAGGGGATTTCCCAGGGTCACAAAAGTAACCAGATTGGAACTCGGGAAGATGAGTCTCCATGGCACCACCTAACCACCCATTTTCTAAGACTGAGATCTGTCTGAAAGTGGAAGGGGCTGCTTCAGTTTGTGAGGGGCATTCCCTCAGAGTGAATCTTCACACAGACTAGAAGGTCACCCACTGGGTGTGTTATGTTTAGAGCTTCCTTTCAGGACAGCCTTCAGGTCTTTTGTCAGTAATACCTGAAATTTATTCATTTAAAGGTATTATTCTTTTTTTTTTTTTTTTTGCTGAGGCAATTGGGGTTAAGTGACTTGCCCAGGGTCACACAGCTAGGAAGTGTCTGAGACCAGATTTGAACTCAGGTCCTCCTGACTTTAGGGCTGGTGCTCTAACCACTGTGCCACCTAGTTGCCCCAAAGGTATTATTCTTTAAAAAAACAAAACACAACATGACAAAAAAACGAGATGGCCAGCCATCAACAGTGTATCTCTGGCTCTTCATGTGAATCTATTTTCTTGTTATGATATATGCGTCCTATTCCTACAGTGTCTCATGTGACATGATTTGTATTTTCCTGAGCATCTCTCTCTCATTCTTCTGGGCTTTGTATCAAAGGAAGGCATCTTGGGCTTTGACTGGGGGGCCTTGAATGAGAAAAGTAATGGTCATGGGTGGGAGAGCAGGGCCACATTACTGGTAAAATAGGGGAGGCTCCCCTCCTCACCTGCACCCCCCTGCTCTTAAATGTAACTTATTTTAATTTTGCCCAAAACTTGGGGATCAGTAATGGTGATTACAGTGATGTAACTTAAGAAGTTAGCTATGTGTGGTGTGATCTCAGTGTTGTATATTTGATCATATAGATAGATAGTTTGAGGGGGTTTAATTTGAGATTTTGGAGGAATTCAAGAATAAAATATGTATTATAATATTATAATTATATGCCTATATGTAATTATAATAATATTGTAATAATAATACATAATATAATTTTATAATAAAATAAATATAAAATAATAAAAATAAAATGAATTTTACTTGGGGGCTCCCTTTGGAAGCCAGTTTGTAGGGATGAGTTGGTGTAATTATGTACAGCAGTCTGCATGGGAGAGGGCAAATGACTAAGAATAAGGAGGCTTGAGTAAATATAAAACCCTTAGTGCCCTCTCAGTTTTCTTTGCACACATTTTGCCAGCTTCTTGGCTCTGCTCTGGTTCATGTGATGTGGTTGAAATCTGGATGAGCAGAAACGTTTGTGTTTCAGAAATCATTGACATTCAAGGATGTGGCCGTGGACTTCACCAAAGAGGAGTGGAGACAACTGAATCCTTCTCAGAGAAATATGTACAGGGATGTGATGCTGGAGAACTATAAGAACCTAGTTTTCCTGGGTAAGAAAGTGTTCCCCTGGCAAGCAGTCTCTGGGGCTGTCCATGCATTCTCATTTGCTAAATTTAGGCTGTGGAATATCTGAATCACCCAGCTGAGTCTTAGTTGAGTTTTCAGAATGGTTTAAGAACCCATGTCAGACAAGGAGCTGTCAGAATTCTTGAGGGCAAACAGAATGTTTCAGTTCCCTTAGTGAAGATTTTTTAAAAAGGAAACTGGAAAGTTATGTTTCCACTGTGCAGCCTCTAAAGCAACATCTTCCTCATTCTCTGGCTTCCCCCAGGTATTACTTTTATTATACTACTATACTACTACTATTATACTATTACTATTATTATACTATTACTATATTATACTATTACAGGTATTACCTGTAAAGTCCCAAGAGAGATTCCTTAAGATGTGAAGGGTTCCCATTAACTTAACAACTATTGAGTCAAAGGAATCAATTTTCTTTATGAGCTTACATCAAATCTTAGCCCAGCCCCAGCAGCCTCTTCTATCCCCCTATGTTTCTTAAGACTACAATACTTAGCATCCTGTGGAGGGCTTCAGTCTACCACACTCTTGCCCTTCTTCCCGTGTCCCCTTTTCCTTAAGGAGAAAAGAGTTATGAAATATTCATTTATTCTCAGCACTTTTTCCTGTTTATTTCTATGTGTAGGGCTTTCAGGTTCTCAGCCAGATGTGATCTCCCAGCTGGAGAAAGGTGAAGTGCCATGGATGCCTGAGGGAGAAGTACCCCGAAGTCCTTATCTAGGTGAGTGACTTTTTATATATATATATATATATATCTCCATTCCCTCTCTCCACTCAGGACATACATGAGGTCTCTGACATGCCTTAATTTTTTGTTACAATAAATTATTTTCTTGATGTTTCTGTCACTTCATGTTTCATACCAGGTCTCACGAAATTAAGTCATTGTCTTTTCTGATTTTACCTTTTTTACTTATGTCCTTTAATGTCCTTTCTGTGTGATGGTTTCCTCGTCTTTAATCCTTAGTTCAGTTCAATTCTGTAAACATTGAAGATTGGCTTTTAGTCTTATGTTCTTGTTTTTTCTCTGATACATCTTTTAGTGTTTTCTTTTATTATGTTTTTGTGATCACTGTACTTTGATCTGGTTCTACTCATGTCTCAATTCCTGGAAATCTCCCAAATTCCCTTAAATTCTTCAAAGCCATTGTTTCTTACTATACAATAATTCTTTTTTTTCCCCCCTCAGTATTTTATTTTTCCAAGAACATAGTTTTCAAAATTCATTTTTTTAAGATATTGAGTTCCAAATTTTTTCTTTACTTCCTCTCTACCTTCTCCCCCCTCCCTCCCCAAGACATCAAGCAATCTGATTTAAGTTAAGCATCTGAAATCCTTTTAAACATATTTCCATATTTGTCATGTTGTGCAAGAAAAATCAGACTAAAAGGGAAAACTCATGAAAAAGAAAGAGCAAACAACAAAAAAGCAACTATTCTTCAATCCACATTCAGTTTTCATGGTTCTCTCTCTGGATGTGAATGGCATTTTCCATCCAAAGTCTATTGGAATTGTCTTGGATCACTGCATTGCTGAGAAGAGCTATCTGTGCCCATCACGGGTGATCATCACATGATCTTGCTGTCACTGTCTATTCTAGTTTTGCTCACTTCACTCAACATGAGTTCATGTAGGTCTTTCCAGGCTTTTCTGAAATGAGCCTGCAAATCATTTCTTATAGAACAATAATATCCCATTACATTCATGTAACATAACTTATTCAGCTATTTCCCAACTGATGGGCATCCATTCAATTTCCACTTCCTTGCCACTACAAAAAGAGCCTGAGCAATCATACTTAAGCAAAAAAAAAAAAAAAAAAAAAAAAAAAAAGAAAGAAAGAAAGAAAGGAAAGGAAAGAAAGTCATTGGAATATTTAAGAGAAAAAATATACAAGAGAATCAGGTTCAGAAGGAAGCTTAGACAAGCAGAACAGCTTTGAAAGTAGCATGTTAAAATTGTTTTTATATATGTTAAAGTAAGGTGTTTGTAGTAAAGACTTGCTATTTCATAAGTGATCATGTTTTTCTGTTTAATATATGACCCTTTTTTGGTGTTATGGACAGATTTCTTTTTTTTTTAAGTGAGACATTTAATGTAAAGCAAAAAAAGGCCATTTCATTGCTATGGCGTAAGTTGTTCAGCCATTCCTTACGTGATGCATACTCTGTTTCTGTCAGTTTGCTACTACCAAAAAAAGTTTGTTAAAATTATTTTCCATAGTCACTTTGCTCATAAATGGCAGAATTGGGGCTTAAATCTAGAACATCAGACATCAAATTCAGGACTCATCCATTTATGCCACAGTTTCAATGTTTCTCCTTAACTTCAGAAATGCTTCAATAATGGATAAAGGGAAGGAAAAAGAATAGGCATTTATTTAGTGCCTGTTAATAGTATAGTGTATAGCACTGTGCTAAGTGCTTTACAGATGATTTTGGCTCATTTGATTCTCACAACAATCCCAGAGGTAAAACTCTTTATTTTACAGTTAAAAGAAACTGAGGTAGATAGATTAAGGGACTTGCTTAGGATCAGACAGTATGTAGTTGAAGTCAGATTTGAACTCAATTCTTTCTGACTTGAGGCCCATCTATCTTCTTCCCTACATATCTGCTTCTTCCATAATTGTAAAGGATTTGGAATACTGTTATCTCAGATTAGGAAATCATCTATTGCATCTTCTTATCTAATGCAAGGCTTCATTCTACAATAACTCTGCTATGCATACATCCAACCTGTTTTTTGAATACTTTAAATAGAAGATACCAAATTTTTAGCACATCAAATTTCATTTTGCATTAGTAAATTATTTAATTAATATTAAACAAATTAATTAAATGATTCCCTTATGTCAAAATAAAAAGCTTTCTATCTATGACTCTGTTTTGTTGTGTCCTTTATCAAAACAGACATTATTTCTATTTAGTTCCCTTGAGAGCCCTTTCATATAACCATGCTCTTGCTTGAGCTATATCCTCCTGGCTATATATTCCGAGTTCATTTATCCTTTCTTCAGTGATATCATTTCTAGTTCTTCACCATTCTGATAAATTCCTCTTCACCCGTTCCAGCGGATTAGCATTCCCCTCCATGAGTGGTATCCAGAACTGAATTCAGAACTTCCAGTGTAGTGTGATTTGCTACTGTCTGTGTCTTTTAATGAACTTTTTAACATTGTGTTCATTAATCTTGTTGGATTATAACTTGACAGAAAAATCTTCATTTTGTCCACATTTCCACAGTGATATCTTAGAAAAAACTTGCCCAAAATATCTGCTGTCTCTTAACCAATTAGTTATAAAATTTTGTTATCAAAGGAAAATGAGAAATTTGGAAGTTTTGGAGCATCTTGTTTTTATTGACTCCTTGCTAGTTCCTTGTAGGCACTGCTTTATTTTCCCAGCACTTAAAAAATCATTCATCTGTTTAAGACTAGGATTTTATGAGAAATTGGCCTCCAGTTTGCCAGTTCATAGTTTGTAGAACCACTTTGTTTCTTCCCCTGATGATTTCATTTTTGTTATTGTTGCCACTAACCAACAATGATTCTAAAGGTTTGTAGAAGACTGTGAATGTGATTCGTGGTTAGGTAAAAGGACAAAACGAGAAAAAATGTAAGCAAATGACATTTATTTAGCTTTGTAGAACTAGCCTTTGTTTAAAGCAATCAGCTGGTTGAGCTTTTATCTCTTAACAGTGTATTTGTTTTGTAGTTTGCATATCAGTGTTCTTTTTCCTTCATGGAAAGCAATTTCTGTTTTATCTCTCAGAGAGCAATGAAACCCTTGAATGTAATAATGTGAGTGGAAGAGCCTTCCACTATGGAATAAGTTTGCATATAAGAGAAGTCATGCAAAAGAAAAGTCTTTTGAATGAGACTTCAGTAACTTTGTTGTTGTTTTCTTTAGATTCTCTCATTCAGAATACTAGGCGTAGAACCCGAGAATCAGTTCCAAAGCATGCTGTTTTCCTGGGAGAAACATCCAAAGAGATACTTACAAAGGACAGCTCTTATAATGCCATATTGGGAGATGATTGGGAATGTGATGTCAAGTTGCAAAGGGAGAAGAGTAACCAGCAAAGAAAGTCTAAGAGAATAACAGTCACCCAGGAAACCAACACATTTGGGAAAAGTTTCAGTTCATATTCATCATCTGTTCCACAGGAGAGAGCTGCCACAGAAAGAAGTCTCCGTGGGTGTGGAGGAAGTGCCAAGACCTCCAAGCAGTATCCAAACATTCTCAAGGGTCATAAAATCTCTGGCAGGAAACTTTCGAAGTCTAATAAATACAGGAAATCCTTCAGTTATCATTCAGATCTTATTCAATATCATAGAAAACTTACTGGGAAAAAAACATGTGAATGTAGTGAGTGTGGGAAAGCCTTTAGTACCAGGTCGGCACTTAAAGGACATATAAGACTTCATACCGGAGAGAGACCTTTTGTGTGCAGTGAGTGTGGAAAAGCCTTTATTCAGAGAGCAAAACTGAATGTACATAAGAGAATTCATACTGGAGAGAAACCCTTTGCCTGTCACGAGTGTGGAAAAGCTTTCAGATACTCAATAAGTCTTACTGAACATAAGAGAATTCATACAGGAGAGAGACCTTTTGAATGTAAAGAATGTGGGAAAGCCTTTAGGCAGAGCTCGGCACTTAGGAGGCATCAGATAATTCACACTGGGGAGAAACCCTTTGTGTGTAATCTGTGTGGGAAAGCCTTCATAGAGAGTGGAAAACTTACTGCACATAAGAGAATTCACACAGGTGAGAAGCCCTTTCAGTGTAAAGAATGTGGGAAGACCTTTAGCTACATCTCATCCCTTAGAGATCATTGTAGGTTTCATACTGGAGAAAACCGGCACGAATGTAATGAATGTGGGAAATCTTTCAGTAGAAGCACATCACTTAAAGGTCACCAAAAAATTCATACAGGTGAGAAACCCTATGTGTGCAATGAGTGTGGGAAGGCTTTCATTGAGAAAGTAAGACTTACTGAGCATAAGAGAATTCATACTGGAGAGAAACCCTTTGAATGCAATGAATGCGGAAAAGCCTTCAGCCACAGCTCATCCCTTAGATATCATCGGAGACTTCATACTGGAGAGAGACGATACAAATGTGGTGAGTGTGGGAAATCCTTCAGCGCAAGTTCAACACTTAGAAAGCATCAGAGAACTCATACTGGAGAGAAGCCTTTTTCCTGTCCTGAGTGTGGGAAAGCCTTCATAGAGCGAGGGAGACTTACAGAACATTTGAGAATTCATACTGGAGAGAAACCTTTTGAATGTAATGAATGTGGAAAGGCTTTTAGCTATACCACTAGTCTTACTGAACACCAGAGAATTCATACAGGAGAGAAACCTTTTGAATGTAGTGAATGTGGAAAAGCCTTCAGCCAAAGTTCAACGCTTAGGACACATCAGTTAACACATACTGGAGAGAAGTCCTTTGAATGTAATGAATGTAAGAAAGCCTTCAGCAGCCGATCATCCTTGAAGCTTCATTGGAGAATCCATACAGGAGAGAAAAAGTTTGAATGTAGCGAATGTGGGAAATCCTTTATAAGAAGTTCATCACTTATGAAGCATCAGAGGATTCACACTGGAGAAAAACCATTTGCATGCACTGAATGTGGGAAAGCCTTCATAGAGAGAGGAAGACTTAATGAACATATGCGAATTCATACGGGAGAGAAACCCTTTGAATGTCATGAATGTGGAAAAGCCTTTAGCTACATAGCAAGTCTTACTGAACACAAGCGAATTCATACTGGAGAGAAGCCTCTCGAATGTAATGTGTGTGGAAAAGCCTTCCGCCATAGGATAGGGCTTACGGCTCATAAAAGAATTCATACAGAAGAAAAGCCTTTTGAATGTAAAGAATGTGGGAAAGCCTTCAGTAACAGCTCAAATCTTATGATGCATTGGAGACTTCATACAGGGGAGAAGCCCTTCAAATGTAATGAATGTGGAAAAGCCTTCAGCAATAGCTCAAATCTTAGGACGCATCAAAGACTTCATACTGGAGAGAAACCCTTTGATTGCAATCAGTGTGGGAAAGCCTTCAGAGAAAAGAGACAACTTACCCTCCACAAGAGGATTCATACTGGAGAGAAACCCTTTGAATGTAATGAATGTGGAAAAGCCTTTAGTTATCCGACCAGTCTTACTGAACATAAGAGAATTCATACTGGAGAGAAACCCTTAGAATGTAACGAATGTGGGAAAACTTTCAGTCACAGCTCATCCTTTAGGAATCATAAGAAATGTCATATTAAAGAATAAGGTCTATGAAGCAAAAATAGAAAACCTTCCTGCAAAAAATTCATGTTTTAGAGAAACCAAGGGAAGGTAGTATGGCAATTTTTTTTTTAAAGCAGTAGCACATCTTTTAAGGGACTTCGGACAAGAACTTGGGGAGCGTAGTCTTATCTCATACCAGCAGAACATAAGGTACTTGAAGACAAGAACCTATTTGAATTTTTTTTTTTTGGTGGGGGTTACCCAGCACTTAGCACAGAATCTGGCATTGGGAGATGCTTGACAAATGCTTATTGAATGCCTAAGCAAGAATCTGTCATGCAATATGATTGAAAACTAGGCCGCATTGTTTGTTTGAAAACTGGACTCCAGCATTCAAAGTAGGTCCTTACTTTCACACCAGCTATAGAATCTTGTAATAGAAGATCTCTCAGAGACTCAAAACCAACGAGAGGGTTGGAACAGCAAGTGATGTGGCAGATAGAACAACGTGGGTTTAAGAAAGCTTTTATACTTTTTTTTTTCTTTGATGCTTATGAGGTTGGACTTAGAAGAAGTTCAGAGCCATGAACTTTCCCTGGAGAAATTCCTGTTATGAATGTAAGGTGACTTGATCAGAACAAACCTAGAATAGCCTTTTTTTTTTTTTTTTTTTTTTTTACTAGTGATAACAGAAAATGAGAGCTAAACTTCAGCAATCCAAAGATGGTCCCCTGTGGACATATGGTTTTTCTCCAAAGAATCTGGTTGATTCCTAATGACTTTAAAGCTTAATTTCACAGATGCTGGAATTTTGACATGGATTTGAAAAAGCTGGAATCCTCTTATTTACAAAACAAGGACCAGGATTTTTGTCTAATAGACACATGGGTATCAGCCTCCTGACAAATGATGATGAATACTTCTATAATTCCACATTAAACCTATTTTGTGTTGTTGTGTTGTGACACATGCATCTGAGTTTGTGGTTCAAATGTATATATCAGTCAATGTATTAAGAATTATTTTAGCTTAGGATTTATTCTCCTTTTCTTTACCAAGCTACTACCAAATGCAAAATACCTAGAAAGTTATCAACCTTCTAACTCTATCTATAAAGAGAAAAGAGGGCTAACTGCTTTTGCAGAAAGTTTCCATAAAGTTAAGACAATTGGAATTGTAGACTCGGCATTTAAAGGTTTATTTTCTCATGTGTGGCCATGTTTCTGTGAGCTGAGAATAAGTACTCCTTTTTCTGTTTAAACAGGAATTCTACAGCTCTCTTCAGCAAGAATAGTCCAGTTTGAATCTCAGAAAGGTATTTTAATACTTGGTCTTATCCTCCTTTATATATTTCAAAGGCAGCAACCACTTCTAATATTCTGTTGCTGTATTATTTACTATCAGAAATTATTATTAAAACTTAGGTTTCTCGTAAAAAAAATTAGTTATCAGTGAGCCAGTTCTCAGTTTGATGAACCATGATTTGCATACTTCATTGTGGATCATATTCTCTTAACTATGTGTTTAATAAATATGCTTAATATTTTCATATCTTTTCAAAGAACAATTTGTTAGAATGTGTTATTGAACATAATCTGCCAAGATGCGTTATTAAAGAGAAAAGATCCTAAGTTTATAAGATTTGGAATATGTGTTTTATAATAAAAGTCTAAAAAAAGTGAACTACAGGAATTCAGTTTCAAAGATGTTTTGGCCTTCAACAACAGGCATCAACTAAGTAGCCTCGAAGCTCTGATGCATTCATTTTAGTGAGGGGTGTGGGTGAGTATACTTTGAAAATGCAACTTTGAAATGCAGAATTAGCAAGTAAAAATACCGGACTAGCAGAGCAAAATTAGAAAAGAGCAGAGAAATTAAATAGTTAATAATCCCAAGGTCAAGAGTAGGTTAAGATCATGATAGATAAGGATAGGGAATGATTATAATTTCATATGAGAAAATTCATGGTATCAATGCAGGTTAACCCTTAGAATATTGCCTAGAATTCTGGGGAGTGATTTCCTGTGGGGGTGGAGTGGGATTCATAGCCTATATATTCAGAGGTGAAATTTCCCTTTGGGTCTTTCTGGTGCAGTGACTTGCTCTATCTACTGCTTTGTTCTGTCTGTATAAGATAAACTATTCAGAAGATAAACTTTATTTAGAAAAGTGGACCAACACAACTTTGTCAGTCTAAAGGTTTAATTCAGTAGCTTAATTATTTGATGATTGAGGGAACCCGAGATTCCCAATCGGTGACATTGTTTTATTCTTTTCTCCCTTGCTTCAGGAAGAACTTTTCTGTAACTGCTAAGTAACACGTGTCTAAACTTAGACATTCTAAAATTAGAGCGTTCAGCTCACCCAATTGAATAACATTTTTAAGGTTGAGTGGCTCTCCCGTCCTCTCTCCCCCTCCCCCCAGACCCCAGGATACCATAAACAGAAAGTCTAGGTCTCCTTTGAGGACATCAAGATCAGAGCACACCTTTTAGAAACAGTGCTAGTAAAAAGATTTGAAGGTCTTAAATGTGTGATAATTAAATCTGTAAAATTTTGCAATAATGGAACTCACTAAAAGTTCTTTATTTGCTCAAGGTCCTATTGTTAAAAGTTAACGGGTAGGGTGAGTACTAATGTAGCAACAACTGGCTAAGAAAGGTAGGATGTTGGCAGGTTTCTTACTGGAGTCATCAAAGGAAGATGGTGAAATTGCAATCATGGTTCTGACTGGCCCACCAGCTCTTCACTTTGTCCCAGGAAAGCCTGGGGCAGTAACAGACTTCTGGCAGGACTTCTGAAATGTCAGTGCTTCCCCTTCCTTGATCATCAATTTGACTATTGTACCCTTTAGTGTCAATATGAAGCAATATTGTATAAACTCACATTTCCAAAACTAAGTTTTAACCAATATCAAGAACATGATCAGATTTGTACAAGGTTAGGATTATTATTTCTATAAATAATGTCACAATAATTTTCCCTTTCATATTCATGGTGCAGAATTCTGAATATTTGTAAGGGCTTTTTAATGATCAGTATTGTGTGAACTTCTGATAACTTGTTTAAATGTGAAAAGGCTTAATAATCCTGGGCTGGTGGGAAAAAATACTAAGAGATGTCCTATAATGGGTTAAAAGTCATCATTGAGGTGATGTAGAGTGATAGGACATTTTGGGATCATTTTAAGATACATTCTAGGACAAGGAGTAAAAGTGGCTGCCCACAAGTTACGTCCTAAGTTGAAAACCTTTAATAGCATCTGAATATCAGCTATGTTGGACCAGCAATCTCACCATTACAGAGCTCTTGTATAGATCACAGCCAGCTTTATCCTAGAGCAGGGGCTTTTTACTTTTTTGTATCATGGTGTATGAAATCCTCTGAATAACATTTTTAATGCTTTAAATGGCTAATATTGCAGAGGAAACTGCTTATATTGAAATAATTATGCAAATAATGAAAAAAGTACATAAACCCATAGGAACCCCTATAGTATAGAAATACTCTCTTCCCTTTATATTTTGGGCTCTAAAGGTTTTGTGCAAAATGTAAGAAACTTGAATCAAGGTCCTGTATTCCAGTTGCAGAGATCCAATAGGATTGAGGAGAGGGAGCTCTGTCTTGATTTTTGTTCAATGGCAGCTGTTGATGTCCTTTGCCTGCAACCTTCTTTATTATCACTATTGTTTTAAGTAAAATTACTTTGTTTTCTAACTGTGTTTAGTTCTTGTGATATCTTGGACTAGCCAGCATCTTCCTTTGAAGTTAATAGGTGAGGAATCAATAAACTGAACTGGGTCGAAAACAGGTTTTTCAAAAAATTGTGGCATAATGGTTAAAGTGAAAGGCTATATACCCTTTTCCTGCTCACTACTTCCATACAGCTAAACATGTATCCAAAAAAAGAGATGGTTATAAAATCCTAAAACTTCTTTAAAAGAAGGGGAGGAGAGAATGCAGCAGAAATTAATTAATGAATTAATGAAGATCAAGCAAAACTGCTAATAAGATAAAGTAATACTATGGGCTAATAGACTTGTGGGAGAAATCTTCAGAAGAAAATATATTTTCAGTGACTAGGTTTCAAGAAAAGAGGGAAATGGCATCGTATCCAGTTACTAGAGGACTTAGTACTGTAATTTAAAGAAGAGCTATGGAAACCAGAGCTTTGGTTTCTTTTGACAGGAGCTGGAAAACCTTGGTAAAACAGTAGACACCCTGAAAAAAAGAATGGAGGAAACTACTGGTGTATTAGAAGTCAATGATCCAAACAGGAATTAAAGCAAAGCCAAAAGAACGAAAAACAATTTTAATGCCCTTTTATTTTTCCAAATATATGCAAAAAGTTTTCAACCTTATGTTCCATATTTCTCCCTCCTCCCCACCCTCTCCTCTAGATAGATAGCAAGCAATCCCATATAGGTTAACCCTGAAATTCTTTTACACATTTCCATATTCATCAAAAAAATCAGATCAAAAGGTGAAAAAAAACTCACAAGGCATCTTGCGAATCACACATTTGGGCAGAAGTGCTAAAAATTGTAATGAAATAAGATAAATTTTGGGATGACAGATATCTAGATCTGTTATTTTATAATTAAAGAAGCTCAGAGAAATTAAAGGATGACTTGAGTAGTTAAGGTCAGAGGTGTAATCAAGTACCAAATGCGACTATGACTCAAACTATAGGACAACTGGGTTGCACTGGCCTTGAAATCAGGAAGAACTGAGTTCAAATTCAGCTTCCGATGTAATGCTACCCTGTGCAAGTCATTGGCCCCAATTGCCTTGCCTAATACACACACACAAACACACACACACACACATATATGAAATTACTTTCAAAGACCAGGAGGGAGCCACTTTTTAGCCATTCCAAGAGAAGGTTAAAATAACAATGACTAGGTAATCTCTAGCATTTGCTAGTGCTTGGGCTAATATGAATTAAAGTACAGTTGTTAAGATAGGATTTTGACTCCCCCCACTGAGAAAACTGGAAGGCTTCAAATCAATCAAGTCTCCCTAAGCAAAACAATCTCGTGTTAGAACTTGAAATGAATGGTGAAGATTAGCGAACTTGATGAAGTTTGTGTGGAATCAAACCCCAAGTTATTTAGGTCCCATAACAAGTAAAGACCATGAAAGCCTAAAGACCAATTTCTCCATTGCTTTGCCAACCTTAGTATTTTGGAGATATTGGTTTATTGAAGATAGATTGCCAAGATGTGTTCACTTGTTATACCAATAATATTAGTTAAGAGAGATTAAGAGCAGTTTTTAATGAGCTTTTTCTTGTTTTAAGAGTC
>JAJPUD010002450.1:136375-167572 GCA_023553655.1 Myrmecobius fasciatus
AAAAAAAAAAAAAAAAAAAAAAAAAAAGTTATTGAAATGTTCAGCCATGAAGATAGTCATATACATCCAGAGAGAGGCCTGTGGGAACTGAGTGTGAACCACAACACAGCATTTTAACGCTTTCTGTGAATATTTCCATGCATTTTGTTTTCCTTCTTAGGTTTTTTTTTTCTCTCTAGATCTGATGTTTCTTGTGCAATAAGAACTGTATAGATATGTATACATATATTGGATTTGTCATAATTTATCCTTTTTAGCATGTATTAGATTACCTGTCATCTAGGGGTGGGGGTGGGGGGAAGGAGGGGAAAAGCTTGGAACAAAAAAATAAATAAAATTACATTAAAAAAAAAAAAGAGAGAGAGTCAACAGTACCGAACACTTTGGTTCCAAAGGCCCTCCCTCATTCCCCAGTACACACTTACTGAATTACACACCCAGTGTGCACACCCATGCTGAATTAAGGAGGTCTTCAATCCCTGTGAAGAAAGCCTTCGGATGGGCAGAAGCTTCTTCCCAGATCAAAGACTCCCCAGTGAGAAATAAGAGTTGGGAGGGATCCTAGATTCAACTACAGGTCCCCTTAAATAACTTGGATGCTCAGTGCTGATGGCATTTATGTGGTGTTGGAACAGAGAAGCTACTAAAGCACCTGCCATGTTGATCCCTCAGTAGTAGATTTTGGATGAAGGGCCCCCTACAAGTGGCAGCTGTTCCAAACTTTTCTGGGTCATGATCGGGCAAATGGTCACATTTCTCTGTTGTCACAAGTGCTTTTCCAGAAGTAGATAAAGGATGACTGGAAGGTGGAGGAAGAAAACTTCCTAGACTCTCCACCCAGCTAGATCCTAGAGAGAATAGGAAGCAAACAAGCACGGGCTAAAAATTTACTCTAAGCCAGTCGATCTGTGCTCAACCCTTGACATCTCAAGGTGAGGCTGGGAGGGAGATGCTTTTGTCTCCATTTTATAGTTGAGGAAACTGCACACCTTGGGTCATGCAGTATCTCAGGTCTTCTTGGCCATTTCCAGCGCTGTGTCCACTGTACCACCAAACTGCCCAACTCTACTATCTGAAAAATAATTGAGATCCAAAATTCACTCAGACAAGATTCAGGAAAGGAGCCACTAACAGAGTCAGTGGTCTCCGATGTCTACAAGTCAACCAGCGAGATGAATGAGGTCCTAACACAAGACTCTTTCCTTACAGCTCTCACTAAGGACTTGAGGGAGAGATCCCATTTGTAAAGCGAATGGCACAGTGACTGCCATATAGTCGTTCTTTGTTTTTGAACAGGACTAATGACATCAAGGGGTGATATCTTGACTCCTGCATGAATTGGATTTAAGGGAGACAGTCATTAGCTGAGTCACCCAAGTCCAATAGCAAGCCAGAACTCAGGATGACTGGCAGGGGCTCAGGATGCTCCGAATGATCTTGAAGTCTTTGGGGTCTAAGCAAGCTTTGGGCACTGCCTGCTTCGGCTGCCTTCGTGGCCATCCCTTTGGGGGAGTTCTTCTCATACTTGGTGTAGACATCTCCCAACTCCCAAATGGGTTTGAGGTTCCTTGGTTACCTTCAACCCGATTCAGCCCCTCTGCTAGGGGACAAGTGAACTGGGCTGGAGCTGCTGCCCGTACCACAGCTTCTTGGAGCCACAGGTAAGAGGCAGGTGGATGAGCAGCTCTGGAAGGGATACATCTAGAAGGTAGTCCATCTAGAACACTCCATAAATCCTGAAATACAGTATCCACTTAAGAAACATAAGTTCCATTCCCTGCTCCAATCTATATCGCGATAGAATTGAAATATTTTGTTATTTTGTGTATTTATGATTTTATTTTCTGGGCATTCCCATCAAAGTAGATTGCAATCATGATGACTTTGGTTTTGTTTAAAAAGACTCAACAAAGTGGTTATTCTTGTTCATGTTCTCTCATTTGGTGTAGATAACTGGTAAGGGAACCTGTGTAACAAAAAGCACTTTTCTTCGTGCTCATTGTTCAAGGAGCATTCCAGTTCTGCTTTGGCAATAGAGAAAATTTTCTCGGACCATCACAGAGGCTGAGATCAAAGCTCTTTACCAAAAGGCCACGTCTTCCAGTCTGAAGAGAACCCTCTAATATTTTGCTGCAGAATCCTAGGGACGGTATATAATAAAACTCACCTGAAAATGTCTTTCTAGATATTTATTTTACTGAATCCCAATTTGTCTGTTCTTTGTCTATGAAATGGGGACACTGGAGAATGAAATGGCAAACCACTCCAGTATCTTTGCCAAGAAAACTCCATACTGTCCGTGAGGTCACAAAGAGTCAGACATGACTGTACAACTGAATAGCAACAATTTTTGCATCCTGCAATATGTTGCATTTCTCCCATGCCCTTGAACAATTGTCTTATTTTTTGATTAGCTAGCATTTGTTTTTTCCCTCCCAACTCTTCCGTCTTCTTCCACTAGAAAACTTGTAACAAATAAGTAAAGTCAAGCAAAACTAATTACCCCTTTGACTGTGTTCAAAAGTGTGTGTCATTCTCCATATTAGTCTAACTGTCATGTTTTATTATTGATCATTATTGATCTGGAAATTGTTGCTCATTATGCTGATCACAGTTCTTAGGTTTCAGAATTATTCATTTTTACGATGTTACTCACTTCACTCTGTTTTTTATACAAGACTTCCCAAGTTTCTCTGAAGCCATCTTTCTTCATTTCTTGTATAATATTCCTCTACATTCATATGTCATAATTTGTTGAATCATTCCCTAGTTGGTAGACCTCCAAGTTTTTAGGTATGTGCCACTACAGAGTTTTATTTTCGTACCTATGGGTTCTTTTCTTCTATGATCACTTGGGGTGAACATAATTATTAGTGGTATCTCTGGTTCAAAGGACATCTACACATTAGTAAGTTTGGAGTTGGAGTACCAAATTACTTTCCAGAATTGGGCGCACCACTTCATAGTTCCACCAACTGTAAATGTTTTCACATTGCTCCTCTAAAATTTGTCACTTTTCTTTTTTGGTCAATTCTGCCAATTTGATGGGTATGAAGGGAAATCTCAGAGTGACTTTGATTTGTATTGGTCTAATTAGTGATTTGGAGCTTTTAAAAAAAATATATATATATGGCTAGATAAAACTTGTTTCATTTGATAGGATTAACTTGTGAGTCATTCTAGCCTCAGAGATTTTTCTTTGGGAGTTCCTTCGTGGCTTGTTCAATTTGTTTAAAATTTAAATATTTAAATTTGGAGGGAGGGGGGAAGCATTCAGCTATTTCATCTAAGTTGTCAGTTTTATTGTCATGTGTTGGCAAAAGTAATATCTATTAATATCCCTTTTCCCCTACCTTTTTTGGGAAATTCATTTTAATTTTTGATACTGGTAATTTGGTTTTTACTATTTTCTTTTTACTCAAATTACCTAATGGCTGATTTTTTGTTTGGTGTCTTAAAATTGGTTTGTTTTCAAGATGCTTTTAAAATGACACTGCCAAATTCCTTGATTCATTCTCTCCTCCAAATTTTGATGTTTCTCTGTTGTTATCTTTAATATAATTATCTATTTCTATGATTTGTTCTTTGATCCACTGGTTCTTTAAAATTATTTCCTAGATTTTTAATTCTTTTAAAAATAACTATTAAATGTAATTGTATTGCATTGTGGTCAACAAAGAATGTGTTGAATAGTATTACTTTTTTGTATTTGTGATGTTTTTGTGACTTAACAGAGGTTAAATTTTGTAAAGGTGCCATGCATTGAAAAGAAACATATATAAGCTTTTCTGTTTCCATGGTAGTGTCTACCATATCTAACTTACTTTAAAAATTCCATTTTTTTTAGATTTGTCTTGCTCTGAAGGGTCCCCCCAATATTATAATTTTACAATTTCTCCTTGTAATTAATTTAGCCTTTCTTTTAAGTATTAAGGTATTATGCCATTTGGTGCATGTTCGTTAAATATTGATATTGAAATAGCATGGTCAATGTTATCTTTCAGCAAAATGTAATTTCCTTATCTTTTTTATTTTTATTTTTTTTTGCTGTTGCCAGTTTAAATCATAAATGCTAAGCCCCCCCCCTTTTTTGACTTCAGCTTCTGTTCTTTTTGAAGGTTCTTTCAGGAAATGATTAGTGAATTTTTTCTACTTCAAACTTTGCTCACTTGTTCTAATTTGGGCAGTTTTCTTTCATTATTTTATTTTTTAGCTCTTTCCTAATTTCTTCTGGGAATTTCAGTTGATCTTGTGGGCAAGTTGTTTTACTGATGAGTGTTGAACTTGTTCTCTTTTGAGTTCATGTCTTGGGCATCCCTGGCATTGTAAAACTTTTTGGGGGTTTGCTCATTTTTGGGGATCAGTGATTGTGCTGAAGCTTTTCTCTGTGCCTGGTTTCTGAGACTCAGATGCCTCCTTATCAAGGGGCCATAAAGACTGCTGAGCTCCGGCTCCTTGCCTGGGGTAAGTCACAGACTTCCTTTTCTGCTGGGAATGGTCTCTCCCCACCAAAGATTAGTATCTGAGCAACTGAGCCAAGACCCTTCCATTAAGGGGGGGGGGGCCTACCTCTTGTGACTTGTGGGCTAGGTTGTGTGGTAGGGAGGCTGCATGGCTTCCTTCTATTCTAGCATCTTGGATGATCTCTAATTCTGGTGGCCATTCTGATTAGAGCAAGGCAGCTAGGTTGTACGGTGGGTAGAGCACCGGATCTCAAGTTAGAAGGGCCTACGTTCACTACATTCAGATCTGGTTTCAGATACTCATAGCTGTGTGACCCATAGCAAGTCACTTAAACCTGGGTGCCTCAATTTTTCATCTGTAAAATGAGCTGGAGAAGGAAATAGCAAATTACTTCAGTATTTTTGCCAAAACCTTAAATGGTGACAGGAAGAGTTCAACATGACTGAAATGACTGAACAATAAAATTTTATTTTCCCCATCTTAACCAATCTCATGAGAGGGATGCAGTACCTCAAGAGTTGTCTTAATTTGTATATTTCGAATTAGAAGTGATTTAGAGCATTTTTTCACATAGCTGTTAATGGCTTTGATTTCATCCTCTGAACACTTCCTATTCATATCCCTTGACCATTTCGAGATTAGCAAGGGAATGGCTCTCATTCTTGTAAATGATTCACTTATAGAGCACCAGCCCTGAAGTCAGGAGGACCCGAGTTCAAATCTGGTCTCAGACACTTAACATTCCCTAGACCCTGGGTAAATCACTGAACCCCAATTGCCTCAGCAAAAAAATAAATAAATAAAAATTGATTCACTTCCCAATGAATAATTTGCTATTTACATTGACTGGCATTGCCCTAAAAGACTGACCTGGTTTGACAAATGGAAAGCAGTGTTTAGAAAGGGCAAAGACCCCAAAAGCTTGGGGTGCCAGACTGGTGTTGGGAGATGTCTCAAAAGCATTTTCAGGCTTGGATCCATCTCCAAGTCAAAGGGCAAAATTTGTTATAATTGTAATGCCAATTAAAGTGGGCTAAATTCCAAAAGAAGTTAGCAAAGAAGGTAAATGTACAGGGAAAAGTCTGAGAGACCTGTGCTTCCCGTCACTGATAGGCTAATTTTATGGCATTCTGACCACCAGTGGCCTGGCGCAGGTGCAGTACCCATAATTCTCTGGACAGAGCTCACAGGGAGAAGGGGGAGGTGTTTTTAGACCTGACACATCACTAAGTGTGCCGACACCTAATTTTGTTGCTCCTGGATCAACTTTAAGCACCTCATTAATGTCTCAGAAACTTTGTTATCACCCACTGACAGTCTGACAACCAGGAGCACGAATGGCCTTAGCCTCCTGGTCACAAGGACTCAACTGGGGCCAGATAACCTAGGGGAAGAAATGTCATTTCTGACTGGCTCCTTCCCAAGGCCAAGGGACCTTCGGGTCACTGGGGCATCCTCCCTAAGAGCTGCACCACATCACACACATCACCCTCATCTACAGGCGCTTTCGTATTTTGGGTGTAGTCAGAAATGACATTTCTTCCCCTAGGTTATCTGGCCCCAGTTTACTCCTTGTGACCAGGAGGCTTCGTGTAGAAAGTGGAATTTCTCCAGGGCAGGGGTGAAGAGAAAGCTCATTCCAGGCAGAATCAGAAGCTGGGATATTTCCTCCTGACTCCTTGGAATCCATGACAAGACCTTCATGTAAACTGCTTTCAGGAAAGGTGAAATGTTTTCTCTGCCAACTGCAGATTAAACCTGATACTGATTTCTAGCAAAACTTAGCTATTATATATTAGTTACAGATTTTATAAATACATAGTTATATATTTCATATGATTATGTATTATAAAATATATATATATATATATTATAAAACCTATATAGCACTATATTATAAAATAGATGGTTTTGAAACACCAAGAAAAGAAAGTAGTGTTCACTACAACCTAGCACGGGTTTGAGAAGGACAAGTGGTTAAAAAAACCCTACCACTACCAGCTTTTTTTGACTTAGGGATTAGGAGGACATTCTCCAGCTATCATGGACTGGGATTCAGCAACACTTTTGTTTATTTTTCAAGATGACTTTATGACAAGATGGATCCTGAAAGCAAATAACAGACTTGATTTAGGAGACAATATTTATTAGAAGTTCATGATAAAGGTACTTGAGAAAAGGGGAGTTTTAGGTAGAACATTTGAGCAAGTTAAATACAGGAGACTGGAGTCATGGAGACCAAGTGGTTAGAAAATCACCTAAGCTTGAGAAAAGAAGGGGATGGAGTAAGCTGGTGTAGCAGGAATGGTCAATATGTCACAGAATCACAGATTTAGAGCTGGAAGGTATCTCAGAGGCCAGCTAGATCAGCTTTCTCATTTTATAGAGGAAGAAACTGAGGTCTAGAGAGATCAAGTGACTTGCCAAGGTGAATCCAAGGCACAAATGAAGAGTCCGGAGGGACTCACTTCACAAAGTGAAAGAAGGAAGAAAGTCTAGCTTGGAATAAGGCGAATTCCACATTTGGAAATGAGAAAGTTGGGAAAGACTTGTTCTGGGAAATGTGAAATGGCTGATTTGGGAAAAAGTAAGTCGGGGTTAAACAAGTCACCCGAGGGAGGCAGAGGTCAGTGTGGCTGGAGCTGTCCAGCCTGAAGGTGAGAACTTAAAAGGCGTTTGCATAGGAAAGAGTAAAAGACTTGAGAATGAGTATCCTGTCTGAGGAAGAGAAAAGCAGACTGAAGACAGAGGCAAGAGAGAGACCCCCAGGGAAGCAGTCACAAGGACTGAGGCAAAACGGAGAAGAATCGGCGAGTCTGGTGCCCCGAAGTCATGAAGAAAGGCGGTTCAAATCTGAGCATCACTGCAGAGGGATTGGACAGCAGATACTTGTCATTTGAGGGAAGAGGAAACGGAGCAGGAAACCATCCTGGTACAACAAAGGGAAACCTGTGTTTGACTCTCAGACACTTTAGGGCGTGTGACGGCAGCTCCACGTAAGGGGGGCTGTCATTTTAACCATTCCCACTCACCACCAACTGCTACTGACTGGCAGGTGGGAAAGCTCCAGGGCACCAGTGCCCACATACCCCACTGAGGTTTCTGCTTCTTCAGCAGGGGCTGCAGCCCTGACACCTCTGTAAGCACAGCGACTGGAGACCAGAAGAAAAAGATTCTTGGTCCCAAAGCCTTTGGCGTCATCAAATGGTTCAAAAGCAGAGACAGACGTAGTTTTGTCAATGGAAAAAACACTTGAGAAGAAGCCATCTGCCCTGCTGCTGCCCCCAAGGGCCCACAGGCCTTTTCATGTGCTTTGTGCTGAAAGCCCCCTTGAAATGTGAGCTTCTTGGAGGCTGTCTCTTCTCTGTGTCCCCAGCACCTGGCCCAGTGCTTTGCACATAACAGCTGGCATTTATTTAGTGCTTCAAGACTAAAAATTACTTTTTATCTCATTCAATCCACATCAATCCTGTAGAATCGGTGCTATTATTTATTTTACTGAGGAAACAGTCTAAGAAAGTGACTTTTCCATTGTGACACAGCTGATTCGAGGTCCAGCCCACCTTACTTTCTTTAGTAGATGCCCCACACAGTTAGGATTTAAGAACAGGAAAAAATAATGTGAGCAATAAATGATGGGATATAAGGAACAGGTAACATGAAAGGTGAAACATGATTTTCTCTGAGATTGGAAAGAAACGGGAAGAGAAAGAGATTTTTTAATGTGGGATCACAGCTAAACCTCCAAGACACAGGAAGAAACCTCAGAGTAGCAGCGCCCATACATTTGAGATGAAGAAAAATTGAGGCCCAGTGTGGACCAGTTCTAAGTCAAACAGTGACAGAGCTAACATTCGAACTCAGATCCTCTGACTTCTAATTCTCTCTTCAAAAAAAATTTTAAAAGCTTTAAAAAAAAAAACAAACCTATGCATAGATAATTTTCAACACTCAACTCTTGTAAAATTTTTGTTTCAATTTTTTTTCTTCCTCCTTTTCCCCAACCACCTTCCCTAGACAAGTAATTCAATATATCTTAAACATATGCAATAATTCTGTACATATTTCCACCATTATCATCTTGCACAAGAAAAATCAGATCAAAAAGGAAAAAATGAGAAAGAAAGCAAATTGCCAGCAAACTAGCACAAAAGAAGGGAAAATACTATGTTGTGATCCGCATTCAGTCCCCACAGTTCTGTCTCTGGATGCAGATGGCTCTGTCCATCACAAGACATTGGAACTGGTCTGAATCACCTCGCTATTGTAAAGAGCCACAAGTGACTTCCACTTTTTTTGACTATAAAGTGAGTGTGAGGGTCATTGGAGAACCAGATCATACCCTCCTCCCCTGGTCCTGGAGGATCCTGAAGGACAGCTGTCTGGGTCGACATTTCAAAAGAACTCTCATGACTGACAGGACGATTCATCCTCTGCAGTGGGTCTTTCCTGCCTGATTGTCCCTCACTCACCCAGGCAGGTGACATTTGAGAGTTCAGCCTCTCTGGTGTCTGTGGCTCACCTTTCTCCAGGTGGGCAATCACAGCCGGTTGAAAAATAATCTGTCCTGTTCATGGGGAAAAGAAACAGGGGAGAGACAGACATAACGGGGCACAATTCAATCCTATGCTTCTTAAGGAGCTCCTTAAATCCTATATTTCTATAGAAATCCTATATTTCATAGGGCATGCTAGGAAAGTCAGGGATACAAAGAGCCCTGAAGGATGTTCTGTGACATATCCTTAGGAATGATTAGGGCACGAGTCAGAGTTAATTAGAGGAGAAATTAGCTCATTTGACTCCAGCCTTGCTCATGTGTTCAAATTGTCAATGATGGGACACTACAGGGAAATCCCGGAGCAGCTCAGTGAGGAAAAGAGCAGGACATCGTGCCCGTGACCTGAAAGGGCTCAGCAGCTCTGCTGCATGACAAAGGCTTTTTTCCCAGCCTACACAAACTCCCATTTATTTTTGTGTGCGATTTCATTTGAGTTTGCTGGTTTAGGGAATTCTCAGTGAAGAAACAACCATCATCATCCATCAGCAACCGCTTTGCAGACCTGGTCTGAGTCACCCATTAGTCTGGTCTCCTTCCCCGTGCTGGGTTATACCTCTTCTTACTAGTAAAAGGCCACAGCTTGGCTGACTGGGCTCTGATGGGCAGATGAGGCCTCTTCCATAAACTTCTGCTCTGGCCACACAGAGGGACAGTTGGACCTTCATCTCATCATCATCCAGTGCTTGATGCTCACGATCCAGAACCCTGAGACTCCTTTTGATTACTTTCATCCTCTCTTCTTCCATCTTTCCTTGTATCTCACTCCTCCCAAAATTGTTTTCTGAACACAAAGGCTGAAAGAGTCAACCTTAACCTGATCCCTTGGTACAGAATTCTTGGCCTCAGCAGCCCATGAAACAAAGAAAATGGCCACATGGCCCTTCTTCCTGGGCAGCCCCCTTATATTCTTATATTGAACTAGTGGCAGAAGACGTCAATAAGGTCATTTTTTTGTTTCATTTGTTTGTTTTCTAGACATTAATTTGTCTGTTGATACTCTGTATGTGAGGTCTGTCCTGTGACCTAGCAGACAGCCTAGAACAGGACCTGAATCTTGGTAGTCTTGATATTCTGCTATGAATGAAACCAAATGACAGAAGCAAGGTAGAGCTGAGCAGAACAGCGGCTTCAACCCTGTCGACATGCTTGGGGAATCCAGTGCACATGCTGACCCCTGTTCACACACCTCACCTGTGTGACCTTTCCCTTCACGAGCTTTGACTTGGACACACAGAGGGATGGTCAGAACCTTCCTCTCATCATCATCCACCTTGCTTGATGCTCATGATCCAGAACTCTGAGACTCCTTTCGATTACTTTCATCCCCTCTTCTTCTATCTTTCCTTGTGTCTTACTCCTTCCAAAATTGTTCTTAATGATCATCACAACTTCAAGCCATCTCAGCCTTTGTCTTCCAAGCTCTTCACCTCTTCTTAGGCCCAACTTGAATCCAACTTTCAATTTTTACCCTACAATAAAGAAGAAGAGTTACTTTTTTAAATTTATTTTTCTTTCTTTCTTTTTTTTTTTTTTTTGGAAGAGTTACTTCTTGAGCCTGTTCCCACTCACCAATCTTAAATGTAAACCATTGAGTAGATGTAGCATCCCCCTTCTTAAGTCCTGATGTGCCATCAGATCCCATTGAGATCTATCACAAATTTGTTAACTAAGCTCAGCTTGACGCTGATGACTCCAGTGATTATTTCCCTTCTTCCTGAATGACTTCCACTTTACAGCATCTTTTCTAAACCTTTTCTCTTCACAGACATCTAGATTCAGCTTCCGCCTCCCCCAGGAGAGGCCCTTGCCTCCAGCCACTGTGAGTGCCCCCTTTTTGCCCACTCTGTACATTAGCTCTCCTTAAAACATCATTTTCCATGCTCTTAATCTGCTCTAGTCTATGAAGAAGGCCTTCCTCCTTACTTAGGCTAACCAGCCTCTCAAAGGTCATCCCCAGCTCCCCCCATTCCTTACCCCCCACATCCAGACCTCATCTTGCCCTTTCCATCTCACACCACCTTTTGTCTGACTCCATTCTACTTAAGCAGCTCCAGCTCAGTTCAGAACCTCTACTCCAATGTCCCAATGATTCCTCTGTCCCAGGACCTGTCCAGCACAGCCAGGTAACAGGAAAACTTGCCAGGGGCACTCTCTCCTCAGCTTTCCTTCCACACCTCCTCCCCCAGTGACGGCTGTCCCCAAATCAGCTAACCTGCTTCAACCCCTCACCCGGCTCGGATGAGATGGGAGTCACCAACAGGCTCCTATCTAGTGAGATGGATGGACCTCTAGGCCTTAGCTTCGGCCTTGCTTCTGTCCTGAAGACCCTGACACTATCATTTGACTACTAATGACCCCTGGTCCTGGCCATCCCCTCCAGTGGGACTTTCTTTTACGGGATGATTCCTTCAGCTAGAGAGTAAGCTCCTCAAGAGCAGGGACTGGCTCATTTTTTTTTGTTTTTATTTTCAGTCTTAATACACAGTAAACATTTAAGAAATGACTTTTCAGGATAGAGCACTGGCCCTGAAATCAGGAGGACCTGAGTTCAAATCTGGCCTCAGACACTTAACACTTCCTAGCTGTGCGACCCTGGGCAAGTCACTTAACCCCAATTGCCTCAAGGGGGAAAAAAAAGAAATGACTTTTCATTTATTCCTTCCCAAAGTGATTTCCCATTATAGTAGATAAGACCATCTCCCTTCTACTAAATATTCTCTAGTGGCTTTCTGTTGGTAAAATATAAAACTCCTCCAAATTGATCTCCAACCTGTTTTTTCTTATTATATATTCATATATCTATAGGTAATTCCTTTTCTTGAACTGTGCTCAATACAAACTACTCTTGTCTCTGTTAAACAACCTCCCTCCCCCCATTTTCTATTTCTTCCCTCATTTCATGTGTGTATTTATATTTCTATGTTTTCTCTTCAACCGCATGTAAGCTCCCAGGGAGCTGGGATCATTTTATATATTATTTTGTCTTTCTATGGCCAGGTGCTAGCACCTATAAGTGAATACTGGATCTGGAATCAGGAAGATGAATTCAAATTCAGACAATCAGTAGCTGTATGACCTGAGGAAGGCACTTAATCTCTCCTGTTTCCTCATCTATAAAACGGGGATAAGAAGAGCACTTACAAGGTTGTGTCGTAAAGATCAAATAGATTAGCTTATGGAAAGTGCTTTGCAAACTTCAAGCTCTCTGGAAATTCTATCTACTGTTATTATGTTTGAGTAAGTTCCCCAAAGATCATGTTTTTCAACCTTTTCAGAGAAGTTGGCTGAGAGAGTTTGGGGGTTAGGTTCATCACCAGGTAAAGGTCCTTCTGAGCTGGGCCCAGCTGCCCCCACCACTGCCATGTGAAGTCCATGATCACGTGCCTGAACGTTACTGATTCCTGAAACACCCAACATGCATTCCCACTTGCTCAGGGACATCAAAGGACCCTGAAGGAGACCCCTGCATCAGATAGGGTGACTGTAAGGCAGCATCATGCTCCAAGGGACAGAGCTCTAGCCTGGACTCAGGAAAATCCAGGTCCAAACGTGGCCTTGGCCACTCACTAGTCCTTGGGCGGGCTGCTGTGAGAATTAAATGAGACATCTGTAAAGCACTTAGAACAGTCCCTGGCCCAATTCTTATTCCTGCCCCCTCTCCTTTCCTTCCCCAGTTCATTTTACAAATAAGGAAACTGAGGCAAGCAGGGTGAAGTGACTGGCCCAGGGTCATAGCCAGAAGTGTCTTAGGCCAGATTTAAACTCATGAAGACTCCAGGCCCAGCACTACCCACTGTTCCACCTGGCTGCCTGACATGAAAACAGTTACAAGCAAAGCATTAAAGAAAGGTGAGATTGGACAGGGAATTCCTGGAAGAGTTAAAGGGGAAAGGATGGGAGAAGAAAACTTGGGAAAAGAAATGAGAGAAGTGGCATTGTGGGAAGATGGCAGAGCAGGTCAGAAATTCCCAGGCTCTCCAGATTTCCTCCCCAGACCAAACAAAACTGAATACAGAAGAGCAAAAATAAAGAGATAATGCAGGTGTCCTCCTAAGACAACTTAGAGGAGCTTCAAAAGACAGGGCTTCCGGGCCGAGGTCTGGCTGAGCAAAAGTCAGTCTCCTCCCCTGAGTCACAAGCTGCACCGAGGCCGCGCGGATGGCCACAAGGGATCTTGCCTCCAGAACTTCCACCTACAGAACAGCAGATGGCTGAGGTGGGGGGGAAGACTGAAGGACCCCAGCTGCTTCCAGAAGCCAGACCAAGCGCTGCTGACTATACCTGCCAGGTGACTGCAGCACCTGCAAGGAGCAGGTGTGGCCGAGGGACCCCAACAATGGCTTAGGAGAGCAAAAGAGTCCTTGAGGTTGGACCTCTGGACAGAATTCAGAAAACAAGAGCAAGGAGGATGTGGGGCCTAGGGCAACATTACCCACAATTTGGAATTAAAACTTGATAATAATAAGCTACATATTTAATAAATCAACAAAATAAATTAAAAATAAAAATGATTAAGTAAAGGAAAAAGAACTTGACTATAGATAAATAAAAAGATCTGGGTTTATATTCAGAAGATTTAGGGGAAAAGCCATTCCTACTCCAAAGAATAATGTCAACTGATCCAACTTCCCCCCCCCCCCCTTCCCACAAAAACAAACAATTCTTGGAAGAACTTAAAAAATCAAGTAAGAGAGATCAAGGAAAAATTAGGAAATAAAAGCAATCCAAGAAAATTATGAAAAGAAAGTTATCAATTATGATCTCAGAGAAAGTTATAGTTAAAATAGATTTAATTAAAAGAGATAAATAGGGCAAGTACATTTTGATAAAAGGTACCATAAACAATGAAGCAAAATCAATACTGACCCTATATGCATCATACACTAAAGCATCTAAATTTTTAAAATAAAAGTTAAATGAATTATAGGTGGAGATACACAGTAGTACTGTAATAGTAGGGGACTTAATTTCCCTTTCAGAATTAGATAAATCTAACAAAAAATAAATAAGAGAAGTTAAGGAAATGAATAAAATTTTAGATAAGCTAAATATGATAGATATCTGGAGAGAACTGAATGGAAACAGAGAGGAATATAACTTTTTCTCGGCAGCTCATAGTACTCTCACAAAGACTGATCATATATCAATACATAAAAATTTTTTTTTAAAAGCAGAACTATTAACGGTATCCTTTTCAGATCATAATGCAATAAAATTATATTTAGTAAGGACTATGGAAATATAGATTAAAAACTAATTGGGGATTAAACAATCTAATCTTAAATGAGTGGGTTAAAAGGATTATAAAACTGTGCCTACCCTTTGATCCAACAGTCTCACGAGTGGATCTGTATACCAAAGGGATCATAAAAGAAAAAAAACCCAGATGTGCAAAAATGTTTGTAGCAACTCTTTTTTTGTAGTGGCAAGGAACTAATAATTGAGTAGACACCCATCAGTTGGGGAATGACTAAATAAATTATGGTATATGAATGTAATGCAATATTGTTGTTCTATAAGAAATGATGAACAGGATGATTTCAGAAGATCCTGGAAAGACTTACATGAACTGATGCTGAATGAAGTGAGAGGAACCAAGAGAACAGTATATACACAAGCAACAGCAAGAATGTGTGATGATCAACTATGAAAGCCTTGGTTCTTCTCAGTGGATCAGTGATCCAAGACAATTCCAATGCATCTTAAATGGAAAACGCCATCCATATCCAGAGAGAGAACTATAGTGCCAATGTAAATCAACACATGCTACATTCATTTTTTTTCCCCTGTATTTCTTTTCTCATAGTATCTCCCTTTTGTTCTTTTTCTCTTCCAACATAATTTATAAAGAAATATGTGAAAAAGAAATGACTGTACATGTATAGCCCCCCCAAAAGGCACACTGTTCTTACACATAACTAGAGATAATACATTTTTAAAAGATAATATATTTTTTAAAAAGGTGGGGGAAAGAAAATTAAAAAAAAAAAGTTTCATACCCTAAAGTTCTAAACAATGACTTCTCATGGGATCTAGATTTATCACAGTAAGAGAAGTGGTAAAAGGTATTAGAGTCCAACTTCCCTCATTTCAGAAATGGGAAGACTGAGATTTAGTAACTTAACCAAGATCACATTGATAGTGTCTAAAAAAGAATTCTAATTCAGGTTATTTTGCCCTCAATTCTATATTTCCTGCTCCACTGCACATAAATACTTCCTGTCATAACTGCATTAATTCACCTGCTCCCATCTCACTCACCTAGATGGAAGCTCCTTGGGCCTTTTGGCTCCAGAATCCTGGGCTCCTCAAAACTGGAGATCAAATCTTCTTTGTGAACTGTAATTCCTAGACCTGGGGAATAAGAAATGGATGAGGATAGAGAGAAATGTACAATTTATTCCTCTTTGGGGAGAGGGACATGCAAGCAAGGACCAATAGATCTCAAGTTCTCTTCAAAGACAATAGACATGGGATTTACTTTGGGAAGTTGAGGGTAGGGAGATCATGCAGCCAGTTGGGAATGAGAAAATCACATCTTTGTGTGTTTCCTTTGCATATGATGAGTATATTCCATAACTTCAATTATCTGGAAATTAGAGCCAATCAGTCATTCAGTGAGAGCCTTGGGCCTGGAGCCAGGAAGACTTGAGTTCAAATCCAGAGTTAATAATATTAAATGGTCTATTGTCATAAGGGAAAATGATATTTATTGCTCTTAAGAATTATTAGGGTAGTTAGAAAGAGTGTACATAGAATGGTTGCATTTGAGTTGATTATGATGGGATAATCCTAAAAAATAAAACTAGGTGGGGAGAAGTAAAATGGAGCAATTACACATACAAAAGAGGCATGAATGGAAAATCTTTTGCAGTGGAGAGGAGGATAAGATGGAAGGTAGGCAGTGTGGGAACCTATTCTCGTCAGAACTGGATAAAATGGAGTGACACACATCTAGTTGGGTATCAAAGTTTTAATTTATAGAGAAACAAGGGCAAGGATAAGAGAGAGGTTCTTAAAAGGGTGTGCAGAATAGGAAGGCAGTGTCAGAAGAAAATCAGACTTCTAAGAAGGGACAGAGTAAAAAGGAGGATGAACAATAAGGAAAGATAAGATGGAGGGAAATAAATAACTAATAATCATAATTGAATGTAAATGGGATAAACTCACCAATAAAATGAAAATGGATCACAGAATGGATCAAAACCCAGAAACTGACAGTATGTTGTATTAAAAAAAATTTTTTTTTAAATGAGAGAGTAAAAATATAAAACTGGAGCAGAATGTACATAATGTAAATGGAGCAGAATATGTTAAATATAAAAAAAAAAAGCAGAGGTAGCAATTGTGTCCTTAGGCAAAATTAAATAGATTAAGAGAGATAAGCAAGGAAACTTCATTATGTTAAAAGGTACCACAGAAAATGAAGAAATATCAGTACTAAACATATGACTCAAATGATATTCAAATTTACAAAGGAAAAGGTAATTGAACTGTAGGCAGAAATAGAGAGCAAAATAGAGTAAATATAGCAAAATATAGCAAAAAATAGTGGGATACTTCAACTTTCCTAATCTTAGAACTTGATAAATCTATTCAAAAAATAAATATGAAAGAAAAAGATGAATAGATTCTTAGAATAGATATATTAGACCGCTGGAGAGAACTGAATAGGAATAGGAAGGAATATATCTTTTTCAAAGAAGGACATGGCACTTTCACCATATATTAAGCATAAAAAACTTAGTCAAATGTAAAAATATTAAATGAATCTTCTTCAGATCATAATGCAATAAAAATTACATTTAATAAAGGACAATGGAAACATAGGTTAAAAATTATTTGGAAACTAAATAATCTAATCTTAAAAAATGATTGGGAACAAAAAACAAATCATAGAAACATTCAGTCATTTCATTAAAGAGAATAACAACAATGACACTATATTTCAAACTTGTGTGATGTAGTCAAAGCAATGCTTAGGAGAAACTTTATATCTATAAAACTGTACATCAATAAAAAAGAAAAAAAAAGATGAAAGAAATGGGAATGCAACTAAAAACTAGACAGAGTGAAAATTAAAAGTCACCAATTAAATACCAAATTGGAAATCCTGAAAATTAAAGGTGAGTGTAATAAAATTGATGTAAGAGTAACACTGTATTAGTAAATAAAATTAGCAGTTGGTTTTATGGAGGAAAGAAACAATAAAATAAATCACTGGTTAATTTTTTTTTTAAAAAGAAAACAAAATCACTAGTATCAAAAATGGAAGAGTGAATATATCACTAATGAAGATGAGATTAAAGCAATTAACAGGAGCTGTTTTGTCCAATTATACACCAATAAATTTAATCAAAGTAAAATGGAAAAGTAAAATATAAACTGTTCAGATTAACAGAAGAAAGACTATCTGATTAAGCCTATTTTAGAAAAAGAAAATGAATATTTTGAAGAACAAAAGGGGAATTAATGGGGAAAAATTTAAGGAAGATCTAGCAGTATCAGAACTCAAATTATAGTATAAGGTGTTAATTATCAAAACCATCTGCTACTGTCTAAGAAATAAAAGTAATTATACATTTTATTATTATTTGGACGTTTCAGTCGTATCTCATTCTCTATGACCCCACTTTGAGGTTTGTTTGGCAAAGACATTAGAGTATCTTTTCTTCTCCAGCTCAATTTATCAAGAGGCAGAGTTAAGTGATGTGTCCAAAGTCACACAGCTAGTAAGTACCTGAAGCCAGATTTGAATTTAGGAAGATGAGTCTTCCTGATTCTAAGCCCAGTACTCTATCCACTGCCATCTACCTGCCCCATATATAATACACCATAGTAAATGACAAATAGCAAATGTTTTGATAAATCCCCAAATCTAATATTTTGATATAAAAACTGAAAATTTGGTAAAAACTGCTAGGAAAACTGGAAAGCAACCTGGCAGAAACTAAATGGAGACCAATATTTTATAATGTTTACCAAGATTGAAATGGTTATATAACCTAGTCATAAAGGGAAATATATGGAAAATATAGGAGGGTGGAAAACATTGCATATTAGATTTATGGATGAAAAGAATTTATGAATAATTAAGAGAAAGAGCATTGTGAGATGCAAAATGGATAATTTTTATTAAATCAAAAAGCTTTTATACAAATAAAACCGATGTTGCCAAGATTACAAGGAAAGCAGAAAATTGGGGAAAAAAACTTTATAGCCAGTTTGTCAGATAAAAATTTCTTATCTTGAATATATAGAAAGCAAAGTCAAATTTATAAGACTACAAGACATTTTTTCAATTGCTAAATGATCTAAAGATATGAATGATTTTGGAAAGAAATAAAAGCTACACAGTCATATAAATGGTTTAAATCATCACTGATTAAAAAAATGTAAATTAAGACAACTGGGTTACCAATTTACAGCTATCAGATTGACTAAAATGAGAGAAGGGGAAAATGACAAATGCTGAAGGGAATATGGGAAAAATGGAACATTAATACACTGCTTGGGAATTGTTAACTGATTCACTCATTTTGAGAGCAATTTAGAATTACACCCAAATAATAAAACTGTTGACACTTTGACCCAGTAATACCACTAATTAGGTCTATTTCCCAAGGTGATAAGAGAAAAAAGAAGAAAAGTTTTATGTTATAGAAACTCTTTTTCTGGTGGGGGGAAAAAAAGGAAATTGAAAGAATGACCATCAATTGGGAATTGATGAATAAGCTGTGGTGGGATACTAATTACTGAAAGAAATGAGGACAGTAGATTCTGGACATGGAAACATTTGCATGAAAAAATACAGAGTGAAATGAGCAGAACCAAAAGAATGTGATATTCAATAATAGCAATATTATTTAAAGATAAACTATGAATGACTAATTACTTTGAGTAATATGATCATTCAAATCAACTACAAAGGGCTTATAAAAGAAAATATTATCCACCTCCAGGAAAAGAACTGATATTTGAAGTATGCATTATATTGTTCCATATATGCATGTATGTGTATATGTGTGTATACACATATAAACAATGTGATACAAAAATAAAATTTTAAAATAAATAAATAATAACTTTAAAAAAATAAAGAGGGCAGCATAGAAACTTTGAAGTTCAGAGAATGGAGTCAAGAGAAATATAAAAAAGAAACTTATGAAGGAGGAACTTCATACATTTTAATACAGAAAGATGATACATATATATTTCCTCTGAACCCTATCATTAGGGATGATAGGAATTATTATATAAAAGATCTTGTGAGTGCCTACAAGTTTGGTGAAAATGATAAAAAAGCAACTTAATTTTGAAATGCACAAACATTAAATAAGCACTTTATATATACTATAAAACAGAGAACGAGGATTACATATTAAACAAGTTCTACTACGTAGAGCTGGATTTTCTTTTTGAGTACTTAAACAAATACCACATGGCATTTTCAAAGCTATCATTCTTTATGGGCTTCTTCATGCTCTACTGTATGTAATTTTAAAATCCATCAATTTCCTTTCCTCTTTTTTTTTTTTTAAAGCCTGGGAAAGGCAATTCTATTTCTAAACTCCTTCAATACCATCATCTCCTACCCAAAACTGAAAAAAAAAAAAAAAAGTTAGGAAAGAAGTTAACCAAAATAAATTCTACTACAGTTCATGTTCCCCCAAAAGTACTTTATTCTATATCCTGTATTCATCACCTCTCATTCAGAAGGCAAGTGATGCAGATCTTGATGGATCCTCTCCAACAGTGGTTGTTCATTACAATAATCAGAGTTGTGACATATTTTAAACTTACTGGCTTTTAAAAATGTTACTATTATCATCAATTAGTCCCTCAATTTTGCTCACTGCATGCAGCATTCATTCATAGTTCTCTGAAGTATGTTTCACTGAAATGGTCTGTTTCATGGCACAACTGTGTTCCATTGCATTCATCCACCAAAATTTGTTCAGCATTGCCCTACTATGGAGCACCACACCTTAATTTCCAGTCTTTTGTCATAAAAAAGGAGCTGTTGTGTTTTGGTATACTTGACTCCTTTTCCTCTTCTCTTTAAGGAAGAATGCCCTCCAGTGGTATCACTGACTCAAAGGGTATACACAGTTCCCAGACTTTTTCACCTTCACCAACAATAAATTAATGTTTGTGCAACCCAGAGCCTTTCTAATGCTGAACATTTTCTCATCACCTTTACCAACTGCATGAGTATGAGACAGAACTTATTGATTTAATTCAATTTACTTAATTAGAAATGATTTGGAACTTTCTTCTTGGTTATTTAACTTACATTTTATTTATTTATTTATTTTTTTGCTGAGGCAATTGAGGTTAAGTGACTTGCCCAAGGTCACACAGCTAGGGAATGTTAAGTGTCTGAGACCAGATTTGAACTCGGGTCCTTCTGACTTCAGGGCTGGTGCTCTATCCACTTCGCCACCTAGCTGCCCTTACATTTTATTTTTAAATTAACAATTATTTTCTATCTCTAGGATCCTGGAAAAAATATATATATAAAATTCTTATACCAAATACCCAATTAAGAAAAATAAATTCCTCCAAATATTTATTCTTATTTCATTATTTTTAATAAATTAAGAATTTTTCTAATTATTAGTGATTTTTATGAGTGATTGCAAAAGTAGAACATATTTTCTTCTTTTTTTTTGCTTTTTGCTGAGGCAATTGGGGTTAAGTGACTTGCCCAGGGTCACACAGCCAGGAAGTGTTAAATATCTGAGAACAGATTTGAACTTAGGTCTTCCTGACTTCAGGGCTGGTGCTCTTACACTGCGCCATCTAGCTGCCCCTAGAACATATTTTCAAATGATTATTTATAGTTCCTATTTCTTCTCTTGAAAACTGACCCTTCATACTTTTTGGCCTTATTCTGTAATTTCCATTTTTTAAACATGCATGTATAATTTGTATCTGTTCTTTATATACCTTGGCTGCAAACCCTTTATAGGGAAACTTTCTGAAAAGATTTTTTTTTTTCAGTTAATTGCTACATTTGCATTTTAGAGGCATTGGATTACTTTTTTTAATGTGATGAAAATGGCCTATTACATTTTATGCAATCCTCTGTCCTCAGCTTAATGATGGTTCTTTTAATATATTTGAGACCTTTTTAAACTAAATCATGTATTCTGTGGAAATAATCTTGGTACAGTGTGAGATATTTGTCTATAACCTAGTTCCTGCTAGGCTGCTTTCCATTTTTTTTCAGCATTTTGTAGTGATTAATAAGTATTGGCCAAATAGTTGAGGGTTTTAGATTTATCAAACCTATGGTTATTATATTTACTTTTTGGAGTATATTATGTAATCATAGTTGAAAACTAGCTGTTATTGAAAATTTTCAAGCTAAATTTTAAATAGTTGTTCCTTTCCCAAAAATATAGAGCTAGACAGAATTTGAAGCAATATTTGAACCTTTCTTCCCAATTCAAAACTTAATATCCTTTACAATTAGTACTTTTCTCTACACTATTCTGAATATCAATTTGAAGTAAAAGAAGTGACTAAACCATACACATATTTTGGTTCACTAAGTCAACTATAAGATTTATAGGCCATGAAATAACAGCTAGTTTTCAACTATGATTTAATACTTGCAAACTCTTTACAAATATTGTCTCATTTTCCCTCATATCAACCCTAAGTGGTACTTACTATTATCCCCATTCTACAGATGGGGAAAATCAAGTAGGAATAAGTTAAAATGACTTGTTCAGAGTCATACAGCTAGTAAGTGTACAGAGTGAATTTGAACTCAGATCTTGTGGCTTCAGGCACAGCATACTATTACTATGTCACCTAACTATTTAAAGAAATTATTACAGAAACAAATGTCTAACAGATTTTGGTATCTGGATACCAGGATAATTAGTGTCAACAAAGAACAGGAAACAAAATGAATATTAAATTGATTAGGGACTATGTGAAGGAGTTATGGCATATGAAAGCTATAGAATGTTATTAAATAACAAATATTAGGATTTTAAAAGAAAAATTCATTATATATACACATGTATATATATGTGTGTATATATGTACATATACATATACATATATATATATATGACTTTATGAACAGTATATAATTTGGGATGTCTAATAAAGTCTATACTGCAAGAGACCTTACCTCATTACTTAGATCCATAAGTTTTATCTCCAGTGTGATTTCTCCAATATATATCCAAGTATGAACACTATGTAAAGGCTTTGACACTGACTAAAGACATTGCTTTGATAAGCCTTCTTTCCAATATGACTTCAAGTTTGGGGATCTCCTTGTTCCAGAGAAAAACCTGATTCACTTGAGCAAATTCATAAGGTTTCTCCCCATTCTGAATCCTCTCATATAAAGAGATGATCTCTGTTTGAAGGTCTTCCCACATTGTGTCCATCTATCCTGAATAAATTGTCTAATGTTCAACAACGTCTGTACTCATTTGAATGTCTTTCTTCATTCACGACAGTGATAGAATTCACATTTAATAGCAATTCTCTGACAGAAAATAAGACATGACTTTACTTGAAGGTTTTATCACATTGGTCAAATTCACAAGGTTTCTCTCAAGTATGCATTTTTTGATGTTTACCAAGACAGGAGCTGGATCTGAAAGCCTTTCCACATTGATTACATTCATAAGGTTTCTCTCCAGTGTGAATTCTTTGATGGTCAACAAGAATGGATCTTATTCGAAAAGCCTTTCCACACTGATTACATTCAAAAGGTTTCTCACCAGTGTGGATTCTCTGATGTGCAACAAGATTGGAGTTCTCTGTGAAAGCCTTTCCACAATGAGTACATTCATAAGGTTTCTCTCCAGTGTGGATTCTCAGATGGCTAGCAAGATTGGCCCTATAGGGGAAAGCCTTTCCACACTGAGTACATTCATAAGGTTTCTCTCCAGTGTGGATTCTAAGATGGACAGCTAGTTTGGAGGTCTGTGTGAAAGTCTTTCCACACTGATTACATTTATAAGTTTTTTCTCCAGTGTGAGTTCTCTGATGTGCAATAAGAGAAGCATGTTCACGAAAAACTTTACCACATTCATGACACTTGTGAAGTTTCTCTTCATGGAGGATTTTCTGATTTTGAGGAAGTTCAGAACTGCATCTCAAAGCCTTTCCACACTGATTATATTCATAGGATTTCTCAGCAGCATGGATTTTCTGATGTTTGGCAAGACAAGAGCTGGATATGAAAGCCTTTTGACATTGTTTACATTCATAAGGTTTCTCTCCAGTGTGAATTCTCTGATGTTCAACAAGAATTGATTTTGTTCGGAAAGTATTTCCACATTGTTTACAGCCATAAGGTTTCTTTCCAGTGTGAATTCTCTGATGTTCAAGAAGACTGGATCTTCTTTTGAAAGTCTTTCCACAATGATTACATTCATATGGCTTTTCTCCAGTGTGAATTCTTTGATGCACATGAAGACTGGATCTTGTTCTGAAAGTCTTTCCGCACTGAGTACATTCATATGGTTTTTCTCCAGTGTGAATTCTTTGATGCACATGAAGACTGGATCTTGTTCTGAAAGTCTTTCCACATTGATTACATTCGTAGGGTTTTTCTCCAGTGTGGATTCTCTGATGTCGAGCAAGACTGTAGTTCTGTGTGAAAGCCTTTCCACATTGATTACATTCATAAGGTTTCTCTCCATTGTGGATTCTCTGATGTTTCAGAAGACGTGAGTTCTGTGTGAAAGCCTTTCCACAATGATTACATCCATAAGATTTGTTTCCAGTATGGATTCTCTGATGTATAGCAAGACTGGACCTATTTGTGAAAGTCTTTCCACACTGATTACATTCATAAGTTTTCCCTGCAGTGTGAATTTGATGGTCAGTGAACTTTGAGTTCTGGTTGAAGGCCTTTCCATGTTCATTCTCTACAGAAGTCATTTTTCCAGTATAACTTTTCCTATGTCTAATGAGGTCTGAACTCAAGCTACATACCATTTCCTGTAGAAATATTCGTTTTTCAGGAGGCTCCTCAGAAGACTGAATCAGCCCAACCTTTTTAAAGCATTCCCTAGCTTTAGTATGCTGAAAATACTCATTTCCTGAAGCCATTTTCTTACACCGAATTAGTACTGAACATTGTTTGAAATTCTTTCCACTTTTACCAAATTTACAATAATTATTTTGATTTTTCTCTATCTTGGTATCTGAGTTATAGGGCCCACCATTCATGCATCTTTGTGGGTAAGAATCTTGCACAGAAATGCTCAACCTTGCAGTAGTCTCATTCACTTCAAACTTGGTCTCATCTGAAGGAAAGAAATAAACATATTTACGGATATACATATATACGAATAAATCCTCTTTCTCCCATTAGAAGAAACTGGAAGCAAATTAATATTCTTTCCCCCCAGTGAAAAAGAAGTTTTGAAACTCAACAGGCAAAAATCAATCAAATGAAAGTATCATTAGCTCATATCTACAAGATGATTTATTTCTGAAGATTTTCACAAACAAGTATCATTGGATCCTCAGGAAAAATCTGTGACACAGGCAGGATAGGATTTCCATTACACTTTCTAACTCAAGCCATGAGCTCAGAATAGTCAAGTCATATTACCAACATCCCTGTAGGTAAGACTAGAATTCAAATCCTGAGAATGTACATGCACTTTTCCTAGCACTAAATGGCCAATTGTAAAATTCAAATTAATTCTATTTTGTAGTTGGTTCTATATTGTATTCATTTCATATTGTAAGTGATTTTGTATTTTCTTATGTTCTTTAGTTTAAAAATTCAGCTTTCCTTTCCAAGCTAGTTTAAAGGTCAGCCTGGCCACAAGTCACTAATTAAAAGGAAAGGACTGTCATCTTCTATACCATTAGCTCTTTGGTAAAGACATCTGGTTTTTAAGTCCTAAAGCTAGCTTTAAGTGACATATTTTCCCTAAACAGTTCTTGCATCATTAAGGGTAACTGGTATCTCCTTACAAACCTTCTAAGTACCAGAGAGTTGGTTATGATCCACTAGCAAGATTATGTGATGCATGGTATATGAATGTTATGGAATATTATTGCTCTATAAGAAACGACCAGCAGGACGATTTCAGAGAGGCCTGGAGAGACTTGCATGAACTGATGCTGAGTGAAACGAGCAGAAGCAGGAGATCATCATACACAGCAACAACAATATTACATGATGATCAATTCTGATGGACATGGCTCTCTGAAACAAAGAATTGTCTCCAACTGTTCACTGAAGAAAACCCTATACACCCAGAGAGAGGGATATGAAATGTGGACGACAACATAACATTTTCATGCTCTCTATTGAGGTTTGCTTGCATTGTGTTTCTTTTCTCTGATTTTCTTTTTTCTTGTAGATAGGATTCTTCTTGCACAACTTGTCAAGTATTTCAACATTATTAACATGGAGGGAACTTCCTGCCATCTAGGGGAGGGGAGGGGACTGGGGGTAAAATTTGTAATGGAAAGCTTTGTAAAGATCAATGCTGGGGAACTACCCATACATATGTTATACAAATAAAAAGCTTTAATAAAAAAAATTAAAAAAAAAAAAGATTATGTGATGCAAATGGATTCTATAAGTCAATCAGTATTCCTTATGGAGAGGGTAAGTAGTCCCATGAGGGTACTAGCCTATTTTCCTCAGGAAATTCAGTCATAATGTTCTTGTCCCTTTGATGATGACAGAACTACCAACAATCATATTACACCATATTCTTTTTTTGTTGGTGTTGTACTTTCCAAAACTATAAGAAAGCTAGTAAATGCTACATCAGGTCTTTTTGATCACTGAGAGGCCACTGACACAATTAATCATCCTCAGAACTTTATCTCTCAGTTTACCTTAACTTTCAAACTTAACACTTCCTACATTTCACTTCCTTTTATTGAGTGTTCTTTTTATTTTGTCTTACTCCAGTAAGTTTTCTGCTTTCCTATATGGACCAGTTTTTCTGCATTATAACTTGGTCATTCTTTGCAAATTTCTTCTTATGCTGATAAATAGGTTTAAATTTTTTGCTTGTCTTGTATTAATTTTTACTGTTATATTCAACTTTCTCTACATTCTCTTCAGATCCACAGGTATAATGCCATTTGCTACACTTGCACTAAAAGTTGCTCTTATTTCATTAACAACCGTATCTTGAAGCATAATATTTTTTTCCTGGTAATACTTTTTAATTTTATTTTTTCAGTTATCTATTTGCTGCTTCTTTCCTTCTTTTGCTCTATCTATCTCCTACAAAGAAGTGGGCTTATTTTTTGCCAAAGCGCACCCCTTTACTTGGAGTTATTACAGAATCATAGAAGGGAAGTAAAAGGCCATGGTGTCCAATATCCTAATTTCACAAATGGAAAAAAACTGATGTGCAGAGGTTCAGTGACTTTTCCAGGATCATATTGCCCAAAAGCATCTAAAAAGGAATTCCAAGTTAGGTCTTCCTGCCCCCTTGCCTAGCATTCCCTTCTCTATAACAGAGATGCTTCTGTGATATCAGCCCTCCTAAACCTGCTTTCATCTCACTCACCTGGACAGGAGTTCCTCGGGCCTAGGTGATCCAGGATCCATGATGCTTCCCTTTCCTCAAAGTGGGAGATCAAATCTTCTCTGAGAACTGGAATTCCTTGGAGTGAGGAATGGGGAAAGGATGAGGATGAAGAGACCTTCTACTTTATTTCTCTTTAGGGAAAGGGGACATACATGCAAGGACCACAGGTGAGTTCCCAGGGCTCCTCAAGGATGGCTGACATGGCAATTGTTATTGGGAGCATGAGTGTAGAGAGATCATTCAGCCAATTTCCAACTACAAGATTCTGACTTGGCCCCTCACCCCCTTCCTAGAACATTTCATGGTTTCCTTTTCTAAAAATTAAAAGCCAGCTAATAGTTCAGTGCTGAGAGCTGGCCTTACACACTTAGTAGTTGCATGCCCCTGCATAAGTCACTTAACCCATTTGCCTTAAGTTTCCTTAACTATAAAATGAGGATAATAACACCGACAAACTCATTATTATCAGGATCAGATGAGATATTATTTCTTTTCTTTTCTTTCTTTCTTTTTTTTTTTTTTTGCTGAGGCAATTGGGGTTAAGTGACTTGCCCAGGGTCACACAGCTTTGAATTCAGGACTTCCTGACTTCAGGGCTGGTACAAGATATTATTTCTAAAGAATATAAAACAGTGCCTGGAACATAGAAAAGCTGTATCAAACTTGATTCCTTTCCCACCCTCTGTGTTGGAATTTTTGGGAAAAATGAAAGAACAAAATTAAACTTGGCAGGACTAGGATTAATGGGTTCAAATTTGCAGTTGTTAAAAAGAACATTTGAAATACTAGTCCTATCCCAAAGAGGAAGGATTTGTCTTGTTGGATAAAGGGTTGTCTTCACTGACCATCTTCAAAGAAAATCTGACCAAGCAGTTTTCAGAAATTTAGGGGACAAAATTCACCTCAAAGAAAGGGCTAAACTAGATAATCTCTAGATTAGTTCCAAGTCTGAAATTTTATAAACTTTCTTAGTTTTGAAAATCTAAAGCTACCTAAAATAGGAAAGCAACAGCTATTACACAGGAACAATTCTCAGTCATATGGAAACTTTTCACTTTCATCATTTTGATTTTTACTTTAACACATCTGGTTTATGCTTTGTTGAAATCCTATTTCTCCTTTATGAAGAAATACAAAGGCCTATTGTCAAGAAAACCAGCCAGCAGGCAGACATTAATAAGAGACCTTTGCCCTTTTAACAATTGATAAATGCTCCAACCCTGCACACTAGGGAATTACCAGGGAAGTTGTGCTTACCCACAGAGAGCAGGTTCTGGGAGTTTTCCATCATGACTTTCTTATAAAGCTCTTTCTGAGAATGGTCCAAAAGGCGCCACTCCTCCTGGGTGAAGTCCACAGCCACATCCCTGAATGTCAGTGACTCCTAATTATCAAAATTCACAACACTTAGAGCTGAAAGAGACTTGAGAATTCATCTGGTCCAACCCTCATTAATGAACAGGAGGAAACTAAAGCCCAGAGAAGGGACTTTGTAAAGGTTAACTTGTTTATGAGTGTCAGATCAAATACTTAAAACTAGAATTATTAAAAAACCAAACGGAATAAGAAAAGCACTTTATATTAGCATCTGGAATAAAGCTGACAAATAGCTTAACATAAAATGTTTTTCCCCCTATGGAATCAAGCAGGTTTGTGTTCTATCAGTGAGGTGTGAGAATCTGTGGAAGAGAAAAAGAGGTGATGTGAAATTTCTTCCTCATCAGAATTCCTGGAATAATGTTAAAATTCTATGAAGAACTGATAAAAAGTGGTTAAATACCATGTACTGTAATGGTAAAGACATTATCTTTGATCACCAAAAAGAGAACAAAGAAAAAGAAACAATTTAATTAACTTCCTAAAAGTCTAAAATAAAGTCTTAGCTACATGAAAAACATGCAAAGGATTCATAATACAGAGTAGTAACAATCTAGACTGTATTGAGTAGTGTGAGATTGTAATGAGTCAAGAGAAGAATTATTTATGATTATATTTAGGGCTCCAGGTGACCATGGCTAAGATTTGTTACAACCAAAACATCTCAAGTCTTTGCTTTACGATTCTTTACACTTGTTAATAATGGCAGATATTCACTACTTTTTACATTTTATTATATAGAAAAAAGAATAGCTGTAATGGAGAAAGGAGGGTTCCTTCATTTATTAAAAATATAATATTCCATTACCTGGGATTGGAGACTGGATTAATTAATGAGAAAGATAATTTATGAAAAGCAAATTATCCAAAAATATCCCTCAAACTCTAGGACACTGGAGACTAAGAGTAAGGTTAATGAATTAAAATGCAGCTTGATGGATGAAACAAAAGAAACTGTCTAGATGTGGAAATGTCTTTTTTGCTGAGGCAATTGGGGTTAAGTGACTTGGCCAGGGTCACATGGCTAGGAAGTGTTCATCGTCTGAGACCACATTTGAACTCAGGTCCTCCTGACTTCAGGCTGGTGCTCTGTCCACTGTGCCACCTAGCTGTCCCAAATCCCTTCTTACCTGATGCTCTCTCATTTCATTATCATTTCCATTATTGTTATCTTTTGCTTTTTCAGAGGTTTTATTACATAGGAACAATTCTCAATCAGGTGGATGATGACTTCTGCTTCAACACACTGATTTCTGCTTTGTTGAAATCCTTATTTCACCTTGAACTTCCTTTTACTTCTTCATTATTTACCTTTTGGGTAATTAAGGCATTTATCAGTCTGTTCCCACTTTCCAGATTCCCAAGAATCTCCCTAGGTCCTCTAGTCACCGTTCTTCATCACATGCTACTTATTCAGTGTGGGCTCTCACAGGGGAAGGCAGTCCCTTTAATGACTGACAATTCCTTCCCAGCTGATTCTCTAACTCACACCTTCCTTCTCAAACCTCCCCCACACATCCTTCCCCATCATGGGGGAGGCCACGGATTCCAAACTCCACTTCAAGAGAAAGCTCAGCTCAGAGAGCTCCATTCTCGGCCAACGCCATCGCCAACGTTTCTCAGCTCCTTGTTGGGACCCCTTCATCCTGTAGCATCAGCCTCAGGATTCTCCCTCACTATTCCCTTCTGCCTCTGATTCCAAGGTGGGCACGAACTCCAAACCTGCATTTAGGGACAGGGCTGAGCTCAGACCTTTTCCCCACCTTTGGGGACTTGGGACTGACTTTGCCATGTCCCAGCATCTGGTATGCTCTCCCTTAAGCCCTTGGGGGCTTTTTATGTGCCATCTTCCCTCCTGAGCCTATAAGTTCCATGAGGTCAGGGACTGTCTTTCTTTGGCAGAATGTAAAAACTTAATAAATGTTTAGGGAGTACTCACCATCCACAAACAGCCTCCCCTGAACATTTTGTTTCTTCTTTTACTTTAAAAAGTGAGTCCCTTCTGATCACAACTTCCTTTCTACATCTCAAACTGGAAGTCTAATAGGTATCTTCAAATTCCAACAAATGGACCTCAGTATCTTGTCCCCTAGAGGGTCCCTCCTCTCCCTTCCTTCCCTATTTCTCTAAGGCCCACCACCACCTCCCAGTCCCTGGACTTCAGAACAGGCATCATCCCAACTGCTCTCTCTCAGCCCCTTATCCAGTCTGTTGCCAAGACTTCATTTTATTTTGCAACCTCTCTCCAATAAAGCACCTTTTCTGATACTACAACCATCCCGATGCAGACCCTCATCACCTCCAGCTCGGACTACAGCAAGTTTGCTGGTGGGCTGGCCTGCCTGAGATGTCCAATCCCTTCCCTGCTCCATAAACTGCAAAGTACCTGTCCTGGCCACATCCTGAGATGCCGGACCTGACTGTGGCTAGCAAGCCCCCTGGGGATTCTTGTAAGTGCATCAAGTACAAGTCTTGTCCCTGTATACCAAAGGTGCCATATAACTAGTGTCCACTATATCTGCATTCTCAGGCCCTACTCTCTGATTCAGTAACACTGGGGACACTAGGCTAAAACCCTCCCTTCCCCACATCTCTCTTTCCAATAGCTTTCTCTTCATCTCCAGCTCCTGGCTCCCTTCCAGCCTCAGTTCAAACCCCACCTTCTTAAAAAAAAAAAAAAAAAAAAGGCTTTTCCTGGTCCTGAGCCTCTGCTGCTGACCCTGTGTATGGACACAGCTGCTCCCATGCCGTCTCCCACCTTGTACCGTGAGCTCCTTAATGGCAGGGACCGATTTTTGCTTCCTTTGTATCCACAGGAGGTCTGAACAGTGCCTGGCACAGAGCAGCCACTTTCTAAATGCTTACTTATTTGTTCTAAGAAATGGCAAATGGGGGAGATTTGGGAGAGACCTGGGAACATGTGTGGGAACTGGGGCAGAGTCAATGGACTGGGGAATCCTGGTCTGACAGCATGATCTGAAAACAACTTTGCAAAGAAGAACAGCTGGGGATGATGTCCGGGTTCTGCCCTGCCCAGCCAGGAGTCTCGTGGGAAATGCCTGTCCTTGACTCTCAACTGTTACAAGGGAAATCTCTGAAAAAAGGAAGCACAGAGGAAGTGGAAGAGGAAGAGGGGGGAGAGAGAGACAGAGAGACAGAGACAGAGAGAGAGAGAGAGAGAGAGAGAGAGAGACAGAGAGAGAGAGAGAGAGAGAGAGAGAGAGAGAGAGAGAGAGA
>JAJPUD010002450.1:167582-224284 GCA_023553655.1 Myrmecobius fasciatus
AGAGAGAGAGAGAGAGAGAGAGAGAGAGAGAGAGAGAGAGAGACAGAGAGACAGACAGAGAGACAGACAGAGAGACAGAGAGAGAGAGAGAGAGTGTGTGTGTGTATACGTGAGGTCCAGTGCAATGAGGGAGGAGGGGGCAGCCAGTGCTACAGATGGCCAAGCTCTAAGGAAACCCCTCAAATCCCGGAGGGGGCGGGGCTCAGTAGTTAAGTCATACCCATTTTTATTTGAACAAAGGATAATTGGGGGGGGGGGGGGGGGAGGGAAGAGGCACTCTGCCTAGCAGTTGTCACCACACTCACCTGCCAGGAGAGTCTGCTGGTTCCGGGGGCCATGCCCTCAGGCCCCCTGCTGGGGCCGGCTTCGGGTCCTCTTCAGGCTGAGCCCGGCAGGGACATGTCCGTCCTGTCACTGCCCGGGAGCGAGGCTGGCCTGTGAGGATTCAGAGGGTGAGGTCCCCAGCAAGCCCCTGGCACTGCCTTCTGGGAGAAGCTGCCGCCAAGGGCCCTCTTCCCTCTCTCACAGAGACCCAAGGGGTAGGAGGAAACCAGCCCGTCCCTCCCCCTCCCTGGCTCAGGCATCAGAAGCTCTGGGCCAGGACGGAAGATCGGGAGGAGTGACCCGGGCGAAGGCAGGGCTAGGCGGCTCCGGGCTGGGGAGCTTGGACTAGAAGCCGGGCCCCGAGCTAGGCCGGAGGGGAGCGCGCTCTTGGGCTCCGGGAGGACTCACCACAAGGTCTTGGAGGAGGCCCCCAGAGCGCGGCCGCAGGGGCCGGGCTCGGACCTCCGGGGGAAATAAAAGGGAAGTGGGCTCCCACAGCCCAAGTTCTGGTCTAGGATCCGAAGAGGGGTGGGTGTCTTCCGGGCCCTGGAGCCGAGCCCCGCCCCGGCCTGCCCCGCCTCTGAGCCCTACTTGACAAACCTCCAATAGCCTTCAGGGTCACAACCGGAGGACACCGCCCATCTTAGCCTCCCATCCTTGACCTACGCACAGGCCCACCCCGGAGAACGAGAAAGTAAACCCTCTGATTGGCGGTCGAAAGTTTGGCTTCTGATTGGAGGCTAGCATGTTCTCTAATTAGTATAACGTAACATATTTTCTGATTGACGGAAATGTAGTGAATCCTCTGGTCTGCTGAGGAGTAGTTTACCCTCTAATTGGTGGGAGTGTAGCGTGACCTTTGAAGGCAGGAGTTAAACGTATCTTCTGATAGTATGTTCTGATTGGCGAGAAGGTAGGGTGCTCTGATAGGCTGAAGGATAGTCTGCACTGATTGGCAGTCGCGACGCAATGAACTTCCGTTCTGCGCCCTCGTTCCAGTGCTGGCAGAGTTAAGCCTAACTGGCCTCCCCTTTGCTAAGAGGCCTTTCGTAATCATCTTGTGTCCAATCAGGAACTTTGAGGGGAACCCCCAATTCCCTCAAGCTGAGATACTGGGAAAATAAGGGGAGGGGGAGAAATGTTGAGTGAGAATTGAGAGTTGTAAGGGGCCTGGATGCATACGTACTTCATCGACCTGGGGGAGGGGCGCATTACCTGTTGTGTTGCCGCCCACACCCCACGTGTCCAGGTTCTGGGGAGCTGTCGCAGTTAAGTGTGGGGGGCGGTGCTTGGGAAGGGACCCTCTGGACTGTGTGATAAGTAAGATTGAGGAAGGAACATGACAGCGACCTTTCTTTGGGAATGTGGGCTCCTTGCCTTTGGAAGTGAAAGACGGGTAGGGTGACCTTTGGGGAAGGGGCGTGACCACTATGGGGGAGGAGCCAAATTTCCAATTAGTGAAAAAAAGTTTTACAGTGTTTTTAAGAGTTGAATTCGAAATTCTGTCCCTCCCTAAAAAGACAAGTAATCAATGAGGCTTACAAATGTGAAGTCGCTCAAAACAGTTCCATCTTAATCACCTTGACAAAGAAAACAAGGAAAGATTTTTTCAAGCTGCCTTCCGAGGGCTGAGGGTGTCGGTGCTCCTCCCCCACTCGTTGGCCATTCCCCCCGATTTCCAATTTTTTGCCACCACAAAAGGAGCCGCTACCACTGTTTTTGTACAAATAAGTCTCTTTTCCTGCCCTTTTAAGTCTTTGGGCTACAGACCTGGTGGTGATAGTGAACACCCTTGCTTGCCTCCTAATCTTAGTGGCAAGGTTCATTGTCTTGCTCTTGGGTGTAGAAAGATGCTACTTATGATTTTAAGGAAAGTTCCATTGATTCCAACGCTTTCTAGTGTTTTTAATGGGTGGTATATGTTTTCAAAGGCTTTTTAAAACTGTCGATTGTCTAATGATACATGATTTTTAGTTTTGCCATCGTCAATTCTGCCTAAACTGGTTTTCTAAATATTGAAACAGCCCTGCTTCTTCCTGATCTAAATCCCACTGGGTCATAATGTTGCAAGTAAAATTTAGCAAAGGGCAGAGTGAGGCAATTCTCTGAGCAAAATATTCTTTATTAGGGGCTGGGGTGGAATAAGGCAGCCTGGGAACAAAGGGGTCTTATTTGTGTCTAAGAGGAACCTTTTAAACCTAGATGTGTCTTCCTTCTATTGGCTATCACTTGGACGTCCTCCCCAGCAAATATAAAACAACCTTGATTGGTGGATATTTCAATAAGGGAATGGGTTAATTCTCAGTTCCTCCCTATAACTTCATTATTAGGGGGCAGAATTAATCCTCAGAATCAATCTGTAACTAGGCAAAGTGTCCAGGCTTTCAGATGTGGTTGGTCATATCCCTAAAACTCAAGAAATGCTAGCCATCCCATGGATCTAGTTGCCTCTAGTAAGCTTGGCTAGAAAACATAAGCCATCTCAATCAAGTTTTCCCTGGCTTGCTTTCCTTAATGAAGACCAGGTTGCTGGTCTTCTACCTAAATGTTGATTAAGAAGAAAGTCCACAAGAGTCATCCTGGAAAGGGGAAGGCCCTAGCTCAAGCTAGCTACATTGGATTAATAGATGCAAAGAATCCCTGTCCAGGGAGTAATCACCTTATTTATGTCCTTCAGAAACTGCCTTGCAGTAGAGAGCAGGTTCAACAGGTAAAAGCTACCAAGAGACCTCAGAGGAAGGAACTCTATTGTTTTGAAAACAACCAAACAGCATCAAGAAACCCTTTGATCTGAGAAGCTTGCCCCATATTTATAAGACAAAGCTTGTCTCTTAATCCAGGTAACCCTTTAATAACTGGTTGCAACTAACAGGGTTCTGCTGGGGCCCTGGATCTTGAACCACTCAGGATGACCCAAACTTCCTACACCTGACTGAGAGGGCAGCATCTCCCTGCCATCAGCTGTCCATGCAGAAATTGTCAAAGGTCCACCCCAGCCTCACCTTCAGAAGTGGGAAGAAATAGAGGGATTCATAGATGAAAATTAACTAATACAGTCCCATATCCTCACTATTATATGACTTTTGTAATATAGTTCTGGAATCTTACTAGCATTTTATTTAAAAATTTTATTGATATTCTTTTTTTAAATTTTATTTTATTTAGAAAAACAAATAAGAAAAAAAAAAAAAAAAGGAAAAACAGAAAAGAAATACAAAACAAAAGAGAACATTGTCATGTGCCCGGCAGAACATTAGGGAGGATTCAAAGTATATAAAAACAAATGACCAGAATCAAGAAAGTATAAAAATTAGTAGAAGAAATTATGTTCATCCTTTCTGTCCTTGACACCATTGGAGAAGGATCACTGAAGTGGTTGCTACCGCTCTTGCCATGTCGAAGTCAGAGTCCCCCAAGGAGCCTGAGAAGCTTCGAAAACTCTTTGTGGTAGGTCTGAGCAATGGGGCACGCTTACAGACTGTGTGGTAATGCGGGATCCAAATACCAAACGTTCCAGGGGCTTTGGTTTTGTTACCTATGCCACAGTGGAAGAGGTAGATGCAGCTACGAATGCCAAGCCTCACAAAGTCGATGGCAGAGTTATTGAACCAAAGAGAGCTGTTTCCAGAGAGGACTCTCAAGCCAGGCACCCATTTAACTGTGAAAAAGATCTTTGTGGGTGGCTTTAAGGAAGATACTGAGGAGCATCACTTAAGAGACTACTTTGAACAATATGGAAAAACTGAAGTGATTGAAATCATGACTGACCGAGGCAGTGGCAAAAAGAGAGGCTTTGCTTTTGTTACATTTGATAACCATGATTCCATGTACAAGATTGTCATTCAAAAATATCATACTGCGAATGGCCACAACTGCGAAGGAAAGCCTTGTCAAAGCAAGAAATGGCCAGTGCTTCATCTAGTCAAAGAGATAGGTGAGTAAATTTTGGGAACTACCAGCCCTCCTCCCTTCCCTAATACCTCCGTGTCTATTCTTCCTCTGACCTCATTTGTGTGAGATAATTAGTATTTTTACCTAAAATTGTGCCTCAGTTTTTCTTTTGAGCTACCTTATTGTTGATGTCAATCTTAAACATATGGTATTTATTCCCCATGTACCAAAAACAAACAATTTGCCGATGTTGATTTCTTTGAAATTGTTCTTCGATAATGTTAAATTTTCTATTAAATTAAGGTTTGGTTGAAATTTCTGAAAAATCTGCAAGTTCATTGAATGTCCATTTTTTTCTTGTTCTGTATTATAGATTATTTTGCTGGATGTGATATTTTTGGCCTCAGGCCTACTTCTTTTGATTGTCAATAGATATGATTCCAGGATCTGTGGTCTTTTATTGTGGCTGCTAGTAAGTCCTGTACAATTTTAATTGTAGCTCTGGCATATTTGAATATTTTTTTTCTTATTTCTTGCAAAATGTTCTCTGTGGTTTGGGGGTTTCAAAATGTAGCAATAATATTGTTAAGGTGATGATCAGTGGATTTTTCCTATTTCTACTTTCCCCTTGATGTTCTATCACTCCAGGACTGCATTATTTCTTGCATTATTATGTCAAGGTCCTTTTTTTTATGGTCACAACTTTCAGACAGTTCAGTTCTTTTATTTTATCTTCTTGATCTGTTGTTTTTCTTATAAAATGTTTCACATTCTATTTTTTTAATTTTTTAATAATCTGTTTTGTTATTTCTTGGTCTCTCATACTTTCACTGGCTTCCCCTTACACAATTCTAATTTTCAGAGTTATTTTTATCTTTGAGACTTTGTATCTCCATTTCTAGTTGGTTAACTTTTTTAAAAAATACTCTTTTCTTGGGTGGGTTTTATTTTTTATTTCTTTAGTTTTTCCTCAATGTTTCTCATTTGATTTTAAAATTCTTTTTAAAGTTCTTCTATGAATTCTCTGGGCAGAGAGCCATTTCATGTTACTCTTTGGGGTAAAAGCTTTTTTTATTTCAGTGTCTTCCTCTGAAGATGAACTTGCTTTTCCTGTTCCCATAGTATGTTTTTATGGTGGGGTTCTTTCTTCTTTGCCAATTTTTTTAAAATAAGAGGTATTAATGTAAGCACCTCTAATTCTGAGGTGAAGGGGATGGTGCTGTTGGCTTCATTTCAGATCTCGCCTCTGACCAGGAACCCCAATCCAAGAGCTCCATCCTTCAGCAAGTGCTGGCAGTCAGCAGCATCCCTGATCTATTTAACAGGGAGGACTGCCCTCTTTGATTTTGTCAATGTTATCAAAGGGCACTGCTCCCTTTGATTTTCCATTTTTGTTTTTACATTGTCTTCCCGCATAAGTTCCAAAAAATGTTTGTCTTTGATCTAAAAGAGATGGCCAAATGACCATTCTTTTTAATAATCTATTGGCCTTGTTAATAAAATGATTAAATTGTCCCCCCCAAAAAAAACAAAAAGAAATTGATTTATACTATTGCATAAAACAAATGTAGAAAAGAGGACATATTAAATCCTTTACTAACTACAATGAAATAAAAATTATGCTCATATAGCAATTGGATAAAAGATTATGTCTTGACTAAATAAATCTTAACTGGTGAGCCAAGGAAAAAATAATGATTTCTTGGACAAGAATACTTGACAGGATTAATTTTTTAAATCAGTGTTTATTAATATTATCTCATAGTTTTCCTCCTGTGTTTTATAGTAAATATATTCATTTGCTATCCCATTTAGAAAACTTCTTAGGTCTTTTCACTAGTTTTTCCAGAAATTTTTTCAGTTTCAGGGAACTTTTGTTTTTTGTTAGACTTATCTAAACTGAGAGAGGATACTGTGGTCTCTTGTTAATTATGTTTTGCTGTCTTTACCTCTGATGCTCAGATGATTTTTTCCTTATAAATCTGGATGCAAAGGCATCTGGAATATATGTTTATTACTGATATTGATAAGTTGTTTATGGTTCCTTTCAGCGTAATATAGAGTCCTTGTTTAGCCCTTTTAATTTTCTGAATGTTTTTTCTTTGTCAACTAGCACAAAGAAAACTCATGCTTTTTTGGATTGATTTTATGCATAATACAAATTTCCCATTTTCCCAAGGCCTTTTTTTTTTTAAACATGTTTCTTGTAACCAACAGATTGTAAGGTTTTGTTTTCTTACTTTTGACTTTTTCATTTTATTGAACCATGTGATCCATTCAGTTTTTAAAAATTAGTTTTTATTGATATCTTGTTTCTTACCTCAGCATAATATCCCATGTATCCCTCATCCCCCCTTTCCTGAGTATAACATATAATAGATGATTTTTAGAGAGAAAAAAGTCATCATATCTGGCTAGTATATTGAAAAAGCCCCCAAAATGTGCAATATGTAATATCTGTGGTTTTCCCACTTATACAAAAGGGGTAGGTTGGAAGGTAGTTTATTAGAACTCTTCATTTGAGTTGCACTAGATCTTCAAATTTTTATTACATTTACTTTTGTTTTCCTGATGTCACTTTCTTTCCATCTACATTGATGTAGTTCTTGTGTACATTTGTTTTCTTGGGTTTTTTTACTTCACTCTTTATCAGTTCATAGAATTTTTTCCATGCTTCTCCATATTCGTCACACACATTATTTCTTACAGCAAAGCAGCATTTCATTACATTCATGTAACACAATTTGGTTAGCCAAATCCATTCACAATGAAAGATATGTAAGGTTTATATTTAGGTTTATATTTTCTTGTCTCTAAAATCTTCCCTTTCCCCAAGTTGGTCACCCTCTTCTACTGTAAACAGAGTGTTATGTTCCTTCAGTTACTTTACTATAATTTTTTTTGCCTGAGGCAACTGGAGTTAAGTGACTTGCCCAAGGGTCCCATAGCTGTTAAGTGTCTGAGGCAGATTTGAACTCAGGTACTCCTGACTTCAGGGCTGGTGCTCTATCCACTGTGCCACCTAGCTGCCCCCATTTTACTATAATTTTTAGGTTGACCTTGTCCCCACTGACTCCCCACCATCCCTGATCCCCTCTAGTTCCTTGTAAACCCTTTCCTTTTTAGGTTTTGTATTTTAGTTCCTTTTTCTTTCCTTTTATCTGGTTACATATATCTTTCCTCTTTTTTTCCTTTCAGTCAAGTAGATTCCTCCTTCTCCTCCCCTTCAGTTAGTTCTGTTCAATAATTTTTTCAAACAGTTCAGTTTCTAAATTTCATTTTTGTGTCTCTTTCTGAGACACAATATTTCTGAAAAAGTATTTCTCTCACTCCCTTCATTATCCATTCTCTTTTTGCCTACTCTAGATCTCCATCCTCTGATTCATGTCCTTTATAATTATCTAGTCTCTCTCTCCTTTGTATTCTTCATGCATTAAAATTTCCAAGTAATCCGTCCATTCTAGGGTCTCTCCTGTAGACCTTTCCCTTTACTGCTTTGTAAGATTTGTTCCCGGATTGATTTTTTCCACTGTTCCTCACAACTCCAGAACAATGGTAGAGCCTCTCCCCCTCCGTGTCCCTGGTTATGCAGCCTGTCACTGATATGTACCCTTGTATTTGCTCTTTTTCCCATGTTTGCCTGGCAGTCTCCTTAGGTCCATGTTTTTACAGTTCCTAACTTTCCCCCTCCCCACCTCAACATAAGACAGGGAGATTTTCTATTCACCACATCCCCTAGGTCTCATCTTCTTTCACCCACCATCTCTCCACATCCATAGGAGCATTGATCAGTAGAACCTTCAAGCCTCTAAATAAGGTTTCCTTAAGCATTGCTTCTTTGTCACCCACTCTTTTGCGGCCTCTTGTCTTTCTGAGATCATAGCCTTCACTGGTAGCCTTTATCTGACTCTGGGACTTCACACATACTTCTTTCTAGCCCCTTGCCCCTCTTTTATGTACCATCCACATAATGTCTTTGGCAGGTGCCCAACCAGCGTAAGTGACCGAGCATGGACCCAGGGCATGGAGAGACAAGTCCCCTCTTCAGACCAAGTCAGAAGCATGAAGACTGGCATGTGGGGCTAATGAGCCAAATCAGACAACATCATCCACCTCATATCCTTGGACTGGGGACTCGGCCATGGCTACAAACCTCAGGAGCCCCCCTTATGACTGAAAATGAATGACAGAAAAACAAGGGGCGGAGGATGAGCCAGAAGGAAAGTTCTGAAGACATTTTTCTCTCCTGCCAATGCACTCACCAAGCTGTTCTGTCTACAAAGAATGGTTTCGACAACCAGTTAAATTGGTCCTGGAACTGCAAAATGCAATCACCTGTTATATCTGCCAGAACTCCTCCTCTAAGCCAGAACTATAAATTGAGGAGATGCCCATCAATTGCCAAAAGGCTGAACAAGTTGTGGTATATAATTGTGATGTAATACTATTGTGCTATAAGAAGTGATGAAGGGGTAGTTTCAGAAAAAACCTGGGAAGACATGAATTAATGCAAAGAGCAATGAGCAGAATCAGAAGAACACTGTAGAGTCACAGCAATATTGTAAAGAAGATCAACTGTGAAAGATTTAGATACTCTGCTCAATACAGTGATCTATGAAATGGCATGCACTTCTATAGAGATAACTAATGAACTCTAAGTGTATACTGAAGCATCCTTTTTTCACTTTTTTCATTTTTCTTGCTTTTTTTGCAACATGATTTTACATGATTTCATATTTATAGTAATATAATGTTTGTCTTCTCAATGGAAGATGGAGAGAATAAATTTGAAACTTAAAATTTTTTTAAAAGAATGTTAAAATAATTTTAAAAAGAGGACATAAGAGATGGAAAATGGTAAAGCATTTAAAAAGGAGTTGAGGTTGATTTCTGGATAGCCATCAGAAAAGCCTACATGAAGAAGATATTTGAGGTCAATTTGGAAGAAGAGAAAGGATTTTCCCTGACAGAAATATTTAGGTTGCAGCTTTCAGTATTTAGTTTTGACATTTTATTATAGATGTCTTTTAAAAACATTATCAGCTTTCTAAATATAATTAATTCCAGTATTTCAAATTCTTCTTTGAATCAGAAAGCCAGAGTTCCACAGACTGAGGGCTTTAGGGTGGAGGGGACCAACATAGCCATTTCATCCAACTTATAACCATTCCAAAATGCTGCATCTAGATAGCACAGTGAATAAAGGACTGGGTTTAGAAGAAGAAAATTTTTTTCTTCATGAGTTCAACTCCTGTCTCAGACACTTCCTTGCTGTGTGACCCTGGTCAAATCATTTAACTCTATTTGCCTCAGTTCCTCATCTGTATAAAGAGTTGGAGAAGGAAATGGAAAAATTCTCTAGTATTTGGGCCAAGAAAACCCCAAATGAGGTCAGAGTCAGACAACTTAAGAACAAAAACACCCCGAAATAATCTCAAGATGACACAGTTTCTAATATGTACATCAACAGTTATTTTTCATGCCAACTATATGCTAGACATTGTAATAGACACATAGAATAGGTCTTTTATGCCACAAGTGGGTTGAATTATGATATAATTATATATGTTTTGAGTTATTGTTCTCATGGCCCTTGTGAGAACCAGAACCAGAGGGCATAGAGCCAGAGTTCTGTGATGGGAACAGGAGCTCAGTACCTGTCAGTGACAAGGAACAAGGTTTGTGAACATGTGATGGCTGGTGCTGGCAAATAGGGAGAGCTAAATCCTTCAGTGAACACCTGGTGCTGGTCCAATCATTCTGAGTACTTGCTGGGTCTTAGCTCTGGGAAACAAGATATCTCCAAAATATTTTACAGGCAGTTAGAACTTAACATACATGAAAAGGTGAGAAAAATGAAAATTTAAAATTCCTAGGCATTAATCAGAGAGAATGCTAACAGAGACACAAACCAACCTTCAGAATTATTTCTGCTTCTATCTAGAAAATGACTCCACTATCACAAAAATTCTATCTTTAACCTATTCTCACCCCATACCTGACCTGCCAGACATAACTGATGAAAAAGGTAATTCTTTACTTTCTATCGGCAGCTTTGACTGGCTTGGGCTTGATGTAATACCATGCCCCATTCAAGGTAAAGCAAATCAACAGAAATCTCGCCATGCTGATAGTCAACACAGTCTCAGTTCCTCAGTGACCTCTCTTCCCTGATTAAAGGGCTAAACTCTTCCCAAAGCCTTCCTTCCTTCAGAGAGGGCTGAATTTTCAGAGCCTTCCAGGTAACTCTCCAATTTCCACTGGAAGCTCTGCTTTGCTTGGATTCTACAGAACAGCATGCTGCCATTTCGGGTGCTCTGTGATGCCTTCTTGCTTTTCTGATTCTTTTATCTGTTTTCTCCTTCCACTAGCTTATAGGCTCCTTGAGAGCAAGGGCTCTTTTCTTTCTTTTTTTTTTTATTAAAGCTTTTTATTTATATAACATGTATATGGGTAGTTCCCCAGCGTTGATCTTTACAAAGCTTTCCATTACAAATTTTACCCCCAGTCCCCTCCCCTCCCCTAGATGGCAGGAAGTCCACTACATGTTAATAATGTTGAAATGCTTGAGAAGTTATGCAAGAAAAATCCTATCTACAAGAAAAAAAAAGAATCAGAGAAAGGCAACACAATGCAAGCAAATGTCAATAGAGATCATGAAAATGTTACGTTGTGGGCCATATTTCATATCCCTCTCTCTGGGTGTATATGGTTTTCTTCAGTGAACAATTGGAACTGGTTTGAGACAATTCTTTGTTGCAGAGAGCCATGTCCATCAGAATTGATCATCATGTAATACTGTTGTTGCTGGGTATGATGATCTCCTGGTTCTGCTCATTTCACTCAGCATTAGTTCATGCAAGTCCCTCCAGGCCTCTCTGAAATCGTCCTGCTGGTTGTTTCTTACAGAGCAATAATATTCCATAACATTCATATACCATAATTTATTCAGCCACTCTCCAATTGATGGGCATCCCTTCAGTTTCCAGTTTCTAGCCACTACAAAAAGGGCTGCCACAAACATTCTTGCACAGGTGGGTCCCTTTCCCTCCTCTAAGATCTCTTTGGGATATAGGCCCAGTAGAAACACTGCTGGGTCAAAGGGTATGCACAGTTTGACAACTTTTTAAGCATAGCTCCAAATTGCTCTCCAGAATGGTTGGATCCGTTCAGTTCCACCAACAATGTATTAGTGTCCCAGTTTTCCCACATCCCCTCCAACATTCATCGTTATCTTTTCCTGTCATTTTAGCCAATCTGACGGGTGTAGTGGTACCTCAGAGTTGTCTTGATTTGCATTTCTCTGATCAATAGTGATTTGGAGCAACTTTTCATATAACTAGAGATGGTTTTAATTTGATCATCTGAAAATTGTCTGTTCATATCCCTTGACCACTTATCTATTGAAGAGTGGCTTGAGTTCTTATATATATGAGACAATTCTCTATATATTTTAGAAATGAGGCCTTTATCAGAACCATTGAATGTAAAGATGATTTCCCAATTTGATGCTTCCCTCCTAATCTTGTCTGCATTTGTTTTGTTTGTACAGAAACTTTTTAACTTAATATAATCAAAATTATCCATCTGGTGTTCAATTTGGAGTTCCATGTCTTCTTTGGACATAAATTTATTCCATCTCCACAGGTCTGAGAGATAAACTATATTACATTCCTCTAACTTGCTTACAAAGTCCCTCTTTATATCTAGATCGTGAACCCATTTAGATCTTATCTTGGTATGTGGTGTTAAGTATGGGTCAAGCCGCAAGGGCTCTTTTCTTTGTGTACTTGTTTTTCCAGCAATTATCAGAGTTCCTGGCACATAATAGACATTTAACAAATGATAATTAAATTGAAATGAATTGAAGACACTGAAAATATTCTGTTCTCTGAATATGGACTGTCTGTAGAATAGGTTTCTTCATGGTTGTACAAGTTTTTCTAAGAACCTCCTTCGTGATGCGTACCATCTTACAAATGGCATTGTGCAGAGAGCCATTTGCACCCAGAGAAGTCTGTGGGGACTGAATGTGGATCACAACATAGCATTTTCACTTTTTTGTTGTTTGTTTGCATTTTGTTTTCTTTCTCATTTTTTTCTTTTTTTGATCTGATGACAATTATGGAAATATATACAGAATTATTACACATATTTAAGATATATTGGATTATGCTGTCTAGGGAAGGTGGCTGGGGTTGAGGGGAGGGAGAGAAACCAATTGGAACAGAAAGTTTTGCAAGGGTGAATGTTAGAAACTATGCATGTGTTTTGAAAATAAAAAGCTTTAAAAATATTCAGTGGGAAAAAAATTTAAAATTTAAAATTAACAAATGGCATTGTCTCTGACTCTGCCCCCAAATGAAAAAAAAAAAAAAAAACTAGAAATAACAGGGAGAAGGGTCTGACTGTGTCAGACATGAATGTAATGGAAATGAAACATTAAAGTTTCTAGTCCCTAGTTCTTAGGGTGTACTCAGGGTAAGATAAGTTCTAAGAGGATATTGCCTCTATGCAATCCAGTCTTAGGCTATTTTATAGTCAGTTTACCAGACAAATATCATTTTATTAAGCATCAGCCAAGAGCCAGCTACTGTGTTAAGCTCAAGGCATACAAAGAAAGGTAAAAGAGTCAGTCCCTGCCTTTAAGGTGCTCAAATGAGCAATTAGGAGGACCCTAAAATGGAATGACAAAAACTGTAAAAAGCATAAAACACCAAAGATTCTAGGATGAAAAATTCAACAAAATTAAATTCAATTATAAATGAAATTAAACTATAATAAAACAACAAAGAGCATCTTAATAAAGAAGGGATGAGTGGCTGAAAGAAAATTTAAAGCTTGATTAATAAATGAAGACAAAGGAAAGTTCATTAATGTCTAAAGAAATACAAAATCTCAGGATTTCAAAGATAATGTAAAACAAGTAATTCTGAAACATTTCAAATGTTTTAAGAAATATATAAAATAATACATGATTGTGGGTTAGAAATTGTTGTTTTCAGCCCCAAAATTTAAAACTTAATTTGCAGGATAGAAAAAAAAAACAAATTGGTATTCTTTTTATAATACTAAAATAGTAAATAACTAATTTCAAAAAGAAAAATTACTACAGTGAATGGAAGAGGAAGTTCCTCAGAGCATGAGCTGAGACAAGACCTTGTTTATGGAGACAGATTCTGCTTTTAGCTAAATTCTGCTGGGTGACTTACTTGTAAAAAGCAACCAGACAAGAGTATGGGACTGGGTATCTTAATTGGCACCTTTCCACTTCATGCCCCCTCCAAAGGAAGAAAAGAAGAGGCATCTAACTACTCAATTTGTTCCAGCTATTCCTGCACACTGGCTTCTGACTCTGGTCCTTAACTTTCCAATAAATACGATCACTAGAATTGCCAATCTTGTCTCACTCCTCATCCTTCCTTGGGGCGTTATCTCTATGCCAAACATAAAAACATAATAACTAAATTAGGTAGTTGTACAACCAGGGGAGATGGGAGTCTGTGATCCAGGGCTAAATCTGCTAAAATGCCTGTAAGAAAGCTCACAATGGCTGTTAAGAATGGGTAATTGGAGAGTTTGGGCAAGTAAAGACTATAATTTTGAGATTCTATCCTTAGATAGCTTGACTGCCTGAACTGGAAAGACGCCATATTGTCCAAGGCTTACCTTTCTTGATCATCAAGCAGGGTTCCTGGGATATTCCTGGGAAGCAAGGGAATCATTTGAGTTATTCTCCAATGAATTTTCATAATGTTCTACAAGAGCTCATAGGAACAGGTAAGCAAATGAAGTGAATGATGATTCTGCTCTAGCTGAAGTTACCGGATGACACTCGGCTTTGCTCAGTTCACAATGGTCGAGAACCCTTCTAACTGTATTGTAGAAGTGGCCAACAAGCTCCAATAATGTGCTGAAGGCAAGATGGCCTGGAGAAACTGGAAATGAAAGTGGTTCACTTGTTTAGTCACATCCAACCCTTTGCTGGCCCCATTTGTAGTCTTCTTGGCAAAGATACTGGAGTGATCTGCCATCTCCTTCTCCTGTTCATTTTGCATTTGAGGAAACTGAAACAGTCAGGGTTAAGTGACCTTCCCAGGATCCCCTAGCTGGCTAGACTCAGGTGTTCCTGACTACAGGGTAAGGGCTTTATCTACTGTGTCAAGGATCTGCTCAAATAGCCTTTGACTGGCAAGCTACTTGTGGAGTTTCCATAACTACCAGAAGAGCTACATATAGGAGATAGGTCAAAAGGGTACTTCCTGAAGGGCAGAGTAGAAAAGCCAAGCGTTTCCCTGGAACTTCTGAAGCAGAGGGCCTTGAGACATACTAAGTTGCATGACCAGGAAGTGAATCTCATTCATCTTCATGCACGGCCTAAACTAGAATTGAGAGCAGTTTACAGACTTCCACTAAGTTTATAGCACCAGGAAATCCAGAAAGCTACTTCTTTTTTCAGGATCCTTTTGTGAGATGAGCCTGTCCTTGTAAACATCTTACTTGGGTCACTTCCAGTTGTGTGTCATCCCAACAGCAGACCTGATCATACTTTCAGAGAGGCCAAAAGAATTAAATATCACATAATGGTGAAGCTAGCTTTCCGGTTGGACTGTGCTCTTCAGACCTTCTACATTTGTGTCCTTATCCCACAAAGTGCTCCCCATGATGAGCCCCACAGAAATCACAGGAGATAATTCTTGAATGATTCCTATACTAGACCTGAAGTGCCTCAGCACGATATTTATTCTATTCCATGCAGCAACAGAAGGTCTTGGTAAGAAGTCGGTCCATCAGTAGGGACTTCCTGGAGTCATCTAATTTTTTCATGATGCATCTTTGATTTTAAAACCATGCAAGCATTAGGAGGTGACCTTGATACACGACAATGTTCTACCCCTAGTTTCTGCCAAACTGCTTTCCATTTCTGTCAAATGGTATGGGCATTCTTATGACAGTAGCCAGGGTCTTTGGCTTTGTCAAGTCTGGGTACCAAGCCCAAACTGTCCTCAATAGAACCCTTACCTGTTCAAAATTCTATCAATTAGAGGTATAATTATGTGTTCAGAACCGTTTCTCAGAAGTAGTGCCATTAATAATGGATGGGTGTCACTGAACCAACAAGGTTGCAGATTAGTTGCTCCTTCAATCAGTTTAACTGGCAACTATGTGCCGGACACTCTAGTAGGCATTGAAAATACAAGTACTAAAAATCAAACACCCCCAATTTCCTCCCCCAAAGAAAATCTATGGGGTGTGTGTGTGTGTATACACACACACACACGTATCCATATATATATATATACATACATATATATATATATTTATATATGACTCACATATATAGGACTATAAGAACTAAATCTAGAGGAAAAGGAGAGAATCTTGAATATTTTAAATCCTTAAGAATTAATACTATCAACTGCAAATTGACAATTTGATCAGCCATGGCTGGTCTACATCTTGTGATGTCTTCCCATATTCCTAATGGGGAGACTCTGCCCTCAACACTCTCCTCCCCCCACTACAGGTAGTTGAGAAATAAGCAATAAATGACAAAAACCTGCCGCTCTCATAATATGGAGTGTCCACAGAATTGAATTCCCTGAGGTTATAGAGGCTTTTCAAAGGAATTTGTTCTTGCTTTGTACCACCTGCAAATGCAGCAGGATTCTCCACAATAATGAGAAGAAAAGGAGACTGAATGAAGAACCTGAGGCAGAGGGCCAATGCCATTGGTTGTGCAAGGCCTGAAGGCAATAGAAAGAAAGCCAAAATGATCTCAGGACTCTTCTCATGGAGTGCTTGAGGAAAGGCTAATAAAGAGTTCCAAGAAAAGAGATGTTCTTTCTGTGGAAGTTGGCTTCATGATCAGACTGATCAGGAGAACCCAAAAATGAAATGACAAGGAATATCAAAAATTGTAAAGATCTTGAAACCTCTAGATTTGAGGGAACATTCAATTAAAGCCAATCAATTAAATAGAGAACCTCCTAAAACAATAAGGATGACTACTATACCCTCAAAGAGGATATAAAGCTTGCTTAAGAAATGTTCATGAATGTCTAGTGAAGTACATCAAACTCTTGATTCTTAAGAGAGCATGAAACAAACACAAGTCACATCTGATTGGTTTTAAAGTAAAAGGAAGATCATCAAAGAAGAAATCCTGAATGACTAAGTTCAATCAATAAAAAAATTTTAAAATGCAATTTGCTGAATAAAAAAAATGACCATACAATGGAACTTTTTTTTAATGAAGTGAAAAGAAAAACAGATTTGGAAAACAAAAATACTGGAGTGGAGGGAAGAGGTTCATTAAAAGATGAGATGAGACAAGACATTTTCTGAGGATCTAGATACTGCCCCCAAGTACCTGGTGATGGTTGACCTACTTGGAAGCAGTAACACTGGGAAAGACCCAGGAACATACTAGGTAACTAGTCCAATTCTTCTCCCCTTAATCACAAGGGAGAGAAAGAGGGCCACTTCATCAAGAGAGTATCTTGAATATTTGCTATGAAAACTAGGGTTTTTGAAACAAACTATTTGAAGTTGAAATAGAAATGACAGGATTCCAATGTGGAGTCACTTAGGATATTTGGTTGTAATGACAATAAGCATATATCAACCCTAGCCTATATTTTCTGCCTGAATTTGACCCTTTATCAAAAATGTGATCATGGCTCCTAATTGGATGAGGATCATGGTCAACTGCAACAGCTGCATGTCAGAACTCATTCTTGAAATCCCTAATTATAGATTCAGACCATCAACCTATTTCTGATTCCAATTAAAAAGCACTCACAACCATGTCTGGTATCAATAAGTAAGCAAGGCAATTCTCCCATCACACATGAATCTAATTTGGAATTCCATCTCTCATATCTGGCACCACTTACCTGTTTTCAACCAAGTTCATCTTTAAGGTCCAAAATTTTGCTCCTCAAGCTCCACTTTGAATATATATTCCCACTAAGATTTTGCCACTGACTTTGCTTCCCATTTATGAATGACTGGCTCTCTGTGGCTCAATATTTTTCTGTGTTGCTATATTACATGCTGATGCTTTTGGTTTTGTCTGATTATTCTATTACACAATAATAAAGCTTATGATTATACATGCTTCCTCAGTAACTATAGTATGCAAATGTTTAAAAGACCTTGGTCTTTGATCCAATCCAAGCTATGAAGCTAAATAAGAGTACTTGCTCACAGCATATCTCCCTGGGCCTTTCTCTAATACATATTCGTTAGCATCATTGGGATTGAGTTTTATCCCACCCTTCATCCTTTCTTTGGGGTACTGTCCATCTTCCTGACCTCCAAAACTTGATGGGATAGCTAGATAAAGATATGGGGAAGTCTGTGACCCCCAGTTAAATTTGCCTAATTGCCTTCCTGAGATGTGTTTCTGGAATGGGAAAGATCATGAATTCTCCAGGGCTGCTTTCTCAAGGGTGCATCAGGATGAATCGAATAATTTTGGAGAGTAAGATGATGGGATGAGCGATGTCAAGATGAATTTGCATGAGATTCCATCAGGGTTCATGGAAGTGTTGAAGTGAGTATGAAATCTGCAAACTGCTGGACAATATTTGGCTTTAGTCTACAATGGCAGAGAATTCTGCTAACTGTTGCAGGCGTGGTTAGCTTGCTCCAATTATGTGTTGAAGACAAATATGTTATAAGGACAAGATGGACTGGAGGAAATGGTGATAAATGGCTCTAATGGTCTATGCCTGGTGACCTGGATGTGGATATGCACTGGTGACCATTGCCACTTTTGTGGGCACACAAGGCTGGCGTGGTAGAGCTGAACCGAACGTGTCCGAGGGTTCTCATCACCTAGAGGGTGTGGGCCAGGGTCTTCCACACAACTGCCTGCCCCATCAAACCCACCTTTTATATCACCTAACTTTTCCCCTTCTCATTTGCCCAAAGACTGCTCTTTTTCTCCCTTTATCTCTGGCCCTTCTGCAGACACCGACGCTTTTTCTAGCATTCATTTTGTTTACTCCGATGTCCTCGATGGCTGAAGGCTTCCCCACATTCATTAGTTATAAGCTCTTCTTCCTGTACGACTTCTTCCATGTTCCGACGGGGATGAATTTTGACTTAAGGCCTGCCCACATTCTTCATGCTTAGAGGGTTTGCTTCTTGTATGATTTCTCTGACGTTGGATACGATTTGTGTTCTGGTGGAAGGTTTTCCCACATGAATTATATGTTTGAGTTTTTTTCCTAGTATGAATTCTCTGATGTTGAGTAAGAGATGACTTTTTACTGAAAGCTTTCACACACTTATCACATTTATAAAATTTTCCTTGTGAAAGGATCTTCTGAGATTTAGTAAGAGATGAGTCATCAGAGAAGGCTTTCCCACATTCATTGTTTTTATCGGATCTGTTTCCAATATCAATCGTCTTCTGGTTAGCAAGATATTCCATGTGGCTGAAGATATTCCAACATTCATCATAATTACAGGCCTGCTCTCCAATATGATTTTTCTGTTGTTGACTCAGGTATTTCTTTTGATTAAAGTCTTCCTCATATTCATTACACGTGTAGGATTTCTCTTCAGTGGCTACTTTAGGAAACTGAGTAATATTTGATTGGTAACTAAGGGCTTTAGTGCACTTGCTATATTTACAAGATTCCTTCCCTGAGGCAATTCTATTACGTTTAATTAGGTCGGACAACTTTTTGAGAGTCTTCTCACGTGTGCTGTGTTGATGGAAACTCTTTCCTTTGGGCACAGTTTGTTGTGTCATAACAACTGATCCCATACTGTAATTTTTCTGCAATGTATTATACTCATGGTTTTTCACTATGTTTGGGGTTTTCTTGTGGGTGATTAATACTTGTCTTGATTTTTTCTCCAAGTTACCTTCCTGTTTTCTCCCAAATCTGTCACCATCCTCCCAATCCTTGACCAACTGCCCAGGACCATCCCTTGTTAATCTTTCTTGGGATGATTTTTCACCAGATATATTTTGCTTTGAATTTGAATCCTTGGTCTCATTTCTAGTTCCCCAATCTGAAAGGAAAAAAAAAAGATGACACCATAGATACCTCCAAAAAAGATAGCATTTTATCACTACTGAGAAAATAGATAAGGATCAGTCTTCCTGTGCATACCTTGTCCCATGTACCCCTTTTTCTGAGTGGACTTCACCTGTTTTTAGTAACTATGGGCTATTTTTTCTGATATACTTGAAGGGATCCCAAGATTGAGTGTACACCTGTTTTAGGTAGCCTAATGTATGACACATAAAAGAAAAACTGCAGACAACTATCTCAAAAGCTGATATGTAAGGATGCAAACCCAAGATTCATTTTATCTAACTGATGAAATAACTAAATGACCACAAGAGGAATGGTGCTCAATCCTCGAATAGTACATTATCTGTACCTCTATTCTGTTCATGGTCTACTTTGCAATAGTATTTCTGTGTATTTTGAATCTTCTACTACTATTCCTTGAGAAAAGGAATTGTGGCTCATTTATTTTTACATTTTCCATGTCAATTAGCCAATAAGCATTCACTATGCACCTACTATGTGCCAAGCAGTCTGCTAAGTGCTAGGTACACACACACAAAAAAAAGGCAAAAACACCCTCTTCCCTCAAAGAGCTCACAGATTAAAAAGGGTTGAGGAAGATTTCCTCTAAAAAGTGGGATTTTAGCTGGGATTTGAAGGATAAGCAGGAGAGCATTCCAGGTAAAAGGAGCATCCAAAGAAAATGCTCAGAACCAGAGTCTCGTTCATGAAATAGCAAGGAGGCCAGTGTCACTGATCAAGGAGTATATAATGGGGGGTAAGTTGTAATACTGGAAAGGTAGGAGGAGTGTAGGAGATGAAGGGCATTTTGTATTTGATCTTGGAGGTAAGAAAGAGCCTAGGAGTTTATTGTGTAGGGGGATAATGTGATTTAGGAATGTCTGAATGGAAGATAGACTGGAGTCGGGAGAGACTTGGGCAGACAGAACCACCAGTTGGTTATTATAGTCATCTAAGTCTGAAGTGCAAAGGTTCTACCTCAGGGTGGTGGAAATTTAAGAGAAGGGAGCATATAAAAGAGATGTCTCATAGATGAAATAGACAGGCCTTGGCAATGACTAGAGATGAGGGGCTGAGGGGCAGGTGAGGGTGACAGGCCCAGGTGACTTTGAAGAAGAGTCAATGGCAGTTATAGAGAAGGTAGAATGGAGGCAGGGTTTACTGGGAAAGATATTACGTTCAGTTTTAGACATGTTGAATTGAAGATGGCTACTGAGCATCCAGTTGGAAATGTGTGAGAGGAACTTGGAGGCTTGAGACTGTAGGTTAGCAGAGAGATTAGGGCAGAATAGGTATATTTGAAAATCAACATAAATATAGTAATTAAGTCCACAGGGCCTGTGATAACCATGTGCAGTAGTGTAGAAGGGGAATAAAAGAGGGCCTAAGGGAACCCCTACATTAGATGGTGTGAAATGGATGATGATCTCTGAACATGGTAAGTACTTAATAAATATTTGCTAAATTGAATTATATTGAATGAAGAATAAGATGGTACAGGAAATATCATGAGACTATCATGGCTTTAACAAATGAAGCAATAAACAATAAAACTGTGATCTGAGAAGAGGCTAGGCAGGATCAGCTACAAAAATGAAAAGAGCTCTTCTAGTAAAGAAGGGACATAGGAAGGAGTCATCAGGAAAACAAAACAAGTACAAGAGTTGATGATTGACAGATAAATCGGTAGATTAGCAGCAATTTCTGGAATTAATACCAACATAGAATGTAGATTCTCATTTCATACCTAGACTATTAAAACAGGGAGCCTGCCTCCATTCTCTACCCTTGCCAACTCATCATATCTATAATAGTTTCACCTATTTGTAAAAAGGCCTTCACATAACTGTCCCTCTCCAAAATCAGCCCTCCTAGCCAGGTCCTTGCCAAAGAAAAGGACTTCAGACATCAGGTGACTCGAACACACCATGTGATGAGTATATCTTACAACTGCCAAGGTGGAGAGGCCATTCTGCTGCTGCCACTTCCTGATTTCATACTACCATTCATCAAAACTCTCCCTCTACGTGGTTCTCCTCCTCCTTTGTCCTCTCCTGTTACTCTGCCTTCTGGAAACTTGAACCAATCATTAACAAATCTCCCCTTCAAGAGTTCTTCCTCTTAAGTCCTTGCACTCTTGGAGACCTCAGTCCCATCAGAAGACGAAGCTCCCTCAGCCATACATCCTCCTTTATGCCTTCTCCTGCCTGTCTGGTTACTCCTGGTCTCCTTGTCAACCCTGTGTGTTTCTCTTCCCCCACTCTCCCTCCCTCACTCTTCTCTAATCCCATTTCATTTAGTAATCTCATCAGCATTCATGGATTCAATTCTCATTCTATGCTGATAATTCTAAAATTTACTTCTCCAGCTCTAACTTATTTTGTGACTGCTGGTCTAACATCTCCAGCTGCCATATCCAATCTGCTGCCAAGGCCTGCCAATTTGGCCTTTATTAAAATCTCTAGATTTGACTTGAATTAATCTCTCTCCTATATAATCCCTTCTGGTCTTTGATTACCATCCTAGGATAAGCCCTCATTTCCTCATATATTCATTTAGTAATATATATTTATTCAGTCATTTAATAATAGATATAAAAATAAGCAATGCATTAATCCATATTTTTCATAAGTTACATAGGAATATAGATTCTAATAGGGGAGCCCTATGATAGATCTCAAATTTTAAAACTTGCTTATCAGCTATGGAGCTTACTTGTGTCACTACAAGAATGCTGACATGAAGATTTCTGTCCTGTTTTGCTCAAATTCCACGACCAAACCAAGCATGGGAGACGGCACGGTGTGGAAAGCCCCCCTTGAGTGTTCTTGGAGCATATGTATAGCTTGTATTATCTCCCCTTGACCAACCTAAGGAGCCCATCTACCTTGTGACTACCTAGTTGGTGGAAATAATTCTTGCTTCACCCAACCCATGGCCTGGCTGACATTGTTATTGCTTATTTTAGCTTATGCATATGGAAGCCAATGGAATTATTCTGTATTCTGTATAGCCATTTGAGGATAAAAATTGGACCTTGGAAGGAGAAACTTAGATTGTGAAGAAGGTCTGAGATTCACTTCATCAGAGAGGGATAGGCCCCTTTAATAAAAATGTTCTGGCTCAATTTCTCTTTTGGTTGTTTGGGGTGATTTTTGTTTACATCTCAGTTAAATGGATTAGGAACTGGTTGAATTCCATAAAAAATAATCATTAATAATTCAAAGTCAACTTGGAATTGACCAAGATTGACCAAGGTCTTGTTAGGCTTGAGCAATGAGCAGAATCTAAAATTAAATTCAACAGGATAAATGTCAAGTCTTTACACTTAGTCTCAAAAAATCAATTTCAAAAGGAGGGTGTGGTCATATAGCAAATTGTCCAAAAAAGGTCTTGTGTAATGTGGCCATAAAAAAAAGACAAAAGCAATTTTGGGCTAAATTTAGAGAAACATAATGCCCAAGAGTAAGGAGGTGATATTATTCTCAATTCTACCTTGGTCAGACTCATATATACAAGTTAAGTGTTGAGTTTGGGGCATCACATTTTAAGGACATTGGTAAGTTATGGTACAGCCAGAGAAAGGAAACTAGGCTGGAGAAAAGTCTTGAATACAAATAATATGAAGATAGATTTGTAGGAAATGGAGCTGCTTAGACTGGAGAACAGAAGACCAAATGGGAGACTTCAAAGTTGTGCTCATTTATGTGAAAAGGTGGTTGAATGGAAGGTGGATTCATCTTGCAGTTTAGCTTCAGAAGACCAGAAACAACAGATAGAAGTTGAAGATATAAATGTGGACTTGATTCTAAATCAAGGATCAGTCGCCTCAAAGTAGCATAGGCTGCTCTCATAGGAAGGCTGAATGGAAAGCCGGATGCCCTTTGGCAGGTGTGTGGTAATAGGGATTCTTTTGGGGATATGGGTTTGCCCAGATCCTTGCTGAAATCCTTTCTAATTCTAAATTTCATTGATTCTGTGGTCCAGTAGTTATTTCTTGGCCATGACATTTCATCTTCTGAAAAAAAAGGTGAATTGCTCAGGAGAGTGAGGCAGGGAAATGTCTTCTAAGGAAAATGTAATCCCCAAGAGTCATGAAAGAGACAACTCTCTTGGGCTATGGCTAATTTCCCAGACTGCTGTGAGGAAGGCTCCTTCATCATTTCAGAGGGACTTTAGCCATGACAGATCTGCTGAGCTGCTGCTTACATAGCCTTCCGCCCACTCACTTCTCACTCACTCACCTGAACAGGAAGCTTTGGCAACTTCTCTCTTCAGAGCCCATGGTGCTTCCCTTTGCTCCAGTTGGGAGATCATGTCTGGTTTGGAAATTGGAAGTCCTATTCATGCAGGAAGGAAGTGAATGTGAGGAGACAAAAATACTGAACTATCTCAACTCATTCCAGTGTAGACAAAGAAGATAACCTGTAAAGGTCCAAGGCAGGGTCTCTTCATCTGAGGCGCAGAAATGCTTTCTGCATTTTAAGGCATTATCTGGGAAAGGGTCCATAGGTTTCACCAAATTGTGAAAGGGTCTGTGTCATCAAATAACCATCAAGAACTCTTGGCCAAAGGGCTTGGAAAACTACTCTGAACTATGGAAATGTGTGTGAGGATGATCACAATGTGGTTTAGCCTCAGAAATAACAATAATGATATTATTAATAATTATAATGCCCTTTTACATGTTTTATCATTTACAAAGCACTTTAAAATGCTCACTTGTCTCATTTCTGTGTGGCAAAAATTTCTGAAAGTTCTAAAGACAATGCAAATATATATATAGAGAGAGGGGTATGTATATATACACACATATATAGATGAAGAAACTGAAGCTCAGAAGCCAAAAGACTTGTTCATGTCACGCAATTATTCTGTTGAAAAGCTGAGATTTGAATCCATATCATATAAATAAAAGTCCCATATTCCTTCCAAAGGCCCATGATGCCTCTTTATATGAGAAATTTTTTATTCCTTAAGGCACTGGGATTTTGAGGAAGAAAACTTGGGACGTGGTAAAGATCAAAAAGGAATGTCAAAGTCAGTACAATGACATTCTTAATTTCTAATTTGACATGGACTTTTTTCATGGGATCAAAGAGCATAAACATCCTGTTTCTTGGTACCAGAACTATAAAGAATCCTGTTTCCTTCTACTTCAAGCCAAACTTCAGTTGAGAACTTTGGATACTTCACAGCTTCCAGCAAATAAAAATGCAAAGACAATACAAAGAAGAAGCTGTGAATTATGGGAGAAGCTCTCCTTACCCAGAGAGATCAGGTTCTGATAGTTCTCCAACATCACATCCCTGTAGAGATCCTGCTGAATAGGGTCCAGCTGGCCCCATTCTTCCCAGGTAAAGTCCACAGTCACATCCTGGAACGTCAGTGCTTCCTGAAACACCAAACAGGTTTCTGATTCCCCATCATCCCTTACTTGGTCATTTCGAGGAAAGAGTATTATAGTCTATACACAAAGCAGTGGCCCATTTTGTGGGTTCTTTCAAAGGGTTCCCAGGCACATGGCCATTGCATACAGACTCTATGTCCCACTTTGTATGACTTTAAGGGACACACATAGGTCTGATTTATTAATAAAACTTCCCTTCAAACATTATCTACCTGAACATAGATCTCCAAACTACAGAAAATACACATCTGAATCTTCATTTCCAAAGAGCTCTAATAATAAAACTTCCCTTCAAACATTATCTACTTGTGCACAGACTTCCAAACTACAGAAAAATACACATCTATCTCATACTTCGTTGTATAATCTCAGGGTCAGAAATTCACTCTGAATCTTCATTTCCCAAAAGCTCTAACAATAGACTCACAAAGTATACAGTGCTTTGGGGGTACAAATCCAACTCTATTATGTGCCCTCAGGCTGAAGTCCTAAGGATCACTTTTGATGCTATTATAATCATACCCCTGCTTTTTCCTTTTATAGCAAATTTCCATAATCAGAGTAAGTGGTCAATAGAAGCCATAAGTATAATTCAAATATGCAATATTTTGATGTTTTTAATCTGAAAATATATAGTCAGGTAAATGGGTATTTGGCCTGGCCATCTGTCTGTTGCTAAATGTATATGCTGTATGAAATAAGACTCTTAAAGGTTTCAAAATAAATAAGAATAACTGATAGAACTATCTGTGAGGCCTATTATTTTATTGATTACTGAAACTAAAGCTGAATCATCTTTAACATGGTTTAGATAAAAGGATTTTAGTGCATTCAGGTTTTCTTAGAGGAATGTAACTTATGGAATATTTTGTTACAGAAATGGGAAAGTCAATTTTATTTAAGTTTGTATAGTGTGTCCTGTGGCAAAACATTTTCATTTGAATAATTTATATGAAAAAGTTGCTGGCCAATCTCTATTGGCTTCTCCCAAACCATCCTACAACAGACCCTGGCAAAAGAGGGGGAATATCTTCTTCCCCTGTTCAGAGTGGTTTTTAAAAACTCTCAGGCCGGCTTCTAATCTCAGATACAAGCCAGTGGAAACTCTGAAGAGGGATATTTATTTGTCCAGGAAAAAAAAAATACTGGCAGAGAGGCTTTAACTCTTTTATTCTGATGGGATTGCCCTTTTCTCAAAATTGCTTTTGGGTTATAATGTAATCTCTATTAAAAGAGATAATGCTCAACCAACTATTTACAGAATCTTCAGGGGAGATATAAGCACATCTCCCCAAAATGAGAATTCTGTTCTTAATATTCTCTTGCTCTAGTTCTCTTAGATTTATTTTTCTCTAGGCTTTCATCATTTCACCTTCAAATGACCAGCACTAGACAGTTGTAATGACCAGCTTCAGGGGTCTGTATTGACCAGATCCAGGGATCCCACTGGATCTTCAATCAGCTCAAGCCCCTCCAAATAGGACCCTGTAGTCTTACCCAGCTCAATGCTCATTCTTAGCAGAAAGTTGTTTCAGAAGGTAAGATTATCACCCCATACCCCAAAGGACTTTGGGTCTCATTTGTTTGGGAGGGAACTGGAATTGGTTGATAGGTGGACCCCAAACTATCCAGTGTCTGAGTAGATTCCCTGTAAGGAGTTCATTGATTCTATGAAGGAAGGAAATTATACAGATTAATGCTACTCCCCTGCTACAATAGTATTTGAGACTCAGGATGGGGGATATTGGGTTAAGATTTGGGTTAATACTATTGAGAAAGATACCCCACAAACAATTCAAATTATAGAGGTTTGACTATTTGTAGACAAGAAGTTACAAGACATATTTGTGTTCTGATAGAGAAAGAGGATTTGTGGAACTGCTGGTCCAATTTGGAATGTTTGACACGCTACAAGGGCTGAATCAAAGGACAAGTTGGGAATAGATGTAACAGGCATAGATTTCTTTTTTTTTTTTTAAATTTTTATTTTATTTGCATAACATATGTGTGGGTAATTCTTCAACAATAACCCTTACATAGCTTTCCGTTACAAATTTTTCCCCCAACTCCCCACCCCTCCCCTAGATGGCAGGATATCCACTACATGTTAATTATGTTAAAATATTGGCAAATCGAATATATGTATACATATTTCCAAACTTATCATTGGTGTGCAAGAAAAATCTTATCTACACAAACGATATATCAGATAAAGGAAACACAACGTAAGCAAACATCAATCAAGGAGTATGAGAATGTTATGTTGTGGTCCACATTTCGTATCCCTCTCTCTGGGTGTATATGGCTTACTTCAGTGAACAATTGGAGGTGGTTTGAAACATTTCATTGTTGAAGAGAGCCATGTCCATCAGAATTGATCGTCATATAGTACTGTTGTTGCCGTGTATAATGATCTCCTGGTTCTGCTCATTTCACTCAGAATCAGTTCATCAGGCATAGATTTCTTAAGGAAGATTTGGATTTAAGGCAAGTGATAGTGGATAGAATTGGTAAAGTACTCTCTGCAAAACAAAAAGCAATTTCTATGTTTGTGCTACAGGCTGCCCCATGCCCAAATAGTACCATTCCCTTTGGGTATGGAAAAACATGAGAGTAAATTCAAGTATGGGATCCTTCTGTTCTCAAAATAACGTTCCTGGGGAGAACTTGCAATGATTTGTTCTCCCTTTCCCTTCTGTGAGGAATAAACTAGGCTATACTAGCCTTTATCTCTGGAGAACAATCGGTTTGCCTCTCATGGCACTGTGAAAGCTTCCAAAATCTAGGGACTGTATGGTGTGTACCTGAATCTAGAATGTGACTTTGGCAATTTCCCAGAGATGAGCGTACCCCAAGCAAACCTTGCATGGTATTACAGAGGCAGCACTCTCAAACCTGCTTTGCCCAGGAAGTGAGCGGGCACTTGTGCACTGATCCAACTGGCTATTCCTTTACCATGTCATTTGATGAAGAAAGTAAGGATGAATCAGGAAGTATTAAGTCAAGGCTAATAACTGATGAATTCAAGGCTAGAAATCTAGTTAGTTCTGGATTTGGGTCATTCCTACTCAAATATTATTGGACAAATTACACCAGAAAGGCAGTGAAGGGAATAGCAAAGTAATTAGATGCCACTAGCAGAATGACATGGGAAAATAGAATGATTCTGGACAGATTATTGGAAGGAAGAGGAAATTATTGAGTGTTGAAGTTGGAGGTGGGTTTATTCCTAGTTTGACTGTGTCAGAAGAATTAGCAGAGATTTCAGGGATATCCATCCTGTGCAAGAAGATCTGTGCTGGGGTTAATAATACTTTTATGAAGTGGGATGTGAAAAAATACTAGCCAAATTTAAAGGCTTTAAATTATTTTTTAAAAAAGGGAGGGGGGGAAATTGTGAAAAATGGATGGGCATTTATTTGGTTTCCACAGTCATTAAAATTAAATTGGAGGAATGAAACAAATTAGAAAACTGAAACCCACCAAGACATCAAAGAATAATCAAGGGTACAAGTAATCTACACCCAAAAGAATATAAGAATGTAAGCTCCTTGGGTGCAAGGACTGGCTTTTCCAATCAGGGGTGATGGTCTGAGATTTGAAAAGGATCTTTTGTTCTTTGCCCTTAGTCCTTCTCTATTCCCCCTTCTAAAATGTAAGCTCCTTTGGGGCACGGACTGGCTATGTAATGAGGATTGTAGAATCATGTCTGTAATTTCTGTAACATCCAATTAATGGGGAATCAGGGGAGGGACTTATGCTTCAGAAGAGGAAATAAAAAGCTGTCTTTGCAGTTTCAAAGGTGTGTGTCCACTTACCTAGGCACCCATTCTTGCAAGAATGTAAAATAAATTTTTCCTGCATTTACCAGTGAGTCAGTGGAGTTCTTGGTAAGGCATTTTTTGTTTCTTATATCCCCATCCACTCAGTCAAACACTGAATACTGTAGACTTCACTCAGTATATCATTTTCATTTCCTTTGATCAACCCTTTCTTCCTTTAAAGAAACATGTCAAGGGAACCCCTTCTCACTTCCCAAGTAAGATCCCTTTTCTCCCTCCTTTTTAATCCTTCTATTCTCCTCATCCATTCCCCTGTAGGATCTTCTCTTTCTGAGATGACAGTGATCATATTTTGCTCTCATTGCTGGCCTTCCATTTAAGCCTGGCACATGACTCACTCACTCTACTTACTTCCTTGCCCCCCTTTCATGTACCTTCATACTACTACAAATCCAGCATTCACCTGCAGGTAGAGAGTACCTGTCCATAATATTGCTAGCCACCACTTCAGTGTTAGCAATATCAGATTTTTTTTTTTTATTTTACTTCTTCCTCCTTATATGAAAGTCTCTCATTGTTCTCTCCATTGTTCCTCTATTGCTATCCTTGTTTGTTGTGTTTAATCACTCCTGTTACATTCCTCTTGTTTGGAGATGTTCAAGAAACAAAGAATCTTTTTGTTTGTTTGTTTGTTTTTTTCCTAAAAAGTTTCAAACTTTTCTTAAGTACAATTTCACTTTGTATGGGTAGACTCATATTTGCAGAAGTCACTGTGGATTGCAGCCTGAGCTCCAATGCTCTTCAGAATTTATTCTTCCATTTCCTTCTTTTTTTAGTGGTTGGAGAAGTCTTTAATTTTAGTATTTTTCTTCTTGTATTTAAAGATCTTCTCCTGACGGCCTGAAGAACTTGCTTCAGAATTGAATCGTTAAAATTTAATCACAATGTCGAAGTTTGCAGTCTCGAGCTTTTATTTTTTATTGAAAGCAATCTGTGAATTCTTTGAATTGGAATTCATTTTCTATGTTTAGAAGTTCTAGACCGTTCTTTTTTATTACTTCCTTCATAATCATATTAAGTTGTTTGTTTTTTTGTTTTTGGTCCCATCATGTTTTTCCAGAAGACCTATGATCCTTGGCTTGTCTTTGAACATACTGTCTTTCCAGTTCAGCATGTTTTGCTTACACGGCTTTTTTTTTTTTTTTTTTTTTAATGTTCTTGTTTGCTTTTCTTTTTCTAGGTTTTTCCTTTAGTTCTGTGTATTTACATCTCTTAACTATTTTTCTCTCTTTTGTTTCTTTGGTGAGGCTTGCAATTGCAGATTCCCATTTTTCTGTTAGCCTCACATTTGTTCTGCAGGATATAAATTCTGCACTCAGACCGCTCAGGAATGACATGTACTGGTTTCATGTTCTACTCAAATTTCACAGATTCCTCTGGTTCATCAAGTGTTGAATCATTTTTCTTTTCTTTCTTTTTTTTTTGTAGTCTATTCATAGATGTCAGATTTGTTGACTAGATCTGGAAGCCATTTTTCTTTTTGTTACAGTTTTTCCTATTGATTTATTATGATCAAGTATTCTTCCTAAAATCTTTGGTCAAATTTCAGTCTCCCTTCTCATTCCCTCCCCTCTGACTGTGGTTTCCTTGGGGGCTGGATCTCTTAAGAGTCTCAATTTCTATCTATTATGGGCATTTTATGATGCACCAGCATCTCCCTCCCCAGTGACTTGTGGGTAGTCAGAACTAGTTCTACCTGAATGCTGTGCGTTTCCCCTCAGGTTTGGTGGAGTGTTGCACAGGTTCTCCACATGTGATGTGTCTTCCTGGTAACCTGTTCCATTCCCTCTGTTCCTCAGTTCTATGGCCTGGCACAGGTATGCTCACAGTCTGCTTTCCCTGGCACATATACATCTGGTTTGTAGTCCTTGATAGGTTTTTGCTCCTGAAGATCCGTGGCCAATTTGGCTGCCAAGACCCAAGCAAGCTTCCACAGCCTATAGTCGGGGTCTCTACAGCAATAGGAAGGAGAGAAAATGGGATTACAAGGGTGAGTTTTAATGTGCTTGTTTTGTGTCTTTGGATCAGCTAGTGCAGCCTCATTGCCTATAATATGGGAGGTAGAAAGGATACTAAGTGAACTCAGGGTAAGTGAACATTAATTCCTGTGTTTGGGGGGATTTTTTTCATCTTCTTTTGGACTCTAGGTGTTTTAAACCATGTAATTGTTTTACCTTTGGTATAAATTTCTGTTTTGGGAAACACAGAGAGACTAGTCTAGTCTACCTCTTTAAGTCCATTATCTGAAATTGTCCAATAATTCACTTTTGATCCATATGTTCTTTTTTTTTTTTTTTTTTTTTGCTGAGGCAATTGGGGTTAAGTGACTTGCCCAGGGTCACACAGCTGTTACGTGTCTGAGACCAGATCCGAACTCAGGTCCTCCTGACTTCAGGGCTGGTGCTCTATCCACTGCGCCACCTAGCTGCCCCTTGATCCATATGTTCTTGCCAATAATAAAAGAAACCCTATGGAATGCTTCCTTAGACACTCTGGGTTGCAAACTGCCCCATTGGCTGTTCTTCATTCATGATACTCCACACTTATTTCTATGCCTTTGCAATGGCTGTCCTGAATATCTGGAATGCTCTCCTTCATCTTCACCTCTTAGAATCCCTACTTTCCTTCAAAGTGCAGTTCAAAGGCCACTTCCTTGAGGAGGACCACTTTGATTTTGCCAGATGCAAAAGCATTCTGCAAATTACTTTGTTTTTCATCTTGTATATGCTTTTGTTTATTTCCCTTGAATGTCATTTTCTTGAGGATAGGATCTGTTTCATTTATCCTGCATTTCCAGTGTCCAGCACAATGCACTTAACAGATGCTTGTTGAAATTAATTTGATTTAGATTCTTGCATTTGTTGTTACAGTTACAGCTCCCAACGTAACTCAGCTATAGACCAATCTAATCCCAGAATTTCTACATAAGTTTTCTCATCCGTCTATTCCAGAGCTTTACCTCAACCAGTTTTTTGTCCTTAGCATTATTAATTCCTTATCATTTCCAAAGTCCTTCTCTCATTGTCTGTGTGTGTGTGTGTTGTGTGTGTGTGTAGGAGGATTTCCTGGCTTCCCAAGGATTTTAGAAGGGCCTATGAATTCTTGCAGGTTCTACAAAACTAGAAAAGCCTGGAGTATAACCTTGGTTGTTGTTAAGTCATTTAATCAAGTCTATTCGTGATCACATCTTTATGGGGGTTTCTTGGCAAAGATACTGATGTAGTAGCTTGCCACATAATCTTAGCATCAGACAATGCCTGTGGCTCAAGGAAGAAATCTTGGTTATGTACAGAGAGGTTTCTCACCAGTATCCAGGGAGTTTGTGATGAACTATTTTGCCAAGAAAACCCACGACCCAAAGCAAAATACCAAATGGCTCTCAGTTTATGTGCTACCTATTGCTTCCACAGGGGCAGAAATGGGATAAAGGGCACTAAGAATCACTGGCACTCCAAATATGAGGTTCTTATCTTGTGAACAATGATGGAACATTATACTAGAGAAAATGAATGTCATTTTAAAACATTTTATATATGGGAAACCAAAAGACAAAAAAGATTTGTAGATAACCAGAAGGATAACTCATAGAATCTCTAAAGAAGAAAAAGATCTATGAACAGGCTGATTTTAGAAAAGCTTGGAAAGATTTCCGCTTTGGAAAGATTTACACAAGCTGATGCTGAGTGAAACAAGCAGAACCAGGAAAACATTGTACACAGCAACAAGATTATGTGATGATCAATTATGACAGATTTGGTGCTTCTCAGCAATTCAGTGATCCAAAGCAATTCCAACAAACATTGGATTGAAAATGCCATCTGCATCCAGAGAAAGAACTATGGAGACTGAATGTGGATCAATGCATACTATTTTCACCTTTTTTTCCTCTTGTTTTTTTTCCTCTGTGATTTTTCCCTTTTGTTTTGATTTTTCTCTCCCAACATGACTCATATAGAAATATATAAGAAATAAATGTACGTGTATGACCTAAAAAAAAAAAAAAGAAAAAAAGATAAAAAAGGTTCTGAAATTGATTTATCAATCACACATTCAAAGATAAAAAGAAAAGTCATTTCATAGACCTTGGAACATCTCTCAGAATCCCATTGTTTATGATAAGAATCAATTAATACACCATCACAAAGATGCCTTATAACTTCCATTTGCTCCAATGCTGGTTTACATTGTATTTACCTTGTAGTACCTTGTGAGTGGTCAGAACTGGTCCCATCTGAATGCTGTGTTCTTTCCCTCATGTTTGGAGAGTGTTGCATCAGTGTTCCACTTTTACTTACACTGTATTTGCCATACCAGAGTGATTTGTCTTTTTCATCAGAACATGAGCTCCTTAAGGGCAAGCACCACAGTATTTCTGCCTTTTTTTGTGTCCTCAAATATTTAGCATAGTGCAAGAAACACAGTAAGCATTTAACAACTATTGTTAACTGAGTCAGAAAAAACGTTCCTACCTTAATTGTAAAGGTGGGGGACCATAAGTTTTGGACACTGACCAAAAAAGATCAGATTCTTTTTTTTTTTTTTTTTTTTTTAAAAAAACTTTTTTTTTTCCCCAAGCTTTTCCTTTCCTTCCCCCCACCCCCCACCCCTAGATGACAGGTAATCTAATACATGCTAGATAGGATAAATTATATGACGAATACAATACATGTATACATATCTATACAGTTATCTTACTGCACAAGAAACATCAGATCTAGAAAGAGAAGAAGAAAAAAACAACCTAAGAAGGAAAACAAAATGCATGGAAATATTCACAGAAAGCGGTAAAATGCTGTGTTGTGGTTCACTCTCAGTTCCCACAGGCCTCTCTCTGGATGAGAAGATCAGATTCTTTCTTGACTCTTTCCTCTTATGGAAAATTCTTTTCTTTCTTAATTTTTAAAAGAAAGTATTATATGGGACAGCCCTCTGAGAGAAATTGGAAGTGGCAATGGAAGTGATATAAAAATAAAAACTGTCAGTAAAATTGTATTTACAAATTAATTACTGACCTATATGTTTTCTGCAAAATAAGTATTTATGATAATAGTTATCAAGGACATTCTTCAAAATATGAGCTGGTAACAGCTAGGCTTCCAGAAATTATAGATTATACTGTAGACTCTAAGAGACCACATCTTTACAGTCCTGCGAGTGTCTAAAAAGTGCAAAGAATACAAAATCCCACTTTGTTCCTTGTTGGTTGACTACAATAATAATTTCATTTAGTAGAAGAAAATGCCACTTTAATAAGCATTAAAAACATCAAAGCCATATGAAATCCTGATGAAAGATAAAAGAAATAACTTCATTCCTCTGCTGTCTCTCTGGTTACTAACATCACCTAATTAACAAGGAGAGATACATTTGCCAAAGATGTGTGCTAGTGACACAGAAGATGTCCAGCAATCACTCTGAATGCAAAAAGGATTTCTGGATAGATGGTGAGGTACCTTCAGATGATCCTCTCTGTGGATATGTTGTATTGAAGGCATTAAACATGTGAATACTACAGAGCATTCTAATCTCCAGATCACATCCACAGAGTTTGGCCTAACTATCCACACAGGAAAGTCCAAGTTGAAAAAGAATGCCTTATGTCCAGATTATAATATATAATATTAAAGATAGCTTATAAAATTTTTCCATGATAATGTCGACCTAAAACAGAATGAGGATGAGGTAAGGATGGCTTGCATTGGGAAAATGGGGTAGTGATTCTCATGAATCAATGTTCTCCCTGAAATGAAGTTGCCTCTTCATAACAGTAATATTCTTCAGATGATGCTATATGGCTATAAATCATAGAAAACAAGAATCTTCAAAGGATTAGTGTCTGTCACCTACAAAGCAATGGAAAGGTACCAGTTGGACAGCAATGTTTTACCAAGTGCAAAGGATGATAAAAGAGATCTATGATAGGAAAAGGAGATAGGTCTTTTACACATCAAGAGCAAGGACTACCCAATGGAGAGTCCACATACTCCACTGGCATCCACCATATGTCAAGAGATTTGGAGGAAGGCTTTCTGCAGATGGGGTGGACCCTCTATGGAAGACTTCTATAAAGATCTGGGAAAGACATGTGTGGAATGGAGCGTGTCTGGGATGTGAACTGTAAAACTGGAGGAAACAGTCCTAATAATGAGATCCCAGCTCTGCCAAAAGATGCAAAAGCATAAATTCAAAGGCAAAGGGCAAGCTGAGGCAGAATAATAATGAAAGGTTTTATAAAAAAGAGATTAGACTTTAGGTCTCAGAATCCCAGAGTTGTAAGAGACCAAAAAGCATATTTAATCTTCCTGAACAAGCCCCACCATAGTATACTTGACAAGTGGTCTTCCAGCCTTTGATTGAAGATCTCCAAAAATGGGAAACCCATTACTTCCCAAGGCAGCCTATTCCATTTTCAGATATGTGTTGACAAGTTTTTCCATATAAGAGGGCTTCACCACTTAGCAATGTCTCCCATTGCTGGGGAAATAAAGACAAGAATCAAACAAACCCAACTCCTTACAATGGCACTGAAGGCTTCTTACAATTTTATTCAAATCAAGTGTAACACTACTTTTCAACATAAATCATCTGATCTACCCAGGCCATTGCTTGCACTGGTTTTTGCCAATGTTTCCTCTCAACTCTGAGACTTCTGTCTTCTCCCCTCGCACTTCACTGATATCCCCCAGCTAATTGTCTTTTATGTTTCATGAACCCTTCCCTATTCCTCCTATCCTAAGTTGCTCTGTCTCTCTGCTAAACAGCTAGAGCATCTATTATCTGTAGTTCCATTTGCTTTTACTCATGCATTCCCTTGTGTTTCTTTTAAAAAGATTTCACATGAATTATTCTGCATTGGTTCAGTCTCCATTTCGCTCCCAATGATGTGCAGCTCAAAGAATCTCAATATGATTTTCATAAATTTCACAGTACCTTGCACAATATGATGATCACTGATTATGCCTGAAGGAACTGCTGAATGAATGAGTGAATGTTGGGTAAAGTGGAGGGAGATAGCAAAGAGATAACATTAATCAATTGGAGACCATTCCACAAAGAGTACATCTTCCAGGAAGATGGCACATAGGAAACCAGAGCTCAGGTTTCTAAAAGAGGTTACACTGGGGTAGTAAGTTCCACAACATAATGTTATCAGCTTTAAGAACCGATCTAACATTTAATTCCAACTCACCTTGGCCTTGGTTGTCAGGAACACAGAGCCATAATCCTCCTCAGTGTTCTCCTCTTGGACAAATGCAGAGTCCTCAGAAGGCAGAGCTAGGAAGGAAAATGTACATCAGAATTATTCTACATCAGTTACCTCTTCTTTCCCCTACATGCCTCCTTCCTTAGAAGGGGTGTAATACTGTTCTTTGAGCTCTAAGCACCAATCATTTCCTCTGAACTGCTGACAGCCAAGAGGTCTTTACCGAATACATACAATGAAAATCTACTAAAATTCTTTTACTCTGTGATGAACGGCCCTCCTTCCCCTACACCATCATCATTCAAACCTCATTCCCTGTCCCCAGCTACCGAATTAATCCTTTGTTCCCATTCCCTTTAACCCAAACCCACTAATGTCCCACTTTAAAGTCACTCTTTGGAATGCCTGTTTCATATTGAGCCATTTGCTTTCATATTAGGTTGTTTCCTTTCCAATTCCTTCCATCTTTTGGCTACTACTGAGACCCAATTCCCTTCTGAAGACATAGCCTCTCTTTCCAACTTTAGCTGCATTTTCAGTTGTTCCCCCCAATTCATTGATTGGGGAGGGGAGAGCTGGAATACTTCTTGCTCTCCACTGCCACTTCCAGGTTCTCCCTGCATTACCTCTTCTCCTTTGAGATTTATGTATAAACAACAAACAACATTCTGTAGCTGTTTTCTACCAACCACTAGGCCGCTTCTCGTGCTCCCCCAATGAGTTCAGCACTTGACTCACAGCCTTCTCTCCTTCCTAAGTCCTGTTCTCATTTTGTACTCTCTTCCAAGGTCATTTAAGTCCCAGTTCCCTTTATGTCACATAAGTATTCATTTCACCCCACTTCAGCCAGATCATGTGATCCTGCCATCACACACAAATGTCTACGTTCATTAACTTCGAAATTCCCACATCTGATCACAATCTATCATCCTTCTACCTCTCCCTGGCCCAGCAGTGCCAAATCTTGTACTTCATCCAACTCTCTGACCTCCAGTCTCTCAAATCCTCAGAACAGTGGAGAGAGAGCTGCTGGACCTGGAGTCAGAAAGGCCGGGGTTCAAATCCAGCCTCAGACACTAGCTGTATGACCCTCATTTATTGGTCTCAGTTTCCTCACTTGCAAAATGGGGATAACAGCACCTATCTTGCAGGGTTCTGGTGAGATCAAAAAATAGCATTTTTGCTAAGCCTTTAGCACGTGGTAGATACTATATCAATGCTTATTCCCTCTTCTCTAGGTCCTCTCCTAGGCCATCCAGATGCTTCTTCCTGATCTTGACCTCTTAGTGAACTAGTTCATCTTTATGATGTTTTTTCAAATGCCCTGTACTCATATTACATTACTGATTGGGTCCTACTAGACCTGAAAATGGATCATTTGAGTCCATTACAAATTTATGTTAGTTACTTCAACTGAGGTTTCACTTTTGTATCTTCCTAATTAACTCACTATCCTCACTTAGCACACAGTGGAACCTTTTCATCCTCCTCAAACCTGCACTTAATTACCCCAAGTCTCAGCCTCTCAGGTGAGAACCCTGCCTCATATTTTCCTGGAAAAAGCCATTTGTGTGAGAGCTCCTTCTCCTCTTCTCGATCCCATCCCACAAAGATGGCTTCTGCTACTTTCTCATCCTTTACATGTCTGGAGGATGGAACTCTTCTCTCCACCAAAACAAACTTTTCTATCTGCACAAGGGATCCCTTTTCAACCTGGTTCCTCCCTCTTTCATCCCCACTCTCTTATCTCCAATCTATTTCTGTCAAATGGCTGTTTCCCTACTGCCCGCAAATATGCCCATGTATCCCACATCCTCAAAAAATCTTTCTTGTTCCATCCATTCCTGATAAGTATCTCTCCATAGTACTGCTTCTTTCTATGACTAAAATTCTTAGGAAGGCCATTTCCAAAAATACTTCCATTTCCATTCTTAGTATTCTCTTAGCTCTGGTTTCTGATTGAAATTCAACCATAACTGCTCTCTCCCAAGTTATTACTAATCATCTTTTAATTGATAAATCTAATGTCTTTTTTCCCAGTATGCTAGGTGGCACACTAGCTAAGCCTGTAGTCAGGAGGACCTGAGTTCAAATCTGGTCTCAGACATCCTGGGCAAATCACTTAACCCTGTTTATCTCAATTTCCTCATCTATAAAACGAGTTGGAAAAGGAAATGGCAAACAATTCCAGTATTTTCATTAAGAAAAACCCAAATACGGTTATGAAGTTCAACATGACTGAACAACAAATGTCCTTTTCTTACTCCTCATTCTGGGCCTCTCTGCAGCCTTTTCTTTTTCCTTTATACTATTTCACTAGAGGAACTTCACCAGCTCTCTCTCTCTCTCTCTTTTTTTTTTAAATATATATTCTTACTGTTGGCCTCCAGTCTTGCATCTTCATCTACCAACCAGATATCTCAACTAACTGTTGCATGGTCATCTTAAACTCAACATGTCCAAAACTGAACATCTTCCTTAAGACCTCATTTTACCAACCCAGAATTTGCCAGATCACACAACTAGTGAGTGTCTGAAACCAGATTTAAATTCAAGATGAGTCTTCCCGACTCCAGGCTTGGCATTTTATCCATTGCATTACCTAACTGCCCAAATATGGTTATTATCATTTTACAATAGGAAAACCCCATTAGTATTGAGGGTATCACATTTCTGCCAGTCACCCAGAAGGTCATCCTTGACTCTTGTATTCAATTTGTTGCTTATTTTACTTCCATAAAATCTCTTGCCCATACTCTCTTCTGGTTAGTTCCATCACCCTGGTGCAGGCTCTCATAACCTCACTCCCAGAATATGGGAATAATGGGCTGGTCCATCTCTTACCAGGTCTCCCTCCACTTACATCCACCCTCCACTCAGCTATCATGTGGTATTTCTGAAGCACAGGTCTGACCCTACCTCTGCCCCAATAAACTCCAGTGGCTCCCTATCATATCAAGAATCAAACAGAAAATCCTGTCATGTTCCCCTCTCCAGAATCTGTCCCTGCCCCTTCCTTTCCAGCTTTCTTGCCCCCTCCTCTACTCCCTATCCTCTGGAATGGTGACACTGGCCTTCTTGCTGTTTAAGACCCTCTCATCTCCTGATGGGACACTTTCACTGCCACTTTAAGGGCCCAGAATCCTCTCCTCACTTCTGTCTCCTGGCTTCCCCAGTTTCCTTCAAGTCCTGGTTAAAATCCCACCACCGCCTTATCTGATGATCTTTAATTCTAGTACCTTTTTTAATTTATCCCGTATCTTTTTTTAAAAAACAATTGTTCATATATCATTCTTCCCATGAGACCCTTAGAGTAATCTTTTGTCTTAAAAAAAAAAAACAAAAACCAAACAAACAAACAAACAAAAAAAACACTTAGGAGCTTAGAACAGTTCCAGGTATATGGGAAGTACTTAATGTACTCATAAAAATAAGTATGGCTTCTATCCTAACCAGAGAGAAAGAAAGAAATTAAGAAGGAGCTTATATAGCCCCATTAGCTCCCAGGATTCAATCACAAGGATTTAGATATGGTGGAAAAAGTGCCCACTTCAACCTTTGTGGTCAGTGGTTGTTCCAGGGCACAGAACTTAAGTTTAAGAATCAGGAGATGTGAATTGGATATATAGCTGAATCCTAAAACTGCTAAGCAATCTGAAATATGCAAAATCAACTTCTTTGCCAATGACATTGCCATTTAACAAAATAATTATCTTTTTGAAGACCTTTCCTACTTTTTTAGATTTATAAGGAAAAAATAAGCTGCTTTTGTGGTTATTACAACTCTAGTCCTCAGTTTTCCTATTGTAAAATGATGATAACCATATTTGGGCAGTTAGGTAGTGCAATGGATAAAATGCCAGGCCTGGAGTCGGGAAGACTCATCTTCTTGAATTTAAATCTGGTTTCAGACACTCACTAGTTATGTGATCCTGGCAAATTCTGGGTTGGTAAAATGAGCTGGAGAAGGAAATGGCAAAACACTTCAGTATTTTTGCTAAGAAAATCCCAAATGGGGTCATGGAAGAGTTGGACACGACTGAAATGAATGACTATCAAAATGAATGACTATCAAAATGTGGTTACATTTGTCCTATCTAATGTACAAAATTCTTAGAAGGAAGAAAATTAAATACAGCATAAATATACTCCTGCTGGATTTGGTAACCAAGAAACTCCAGCTCAGCTTAAATGTCCAAGTCAGCAGAGTATATATAGGAAGGCATAAATTATTGGGGGTGGGGGTGGAGCTTCTAAATAGTTTCAATGTAAGTCAAATAATCGGGCTCTACCTTTTGGTACATCCTCCTGTAGAAATTACCATGCAATCTTAAACACTGAATATTCACTGCCCATGTTGGGAAACATCTTGTTCTAACTGAGCCCTTCAAGGATGCTTGTACTTCCCCCTCTCAGTACTCTGGATTCTGAGTCTCACCTCCTTCCTCTACCATTTGGGCCAAATCCTCCACCAAGGCCACCACCTCCTCATTCTTCTTTGGACTTTGTGATTTCACCCAGGCTCCGATGTCCCCAGGCAGGATGGCCAGGAATTGTTCCAGCACCAGCAGCTCCATGATTTGCTCCTTTGTATGAATGTCTGGCCTTAGCCATTGAAGACAAAGTGCTCGAAGTTGGCTCAGGGCCTCAAGGGGCTTGGCCCCTTCTGAGTATCGAAAAAGCCGGAAGCGCTGTCGAGAAGCCTCCAGGCCAGACTCCTGCTCTCCTAGGATGGTTTCTTGATTCCAGGGGACATCCACTCCCAGGATTCTCTCTTGTTCATATAAGATAGGAATTTGGGAGTCTGGATACATAATCATTATTTTCTTCAGAGACATCATCTCCAATTAAGGCCTTCACTGAGAAATGAAAACCTATCCCCACCAAGGAGTTAACCTTTTCCAGACCTAAAATGGGCAGTTATGAACTACCAAGGCAAAGTTGCAGGATATGAAATAGACCAAATAAATAATTGGCATTTAAGTGGGCAAAGAAAGATCAAAATAAGGAGGATGAAGCCAGAATCTCAATCACATAGCCTAAATCATGGACCTTGGAGGAACTGTGGTGAGTTCTTAAGATATACAAATAGTCCACAAACTAAAGACCAAGCCATCCTCTTCTTGAGCAAGCTGTAAAAAAATCTCTTGCAATAGCTTCAGATATATGTAGTGATATAGACATTTATAAACAAATGTGGATACAAGAAACATAAGGACCCTTAATCCCCAACTTCTCATTGCAAAGCAGGAATCTGCCTGATGACAAAAACATGTGAAAAGCAGAGGAAGGAGAACAGGCTCTGAATCAAAGACTTGGAATGCAGTTCACAAATTAATTGAATAATAAATGGAAAGTTTTTAAAGCTTTCATTAAATATGGACATTATACCCAATGTAGTGTCTAAAGTAGCATTAAATAATCAAAAAATTATTAATTCCTAGAAATCTTTTCCTCAACAGAAATTCCAGTAGTTTTTGGTTTCCAAGTGAAAGTACATGTGAAATAGACAAAATATCTATTTACTTATTAAAGATGGAACATAATCCAGTGTACTTGAGAGTTAAGCCATGTAGGTAAGACTGCAACCAAGAGGGATATATATATAAAAGACCCAATTTTCATGTTTGAATCCTCAGATGCTAAGAAAAAGTCAGTGAAGACCCAGTCACTTTTGCAGTCACTTCAGCCCTGTGCCAACAAAGCCTATCACTCCAAGCCAAATCTTCCTAAATAGATTACGAACAGAAGAAAAAAAAATCTTCCATCCAATTATCTTCACTTTCTTTTCTGTGGAGGCAGTGTGGGACTAGTAGCAGAAGAGCACAGGATTAGAATTCAGTAGTTTCTTCCCTTGGGGTGAATCAATTCACCTTCACTTTGAAATGTAAGTTCCTCATCTGTAAAATGGAAGTAATAATAATTGAACTACTTACCTCACAGCACTGTTAAGAAATCACTTAGCAAACCTTAAAAATCTATGGGAATAAAATATCCTTTCCCCTCATATACTCTATTTCTGACTTTATGAGATAATCTGCAACCAAATGAAAAACAAGATATATTTGTAAAGGACTTCATAAATTGAAAAATCGATATAATTTTTTGGGGGTGGTGGTTTATAAAAAAAAGAGTAGGGCAGCTAGGTAGTACAGTAGATAAAGCACTGGCCCTGAAGTCAGGAGGACCTGAGTTCAAATCTAGCCTCAGACACTTGTTATTTTCTAGCTGTGTGATTCTTGGTAAGTCACTTAATTCCAAATGTCTCAGGAAAAAAAAAATTTTTTTTGATTTTAAGTTCCAAATTTTCTCCCTCCACCTCTCCCTAACCCACTGATAAATGATAGCCATTCTACTTATGAAGTTAGACAAAACTTATTTCCAAATAAAGCATATATATATATATGTGTGTGTGTGTATATATATATATAATTTTAAAAGGCAAGAATAAAGTGGAAAAAAATACTTCAATCAGCACTTAAGAGTTGATCAGCTTTCTCTCTGCATGTATATAGCAATTGTCATCATGAGTCCTTTGGAGTTGTATTGGATCATTGTATTGAGTAGAGTAGCTAAGTAAGTAGCTAGGTCTTTCATAGTCAATTATTGTTTCACTATTGCTAGAATATATGTTCTCCTAGTTCTGTTCACTTCAAATTCCTTCAACTCAGATAGTTTGAAATCTAGTACTATTAGGTTGCCTTCATGGTTTTTTCCTTGATTCCCTTGATATTCTCGACCATGATGTTATTTTTTTTCCCATGGCTCTATAAAATGATTCTTTGATAGCTTTGCTGGGTCAGCATTGAAAAATCAATTTAGTAAAATAATAAATGCTTTAGCTCAGCCTACCCATGAGCAATTAATATTTCTCCAGTTAATTAGATCTTTGCTTTTCTGAAGTGCTTTGAAAAGTGATTGTTTCTATAATCCTTCTCTGATTTTCAAATATTTTATACTGCCTGCAGTTATTTAATATGGCATTTCTATCTTTTCTTGTTCTTTTATTGGTAAAATTAAGAAATGCCAATTATTTATTTGGTCTATTTCATATCCTGCAACTTTGCTGTTGTTTTAACTAGTTTTTTAATTGATTTTCTAGGATTATTCAAGTATATCATCATACCATCTGCAAAAAGGGATAGCTTTGTTCCCTTATTGCCTATTATTATTCCTTCAAGTACATCATTGATGACAATGGAAACCATACTAGAAAGGCTTCTAAGTCATTCCCATTACAGATAACACTTTTGGTTTTAGATAAGATTCGTTGTTTTTCAGTTGTGTTTGAGTCTTTGACTTGACATGAACTTATCCATGGGGTTTTCTTGGCAAAGTTACTTTAAGGGGTTTGCCATTTCCTTCTACAGTGTGTCCCCACTTAGATGAGCTTACAGAAGGTAAGCTATTTGCCCAGGGTCACTCGGCTGGATCTGGGATCCTGCTATTGTTGGAATCAAGAAAACCTAAATTCAAATCTGACCCAGATTAGCTATATAATCCTGGATCCTGGACAAATCACTTTACTGTTTGCCTCATTATAAAATGCATTGGAGAAGGAAATGGCAAACCACTCCAGTATTCTTGCCAAGAAAACCCAAAACGGGGTCAGGAGGATTGACTGGACCGATCAATTTCCTGGTTCCCAGCCCAGAGGTCCCTCCACTAAGACAACCCAGCTGCCCTTCAGGCAGATTTCTGTAGTCGAATCGCTCCGTTTGTGTTTTTTTTTCCTGGATCCCACCTGTGGTTTTCTTTCTCCAGCTCGTTTTTACAGATGAGGGAATTGAGGCAAAGAGAGTAAAGTGCATCCGGGTTCCAAGCCTGGCGCTGTCTATCGCACCACCTGGCTGCCCCATTAGGGGGCGCCATTTATGATCTGGAGAAAAGCTCCATTTATTCCTGTGCTTGTGTGTGTTATAATAAAAATGGGTGCTGCATTTGTCCAAAGCCATTTCCGACTCTAGTAATGCGATCACACAATTGCTCTTTTTTGTCCTGACCCAGTCGGCCTGGCACAAGACCACGTGGGCACTTCACTATCTCTCTGCTAGTGTTTTATTGATATTTTCTTCATGGATACTATTTCCAGAAATTAACCTTTTTTCTAGAGTTTTTATTTTTTCTGGTTTAGGCATCAGAACCCTTTCTGAGTCACAGAAGAAATCTTGTAGTATTCTTTTCCATATATTTTCAAGTAGTTTATAAAGAATATTGATGATGAAGCTTGGTTTCAAAGAAGAGATAAGAAAATGTACTTCCTCTCTTCTTTGCATGTACATAATTTTATTGACTATAGGACTTGGTTGTTCTTACTGAACTGTTTCTTCCCCTTTTTACATAACAAAGGATGGTTTCTGGGTAAAGGAGAGTCTAGGAATATACTTGGAAATGAAAATGACATTAAACAAAATATATCAATAACATTTAAAAACAAAATATATATAAAAAAAATATTGATGACTCCAAGAAGGAAGACAAGGACCACTCAGGAGGGGTTACAGAAGCAAGACTCCAGCAAAAAACTCCTCCGCTTGGAGGCGGTAGCGCCCTTCCCTGGGGAACCTCCAATTCGGCCTCCCATCCCCACCTCAATGCCTCCCTCCCCCATCTTTCCCAGTCCTCAGAGAAGTCCTGCCCCCTCCCCCATATGGCTCATCACACCCACCTCTCCTCCATCCCCCCGCCATCCCCCTCCCAGCCTGTGTGACCCAGGTGTGACCCCATCTACAGTGACATAGGGGGAGGGCCCCCCCCCCCCCCGTAGGTGACAATCTCGAGTTTTCAAGTGGTAATCAAGTGACGCGGGAATATGCAGCCACTTACTTACTCCCGCCTCTTCAGGTTTCCAAGCCTTGGCCGGAGCGCCCGCACCCTAGCTTTTTCTCGCCCCGCCCCCATTTCCCAGAATTCTCAGGGTGCCTCCTTAGCCCCACTTTCTGCCCTCATTTCCCAAGTTCTGAGGGTGTGGCTTCCCCCAAAGTTCCTGATTGGTCTGGACTCTGGCCTTCCAGACTTCGAGCAACTGTTGAGCTCAAAAATCGTTTCTAGCATTAGCCAGGGACAGCAGAAAGGGTGGGCCTTACGACCCAAAAGCCAATCAAAGGACAGTTTAAACTCCCGTCTAACGAAGGGTGGGCTATCCTCTCGCCTATCAGAGGATACAGTATCCTCTGGCCTATTAGAAGGTACGCTATTCTCCCGCCAATCAGAGGGTACGCTATGTTCCCTCCCCTCCCCATCAGAAAGTACGCTATCTTCCCGCCTATCAGAGGACGCGCTACTCGCCGCTTTTCTGTGAGCACACTTCCCTTCGCCCATCATAATTCTGTCTTCTCCCTTCATTTCACCTTCTTTTATACTTTTTATACAGCGTTTGTCTCTAGGGAAACCTCCAAAGCTTCTTTTCCCTCTGTAACCAGATCTCTGACCTGGTCACTCTGAGCCTAGTCACTGAAACATACCATGAATGTGTCTCCTCATCTGAAAAGTGGGACGATAAGACACAATCCATGGGGTTTTCTTGGCCAAGATACGGGAGATGTCCATTCCCTTCTCCGGCTCATTTGACAGATGAGGAAACTGAGGCAAACGGGGGTGTGAGTGAAGTGACTTACACACAGCACATGACTAGGAAGTGTCAGGCCAGATTTGAACTCTAGAACATGCGTCTTCCTGAGTCTGCCCGGAACCGCCTTGCAGCCGGTTTATTAAGTAATTAGCCACAATCTTATTAACACTAGCTAACATTTATGTGGAAGCTAGGTGGCACCGTGCAGGGAGCCCTGGGCCTGGAGTCAGAAAGATCTGAGTTTGAACGCTTTCACCTCTGCCACCAAGAGTGACAGAATTAAGCCCGCTCAACAAGGACATACTTGTAGATTCCCTCAGGAGCGGGCGTTGGGCATCGGCTGGGGCTGGGGCGGGTCCCCGCTGCGGTTGCCGCGGGGCATTCCACGGTCACTGGGCTGCGGTTCCTCTTCTGGGTCGAGGGAGACACGGAAGGCCCCCTTGCTGGTTGATGCAATCGTGTGGAGCTCCACGAAGGGGTGTGTGGGGGATCTGCAAAACTCTCCACTTAAGGAGCGTGAGAAGTGTCTGCTTCTGACATAGGACATGAGCTGGATTGCACCTACCCTCCTTCTCCCCCCCCCAAAAAAAAAAAGCATGGGAAGGGCAAACTTTCAGGACCTCCAAAAGCAACAATAGTATTTTTCTTTTTTTTTTAATTTATAAAATTGAACACGAAAATCAAAGAGTGCCTAAGAATATCAGTTACAAGACGAGGGCCCGGGATGTGTGTAGCCCTCTGAAAAACAAACCACCCCCTGGACTTTAGTGCTCCGTAACCTCAGGATAACGCCCCGGCCCAAAGCCCGAATAAGCACGAATCGGTTCCCGGGCACCGGGAGGCCGCCGTCTCGCTCCGCTCTGCCCTTCCGGACTTTCAGCCCAGGGTGAAAGATCATTCACAAGCTCAGAGGTGAGCCGGGAGGTGAAGAAGCTTCAGTCCGAGAGCTGAAGCCAAGCATGGTCAGCGGCATTGGACTTGCCTCCGCCGGGAGAGGGCAGGAGGAGGAGGACTTGGTAGTTTTACTGGGATCCTTTTAGCCTTTGCTCCTCGAGATCGGGGGCTTAGCACAGAGCCTGGAGCACAGCAGGTGCTTAATAAATGCCTACTGACTGAAGGACTGCACGACAGCAGGAAGACTGCCCAAGAGGACCCTGCCTCCTCCTTGCGATTGCTCCGCCTTGCACCCCGACCCGGTTGCTCTCTCTCATTCTAAGGATCTTCCTATGGTTGCGTGCTCCTCTACGACTACTAGAGCTCACATCCTCCCTTCCACCCCTGTTAATGTGCTCCCATCAACAGATGGTCTGGAGGCTTCAGGAGTGTCTTTCAGGAGAAGACATTTACTGAGGTCCTGTTGTAAGGAAGGTCTTCTAGCAGAAACCCATGTTACACCGTCCTATCTAAATACGCGCCCAGGGTCAGTAAGGATCTGAGGGCACCCAATTCCAACATCGGCTGTGTTCCCCTAGGCGGTCACTGATTCTGTATGCCTTGTTTTGCTCGGTTGCCAACTCACAGGGTGTGGTGAGAATTAAATGAGATGTATTTGTCAGGTATATAAGCGCAATGCCATTTTACTCCTGGAATCTCCACTGCCTCGAGGCTGATTCCTTCCTCCGCTGCGCCGGGAAGAGCAGTAGCACATCAGAGTTTGTGGCTCTGGGGACGGGGGACCCTCATGGTAGTTCCAGGGCAAAAAAGGATGCTTGTGGTTACTCACAGACCGGAGCCCAGGCCAGAAGATTAGTAAACCCACTTTTTCTTTGATCCTGCCACTTTGGCAGAATGGAAACTTATAGGTTCCTAGAAGTATCTCTGAAAATAGCTGCGCAAAACTAGCAGATCCATTTTAGCATAGAACTAAAAGTGGAAAAATTGGGCTTGAAAATAAGCAAACGTCAAAAAGTAACAGAAAGTTACTTTGGTGACAAGGAAAAGAGAGGTAGAAGAAAAAAACGGGAAGAGAAATGAGAAAATCTTAAAACAGACACAGCTTGGTAAAGGAGGCACAAAAATTAACAAAGAAAATATACTTTAAAAACAAAATAGGCCAAATGTTAAAAGAGACACAAATGAGAATAATTTTTTTAAAAGAAAAACTGGCCAAATGGAAAGCTACAGAAAAAATCACTGAAGAAAAGAACTTAAAAAGTAGAAATGGCCAAATAGAAAAAATGTACAAAAGTTCACTGAAGAAAATAATTCCTTAAAAAAGTAGAATTGGTAGGAAAACAATTAGCATAATCAATTATATTAATAACCAAATTAATAAAAACCATATTATCTCCATAGATGCAGAAAAAGCCTTTGATAAAATCCAACACCCATTCCTATTAAAAACACTGGAGAGTATAGGAATAAATGGGCTTTTCCTTAAAATGATTAGTAGTATCTACTTAAAACCTTCAGCAAGCATCATATTTAATGGAGTCAAACTAGAACCATTCCCAATAAGATCAGGAGTGAAACAAGGCTGCCCACTGTCACCATTATTATTTAATATTGTCTTAGAAATGTTAGCTTTGGCAGTAAGAGAAGAAAAAGAGATTAAAGGAATTAGAGTAGGTAATGAGGAAACCAAATTATCACTCTTTGCAGATGACATGATGATATACGTAGAGAACCCTAAAGACTCAACTAAAAAACTACTAGAAACAATTCACAACTTTAGCAAAGTTGCAGGATACAAAATAAATCCACATAAATCAGCAGCATTTTTATATATTACCAATAAAGTTCAGCAGCAAGAGATACAAAAAGAAATTCCATTCAAAATAACTGTTGATAGTATAAAATATTTGGGAATTTGTCTGCCAAGGGATAATCAGGAACTATATGAACTAAACTACAAAACACTTTCCACACAAATCAAATCAGACCTAGTCAACTGGAAAAACGTAAAATGCTCATGGGTAGGACGAGCGAATATAATAAAAATGACAATACTACCCAAACTAATTTACTTATTTAGTGCCATACCAATCAAACTCCCAAGAAATTATCTTACAGATCTAGAAAAAATAGTAGCAAAGTTCATTTGGAAAAACAAAAGGTCAAGAATTTCAAGGGGATTAATGAAAAAAAAAGGCTGACGATGGTGGACTTGCTGTACCAGATCTAAAACTATATTATAAAGCAGCGGTCATCAAAACCATTTGGTACTGGCTAAGAAATAGAGTAGTCGATCAGTGGAATAGGATAGAATCACAAGACAAACTAGGCAATAACTATAGCAATTTGGTTTTTGATAAACCCAAAGACCCCAGCTTTTGGGATAAGTATTCACTATTTGACAAAAACTGCTGGGAAAACTGGAAACTAGTGTGGAAGAAATTAGGGCTTGACCCACATCTAACACCACATACCAAGATAAGATCTAAATGGGTTCATGATCTGGATATAAAGAGTGATACTATAAGTAAATTAGAGGAATGTAATATAGTTTACCTCTCAGACCTATGGAGATGGAATAAATTTATGTCCAAAGAAGAACTGGAACTCTTAATTGAAAACCAGATAGATAACTTTGACTATATTAAGTTAAAAAGTTTTTGTACAAACAAAATCAATGCAGACAAGATTAGGAGGGAAGCATCAAATTGGGAAATCATCTTTACATTTAAGGGTTCTGATAAAGGTCTCATCTCTAAAATATATAGAGAATTGTCTCATATTTATAAAAATTCAAGCCATTCTCCAATCAATAAATGGTCAAAGGATATGAACAGACAATTTTCAGAGGATGAAATTAAAACTATTTATAGTCATATGAAAAGGTGCTCCAAATCACTGTTGATCAGAGAAATGCAAATCAAGACAACCCTGAGGTACCACTTCACACCTGTCAGATTGGCTAAAATGACAGGAAAAGTTAATGATGAATGTTGGAGGGGTTGTGGGAGGGCTGGGACACTGATGCATTGTTGGTGGAGCTGTGAACAGATACAGCCATTCTGGAGAACAATTTGGAGCTATGCTCAAAAAGTTATCAAACTGTGCATACCCTTTGACCCAGCAGTGTTTCTATTGGGCTTATATCCCAAAGAAATCATAAAGGAAGGAAAAGGCCCCACATGTGCAAGAATGTTTGTGGCAGCCCTTTTTGTAGTGGCTAGAAACTGGAAATTGAATAGATGCCCTTCAATTGGAGAATGGCTGAATAAATTATGGTATATGAATATTATGGAATATTATTGTTCTGTAAGAAATGACCAGCAAGATGATTTCAGAGAGGCCTGGAGAGACTTACATGAACTGATGCTGAGTGAAATGAGCAGAACCAGGAGATCATTATACACGGCAACAACAGTACTATATGACAATTAATTCTGATGGACATGGCTCTCTTCAACAATGAAATGTTTCAAACCACCTCCAATTGTTCACTGAAGAAAGCCATATACACCCAGAGAGAGGGATGTGAAATGTGGACCACAACATAACATTCTCATACTCCTTGATTGATGTTTGCTTACATTGTGTTTCCTTTATCTGATATATCGTTTGTGTAGATAAGATTTTTCTTGCACACCAATGATAAGTTTGGAAATATGTATACATATATTCGATTTGCCAATATTTTAACATAATTAACATGTAGTGGATATCCTGCCATCTAGGGGAGGGGTGGGGAGTTGGGGGGAAAATTTGTAACGGAAAGCTATGTAAGGGTTATTGTTGAAGAATTACCCATACATATGTTATGCAAATAAAATAAAATTAAAAAAAAAAGTAGAATTGGCCAAGTGGAAAAGAAGATACAAATGCTCACTGAAGAAAATACTTTCTTAAAAAGTAGAACTGAGCAAGTGGAAGCTAATGATTTTATGATATATCAAGAAACAATAAAACATAATTAAGAGAATAGAAAAATAGAAAACAATGTGAAATATCTCGTGGGAAGAACAACTGATCTGGAAAACAGATTGAGGAAAGATAATTTTGAAATTATTGAAGTATCTGAAAGTCTTGATAAAATAAAAGAGCCTAAACATTATGTTTCAAGAAATTATCAAGAAAAGAAAGCTGCCCTGACATTTTGGAACCATAGGATAAAACAGAAATTGAAAGAATCTGAAAGAGATCCCAAAATGAAAACAACCATAAATATTAGAGCCAAATTTCAGTGCTTCTAGGTCAAGGAGAAAATATTGCAAACATTAAGAAACAATTCAAACATTGTGGAGTCACAGTCAGGACAACACCAAATAGAACAGCTTCTACATTAAAGAACTGGAGAACTTGTAATACGATATTCTGGAGGACAAAGGAGCTAGAATGACAACAAAAGATCACCTACCCAGTGAAACAGTATAATTCTTCAGGGGGAAAAATAAAGATTAACTGAAACAGGGGACTTTCAAAGCATCCCTGATGAAAAGACCAGAGCTGAGTAGAAAATATAACTTTCAAATACAAAACTCAAGAGAAGTATAAAAAGATGAACAGGAAAGGTCAATTATAAGGAACTTAATAAAATTAAACTGTTTATATTTCTAATGGGAAGATGATACTTGCAACTCATAAGACCTTTCTCATAAGTAGGGCAATTAGAAAGAGTATATATGCTCGCGCGCACATGGATAAAAGGAATGGATGTGGCTTGAACATGATGGGATGATTATCCAAAAAACAAAAGGAAGAGAAAGAAGAATACACTAGGAAAATGGGAAAGGAAGAGGTAAAATGGAGTAAATTATGTTATATAAAAGATGAAAAAAACTTTTATAGTGGAGGGGAAGATTGGAGAGGTGGCAGAGAATGCTTGAACTTTACTGCCATCAGAATTGGCTCAAAGGGGAATAACATATATACTCCATTGAATATAGAAATCTATCTGACTCTACAAGAAAGTAAGAGGGGAAGGGGATAAGAAAATAGGGGACTACTGTTAAAGAGAGGGCAGATTGAGGTATTCTATAGTCAGAAGCAAAACACTTTGAAGGAGGGACAGAGTGAAAAGGAGAGAATACAATAAATGGGAGAAACAAGGCAGAAGGAAGTATGGTTGGCAATTAGAACTGAAAAATTTTTTGAAGCAAATTTCTCTGATAAAGACCTCATTTCTCAAATATATAGAGAACTGAGTCAGATTTATAAAAAGTTATTTCCCATTTGATAAATAATCAAAAGATAGGAATAGTTAGTTTTCAGATGAAGTAATATATAGCTATGTGAAAAAATGCTCTAACTTATCATCGATTGGACAAATACAAATTAAAACAATGAGAAGTACTATTTCACTTCTATTAGATTGGCTAATAGGGTAGAAAAGTAAAACAACAAATATTGGAGGGGATGTGGGAAAATTGAGACACTAATACACTAGAATTGTTAACATTATACATAGCAATTAGGAACTATGCCCAAAGAGGTACAAAAACATTTCCTATGACCCAGAAATACTACTACTAGGTAAGTATCTCCTAAAAGACAAAAAAATAAAAAGGAAAAAGATCTACAACTACAAAATTATTTATAGCCTCTTTTTTAATGATGGCAAAGAATTGAAAACTGAAGGGATGCTCATCAATTGGAAAATGCTGAATAAGTTGTGATACGTGATTGTGATGGAATACTATTATAATACAAGAAATGATGAGCAGATTGCTCTCAAAAAAAACCCTGCAAAGACCTGTTTTAATTGATACAAAGTGAAATTAATAAGCCAGCACAACATTATAGATAGTATAATGAAAATATCATGTGATCAACTGTGAATGACATGGCTTTTCTCAGCAATTGAATGATCCAAGACAATTCTGAAGGTCTTATGATGAAAAATGCTATCCATCCCCAGAGAAACACCTGATGGAGTCTGAATACAGATTGAAACATACTTTTTTTCCAGTTTATTTTTAATAGTTTTTAATTTTTCCAAATATATGCAAAGATAGTTTTCAACATACACCTTTGCAAAACTGTTCCAAATTTTTATTTTTCTCCCCCTTCTCTCCACCCATCCAGACAGTAAGCAACTCAATATATATTAAACATGAAGCATATTTTTTAAACTTTATTTTTAGTTGTTTTTTTTGTCTGTTTTCTTTTACAACATGACTAATATGTTTTGTATAACTATACATGTATAATCTATTTCAAATTGGTTGTCTTCTCAATGAGAAGGGGAGGGAAGAAGAAAGAGAATTTGGAACTCAAAATTTTAAAAATGAATGTTAAAATTGTTTTTACATGTAATTAGGGAAAAACAAAATACTGAATTAAAAAAAAAGATATTTCCCCTAAGTTTTTATTTGTCTGCATTAAAGGTTCAAAATCCTGTACTCCTCTAAATTTAATTGAAGGAATTATTTTACTCTTAATCTTATAACTACAATCTAGGGCTTTGGTGTCTATATTAACTAACTTTGTGGGCAGTGGTATCCAGAACCACATTTCTCCCCACCCTACACTAATTACTAGACTTGTTCAAAAGTGGAAGTAGTAGATTAATCTTTGATGGAGATCTTTGAGAAGTGAGTGGATGGGTCACTTTATTTAGGTAACAGAGGGAGATTCCTTGCAGATATAGGTAGGATTAGAAGGTATCTGTTTCTTCTTTTTTTTTTTTAAAGATCTAAGACTTTTTTCTAATTTTTGTTAGTTCCAAATTTTTGTTCCTTGCTCTCCCTCCTAAGGCAACCCCCCAAAAAAACAAAACAAAATCCCAAACTCATTAAATATGTATAGTCTCTGTAAGAAACGACCAGCAGGACGATTTCAGAGAGGCCTGGAAGGACTTGCATGAACTGATGCTGAGTGAAATGAGCAGAACCAGGAGATCATTATACACAGCAACAACAATATTACATGATGATCAATTCTGATGGACATGGCTCTCTGAAACAAAGAATTGTCTCAAACCAGTTCCAATTGTTCACTGAAGAAAACCATATACACCCAGAGAGAGGGAAATGAAATATGGACCACAACATAACATTTTCATGATCTCTATTGACATTTGCTTGCATTGTGTTGCCTTTCTCTGATTCTTTTTTTTTTCCTTGTAGATAGGATTTTTCTTGCATAACTTCTCAAGTATTTCAACATTATTAACATGTAGTGGACTTCCTGCCATCTAGGGGAGGGGAGGGGACTGGGGGTACAATTTGTAATGGAAAGCTTTATAAAGATCAATGTTGGGGAACTACCCATACACATGTTATACAAATAAAAAGCTTTAATAAAAAAAATATGTATAGTCATGCAAAATAAAGTTCTACATTAAACCATCTTCTTTTCCCACCCTTTAAAAAAAATGACAAGAAAATGAAAAAATATGTCATGTGGAGGTGGATATTGGGTTTCATCAAAAGTTCTTTGGAAATGCAGAGGGTTGATCTGTTCCCAGTTTTTCAAAGCTGATTATGATTACAACATGGCTGCTATTGTGCAGAATGTTATATTAATTCTTCTAAATTTACTTTGTACCAATTCACATAGTTCTTCCTAGGTTTTTTTTTAAATCATCCCCTTCATAATTTCTTACAGCATAATAATATTCCATCACATTGATAAATTGTAACTTGTTCAGCCATTCCTCAAATAATAATAGACATTCCCTGTTTCTAAATCTTTGCCACCATAAAATGATCTGTTCTAGTTTTTTTAGGGGGTATAATATGGGTCCTTTCTCTCTTTGAACCCTTTGGGGTATAAAGTTTTGCTGGGTCAAATAGGATGAACAACTTAATTTTTGGGGCATAGTTCCAAATTTCTTTTTAGAATGCTTGGATTAGTTTACAATCCCATCAACAATGCATTAGTGTACCTATTTTCCTACAATGCCTCCAGCATTTGTGATATTTTTACCTTAGCTAATTTGATAGGTGTGAGGTGGCACCTTAAAAGTTGTCTTAATTTGCATTTCTCTTAGTCACTTAGAACATCTTTTCATGATTGAAACTTGGATTTCTTCCTCTGAAAACTACCCACCCAAACCCTTTGATCATTTATCAAGAATGGTTGTTATTGTAAATTTAATTCAGTTACCTATATATTCAGAAATGAGAAAAATTTACTAGTATGATCCACCCTTCCCCCAGTTTTCTGCTTTTATGCCAATTTTAGATGCATTTTTGTTGTACAAAAAGTTTTCCTTTAATCAAAATTATCCATTTTTTCTTCTATGAACTCTCGTTTGGTCATAAATCCTTTCTAGATCTCATAGGTAATTTTTTCCCCATGTTCCCTGGTATAATTACTCTAAAAATCACACACCCATTTTGAGATTATCTTGGTATATGATGTAAAATGTGGGCTTTTAGCTAGTTTCTACCAGACCACCTTCTAGTTTTCCCCAAAATTCTTGTGAAATACCAAATTTTTGCCACAGTAGGCAAGGATTTTGGGTTAATAAAATATTAAGTTTCTGTACTCATTGCTTCTGTATATTGTGTACCCAATCTCTTCCACTAAGGAACTTATTTCTTATCCAAATTTCAATGATTATAGTTTTGTAGTATAGTGTGAAATATGCTAAGCCCCTTCTCATTTTTGTTTGCTATTCTCACTTTTTTGTTTACTATTTTCATTGTATTATTATTGTCCCTCTAATAATTTTTTCCACTAGTTTTGTTTATATGGCACTAAGTAAATTAATACTGTCATTTTTTATTGGTTCAGTTTGTCATGAGCAATATTTCTCTATTTAGATCAGTTTTTGTGCAAAGGAAATTTTATAAGTGTGTTCATATGGTTCCTATGTCTAGGCAGATAAACTTCCAAGTATTTCATACTCTTTAGCTATTTTAAATGAAATTTCTCCATCTTTGGAATATGCAGAAATGCTGATTTGTCTGGATTTATTTTATATCAGTAACTTTCCTGAAGTAATTGTTTCAACTAGTTTTTAGTTGGCTTTCTAGAATCCATGACATAAACCATCATTTTGTTTCATTACCTGTTTATTCAATTGTCTTTTGCCATAGCTTTATTTTCTAGTAAAATATTGAACAGAATAATGATAATGAACATCTTTTGTTCAGCCCTAATCGTACTGGAATGGCCTCTAGCTTTTTTTTTTTTTTTTTGGTGCTGAGGCAATTGGGGTTAACCGACTTGTCCAGCATCACACAGCTAAGTGTCTGAGGTCATATTTGAATTCAGGTCCTCCTGACTTCAGGACGGGTGCTCTATCCATTAGGCCACCTAGCTTCCCCATATGGGGTCTAGCTTATCTCCAGTAAAGATAATGCTGGGTAGACAAACAGGAATGGGTAAACCACTTTGTCAAAACCTTTTCTGTATCTTTTGAGGTAATGGCATTATTTTTGTTAATATAGTTATTTATGCTTGTAATTTTCCTAATATTGAACCAAACTTACATTTCCTGTATAAATCCATTCTGAATATAATGTGTTACTGTTCAATAAACAGTGCGTTTGGTAAACACAAAAATCTAAGCTTTTAAGATAATTCACTATCTGATAGAAAAAACAATTATTGGGAAAATCATAAGACTTTTATAGAAGCTAGGTGTAGAACAATAGTTCTACTATTTACCCAGATAAGGTCAAAATGATACCCAATTTAGAAATAAAATGAAACACAAATTAATTACAGGAGTATGAAACATGTTACATATCAGATTTATAGACAAGAAAATGTGAATAAACAAGAGATAGGGTTGTATGGGAGGTAAGATGATTTATTTTTTAATTACATTAAATTTAAAAGTTTGGCAGCCAAGATTAGAAGGAAAGCAGAAAACTGAGAAAAAAAAAAACTTTTTTAGCCAGTTTCTCAGATAAAAGTCTCATCTTTCAAATACAGAGAGCACTCAATCAAATTTATAATAGGAGCCATATTTTCATTTGGTAAATGTGAAAGGATATGAATAGTTTTTGGGGAAAATAGGTAGTCATATGAAAAAAATACTTTATCATTAAGAAATGCAAACTAAAACAACTCTTAAGATACTATCTCACATCTATCAGATTAGCTACAATGATAGAAGGGAAAAATTGGGACACTAACACTGTTGGTGGAATTGTGAAATAATAAATTATTTTGAAGAACAATATAGAATTATGTCCTCCAAATTATAAAACAGTATACTGTTTAATCTGGCAAGATCACTATTGAGTCTGTTTCCCAAGGTGATCAGGGGAAAAGGAAAAGAATCTTTCTGTTCTAAAATATTCATAGCAGCTCTCTTTGTCATGGTAAAAAACTGGTCATTGAATGTATGCCTATTAATTAGGAATGGCTATATTATTTGATTGTGATGGAATATTACTGTGTTGTAAGAAATGAGCAGGGGGCAGCTAGGTGACACAGTGGCTAGAGCACCAGCCCTGAAGTCAGGAGGACCTGAGTTCAAATCTGGTCTCAGACACTTAACATTCCCTAGCTGTGTGACCCTGGGCAAGTCACTTAACCCCAATTGCCTCAG